>OZ023267.1:18815538-18908038 GCA_964006375.1 Tillus elongatus | reverse complement strand
TTTAAAATAAGCATTACCATATTTGTGGAAGATTTTTTAAACACAGACACAACAAGTTTGTGGCGGATTTCTAAAAATAGAATCTGCAGTGTTGCCGATTGAATACTGGCTCTTTGGAATGGGAGCAGTTCGTTTGTTGTGTCTTGAGTACAATCTTGTATGACTAAAAGGTTCAAGCAGGTAGTTTCTTTTGTCATCATGGAATAATACGGATTATATTATACTGCTCCTAAGGCAAGATATCCACTAAATTTCATTAAAATAACTTTGTAATATACATGGTAAGGTCTCTCCCAAGGCAACATATGTAGTAAATAGCCATCAATAAAAGAGGCACTTGCCAAGTTTCATCACAATCGGTTAATTATTTTTTGAGTTATCGAATGGATACCTATATATATATATATATATATATATATATATATATATATATATATATATATATATATATATATATAAACATATAAAAATTGAAACTGACCCCGGATATGGGTTCTAGGGGTCCTAGTTCGCGCTCCTTTGAAAAAAAATTTTTAAAGTCTCACCATCGATACTATTCTATTGGTGTTTTTTTTAAAATAAAAATGCACTAATACTTGACATTTGTTCGTTAAAACTCGAATAATATAACGTTTCATTAAAACAGATTTGTTATTTTCGGCGGAAAATTTTTTTTCTAAAGAAAACTCAAAATTTTCCCGGAAAACCATGTCCGATTATCCTGGATAACGAACTCATCCAAGCCATCAATAAAAGAGAGGCACTTGCCGAGTTTAATCAAAATCGGTT
This sequence comes from Tillus elongatus, assembly GCA_964006375.1. Taxonomy (NCBI): domain Eukaryota; kingdom Metazoa; phylum Arthropoda; class Insecta; order Coleoptera; family Cleridae; genus Tillus; species Tillus elongatus. The sequence goes on along the minus strand of OZ023267.1, from coordinate 18,907,249 downwards.
AATTATTTTTTGAGTTATCGAATGGATACCTATATATATATATATATATATATATATATATATATATATATATATATATATATATATATATATATATATATATATATATATATATATATATATATATATATATATATTAATATAACGTGTTAGGGTTTGTTTATTAGAAAACTTTTAATTTCATCAAACAGCTGGTATTCTGTGCTGAAATCTTTAACGTGCCCAACATCCCATGGTACATGAGACTGACAGCTTAACGCTCGCACTTAAGGGCTGACCGTGCAGATGTTCAGATTGCTCAAACACAATGCCACAACCTCGGCTAATGTTAATTTACAGTATGTACTGAAAAATAATTTGGCGTTTCTACTGTGAGTTGAACGCGGGAGGCTTAGGCTTGAGCTATGTTGTTTATGTTTGCTGATTTTATTGTAAAGAAATACGAATCTGATTTATTGTACAAAGTAACAAAGTAATGCAAACTAAAAGCTCGGTTTTTTGTTAGTTTTCGATTTAAAAAACATAATCTTTTCAACGAGGCATTGGCTGTCCATCCGTCGGTTCTTCCGTCTGAATGTTACACCTGTAGTGTCCACATTCATTGACATAGTATTTTACAGTTCACATACAGATTACTTTCACACTTAGACCTAGGGGAAAGTAGTTTGATCTCCCTGTTGTCAAAACTACCCATGTAACGGGAAGGGAATGCCAGAAAAAGAAACTTCCGTAAATAGTGAAACTAATAGTCCCTCCAAAGTTAGAAAACTATGAATACTGGCTCTTTTGTAATGGGAGCAGTTCATTTGTTGTGTCTTGAGTATAATCATGTATGACTAAAAGGTTCAAGCAGGTAGTTTCTTTTGTCATCATGGAATAATACCGAATATATTATACTGCTCAGGGTAGTGTTGTGTTTGTAATAAAACCTTTAAGGCAATATCTGTCTTTTATAATAAGAATATATATTTTATACTTATAAGATGTGCATTTTAATAATAAATCGAATGCCCAAGTATTGAAAACAATACCGAGACGAAGCTTCATATATAAATAAATTTAAAACGTTCGGGACGCAGCAAGTGCGTTATGGTAGTGTATTTTTATTAAATGCTTCAACCTTGAATAACTCAATTTTCTATAAACTTAGAAAGTTTAGTTTTGGTATGTAGTAAGGTCTTTCCTAAGGCAAGATATCCACTAAATTTTTAAAAAAAGCTTTGTAATATTCGGAGAAAATAATTTTTTCCAAAGAAAATTTAAAATTTGAATAACTCAATTTTCTATAAACTTAGAAAGTTGAATTTTGGTACATGGTAAGGTCTCTCCCAAGGCAACATATGTAGTAAATTTCATTAAAACAGATTTGTTATTTTCGAAGAAAAATTTTTGTAAAGAAAACTCAAAATTTTCCCGGAAAACCATGTCCGATTATCCTGGATAACGAACTCATCCAAGCCATTAATAAAAGAGAGGCACTTGCCGAGTTTAATCAAAATCGGTTAATTATTTTTTGAGTTATCTGAGAATCCATATCCGGGGTCAGTTTCAATTTATATATATATATATGTATATATATATATATATATATATATATATATATATATATATATATATATATATATATATATATATATAAATTGAAACTGACCCCGGATATGGGTTCTTGGGGTCCTAGTTCGCGCTCCTTTGAAAAAAATTTTGCAGTCTCACCATCTATACCTCTCTATTAGTGATTTTTTAAAAATAAAAATTCACTAAACCTTGACATTTTTTCGTTAAAACTCGAATAATATAACGTTTTAGGGTTTGTTTATTAGAAAACTTTTAATTTCATCAAACAGCTGTTATTCTGTGCTGAAATCTTTAACGTGCCCAACATCCCATGGTACATAGGACTGGCAGCTTAACGCCCGCACTTAAGCGCTGACCGTGCAGATGTTCAGATTGCTCAAACACAATGCCACAACCTCGACTAATGTTAATTTACAGTATGTACTGACAAATAATTTGGCGTGAGTTGAACGCGGGAGCATTGGGCTTGAGCCCTGCTGTTTATGTTTGCTGATTTTATTGTAAATAAATACGAATATGATTTATTGTACAAAGTAATGCCAATTAAAGCTCGGTTTTTTGTTAGTTTTCGATTTAAAAAACAAAATCTTTTCAACGAGGCATTGGCTGTCCATCCGTTGGTTCTTCCGTCTGAATGTTACACCTGTAGTGTCCACATTCATTGACATAGTATTTTACAGTTTACAGTTCACAGACAGATGTACTTCACACTTAGACATAGGGGAAAGTAGTTTGATCTTCCTGTTCTCAAAACTACCCATGTAACGGGAAGGGGATGCCAGAAATTGAAACTTCTGTAAATGCTAAAACTAATTACACTCGAAAGTTAAAAAACTATGGACGCAGAATGTACGTTATGGTAATGAATTTTCATGAAAATAATCTGGCACCAAACATTTGTTTTAATTCAATGCTTAGGTTTAATTTTCTTTCTTGTAACGCAGAGCTCTAAATTTTGGTGTATAGTTTATTTTTATAACGTAAACCTATGTGCCAAATCTTGTCGCTATAGATTTGTTATTTTAAAATAAAATTCCGAAAGAAAAACCAATTTTTTCCTGAAAACCTGGTTCGATTTCCCTGGCTAACAAACTTGTCCAAGCCACAGAAAGGTACCTGCCAAATTTCATCAAAATCTTCATCATTGTCTTTAGAGTAATCGGTGTGATACATATATATATATATATATATATATATATATATATATATATATATATATATATATATATATATATATATATATATATATATATATATATATAAGTATATACAGTGTGATGATAAAGTTTGGAACATGATTTATAAATGCGTTATTAAATTTTTTCAAGAAAAACGCTCGGACAGGTCAATTTCATCTATTCAATTTTCAACTTATGACATAAAAATTACATTTACGACACCTATTTCTGAACGGTGACGTCATTATAAGTTTTTTAAATTCAAGCATATTTTTTGCGGTTTTTGCATAGATCTGCTTACTACTTTCATGATGATGAAAACATCGGTTCCTGACCACATTTTTTAAAATAGTGTTATTTACTTTAAAATTAGGAAACGTGAGTTTAATGGAAAAAATATTGAACCAAGAAAAACAAACAAAATCTAGCGCAAATGTTGAAATTGTTCTCCACCTACTATTTGACATTGACCGATACGAGTGCAAACACTTTGTATACTGCGCTAAAAAATGTTTGGACTAATTTGCTCCAGTTCAGCACTAATTCTTTGCTGTAGCTACTCCAAATTATTTGGTCTCTTGAAATAAACTTTCGATCTAAAATAACTCCATAGAAAAAATCCAAGTGAGTCAAGTCTGGGGATCGCGGTGGCCACACAATGGCTCCTCGACGATCCATCCATCTTTCACGAAATGTGGCATCTAGTGTGTTAAAAAATGATTTTGACTTTACTTTTTGTTCCACCTGTTAAATACATGACAACGTATCAAAAATCACAAAATCAAGTTTTTATTACTTTCTAAAACCTCATTATTCTAACGAAAACTCGTCCCAAATAAAAACGGTGAGAAATATTTCTTATTTCTTATTAAATTTACGTTTACATTTTTTAAAGTAAATAACGCAATTTCTTCAAAAAAATTGTCATGTCAGGTACTATTTTGTTTTCATCATCATTTAAGCAGGTCTATGGAAGAGCAAAAAAATATGATTGTCATTTTAAAAAAAAGATGACGTCATCATTCAGAAATAGGTGACGTCATAAATGTAATTTTTACGACATAAGTTGGCAATTGAAAAGATAAAATTAACCTGTCCGTCTGTTTTTCTTGAAAAAATTAAATAACGTATTTATGAATTATGTTCCCAACTTTATCATCAGACTGTATATATATATATATATATATATATATATATATATATATATATATATATATATATATATATATATATATATCTTTCTTATGTTGTGGGGACAGTCCTCACAAGATTTTTATGTCTTTTGTGTATTATGAGGACAATTGGCGGTTTGTATAAAATGTGTCTTTTCTTTTTAATGTTTCTACACTCAAATATGTTTACATATTAACTTTAATACATTATGTTGTTAGCTCAATAGTTATAATTTCCCTTACACGTTAGCTTCCATCCAGGGCAATTAGTCTATTGCAGAATAAATATCCCAAGTACATTAGCAAAAAAATTACAGGCCTTAAACACGTGGTGAATTAAGTTCTATAGGCTCTACTCGGTTAAGAGTGGAACCTGTAATGGACACTGATAAGTACACTTGGAGAACCCAAATCATCATAACACATCTTTTTAAATACCTGACGATCTTTTCACTAACGAAGTTAGCACATCAGAGGATGAAAAACTTCTTTTCATCCTCTGCTGACGCTAACTTTTGTTAGTGAAACGATCGTCTGGTCTTTAAAAAGATGTGTTGTGGTGATTTTTGTTCTCCAATTGTACTTATTAGGCTCCAAACATGTTGAATTCCTAATAAAAATATATACGAAACTCTTAATTCACTGTTGCCTATTTTGTATGCCTCAAATTGTCTAGCATTTTATAAGTTCGTTTATTTAGTATAATCAAAATATCTTAACAGCTGGTGTCATTATTATGATCATCTATAAAATGTCTTATAGTCAATCAAGTTAGCTCATATACTTTTTTTTTGTAATTGGTTAATACGCCTGTCATAAATAAATCTATAATGCACATACTTTGAAGAGTTTAAATTTATTTGTAAGATATTTGCAACTTACAAACTGTATTATATTTAATAAAAGTAACAAAATGTTATTTTTTTGTAAAGTGAAAGAATATAAACGCTACATTATATATTGTTGTAGTTCAGGTGGAAATACAGCAAGCACTAGGTGAAGACTGGAACATGTGATGAACACTAATAGGTTCACTTTGTAGATTCCAATTCACCACAACATATATTTCCGACCTGACGATCGTTTCATTAACAAAGTTATGGTCATCAGAGTGATTAATAAACTAACCGATTAGTTGATTCATCCCTCTCTAACTTTGTTAGCGAAACGATCTCAGGTGAGAAAATATATTGTGGTGAATTGGGTTACCCAAAGTGTACTTACCTATTCATAAAGCTGTTATTATCTTATTATCTGACCAGACCTGAAGATCGTTTCGAACTAAGTTTGCGTCATCAGAGTGATTAATAATCTAACCACTTGTCTATCCATCACTCTGATGACGCTAACTCTGTTAACAAAACGATCGTCAGGTCAGAAAAATATGTTGTGATAAATTGGGCTCTCCTAAGTGTACTTATTAATCAAGCAAATATCTTATTACATTTAATAACTTACGCGGCTTGCTGGACACTAACTATATATAAATGCTGGGTATCCAAAAAAAGTCTAGTGAATCTATCTCTTAAAAATTATTTAAAAAGTAAAAATTTTCTTTGGAGGTGATTATTCATTAAAAGTATAAACATGAATATTCTGTATAATATTATCTACTGCTTTCTTAAATTTTACATATTGAGATTTCAAGCTCATCTTCTTTTATATTTGACATTTCTAAAATTGACAATTTTAAAAGCAAATTTTTTATAATTTCTAAGAGACGAAGTCAATTTTTAAACAGTCTATATCTTGGCTAAATAAGAACTTTAGAAACAATCAAACTTACAGAGTTAGCTAAAATATATTGATTTTGATAAAAAAGTAATCAGAAGATGTTTCTATACGAAGCGCTAAGTTTATATTACATAAAATAGTTGTCATTATCTCTCTCACAAACAAAAACTTTTTGCAGCAGACTATATATTTCGTCACACTTAAATTGCTCGGAAGGCGTAACATTTGACATGTGATGTTGAAGGCACACAATGTCTTACATTGGCGCATTGACCCTTCATCAGGGAAAAAGGCTTAACTGAATTATTTCCATAAGTTAGCTCTTATGCGTTATTTCTAATTACCCACTCATTAAAAATACTCCCATTGATATACAACTCTCTGTCTAGCTAATATTTGCTATCCAATTCATTATTTTAAATAGAACAATATAGGTAATGCATTTTTAGATTTTACTAAACATTTTAAGAGACTTGTAGGACAGAGAAATGATTAAAATTGGCGGTTTTTAAGTCATTTAAGTTTTAATGGTATTTTTAGAGTGATTTTTTTAAGACAATCTTATGGCCACTCAAAAGAAAATATATCTAATAAAGAATTGTGTTGCATAAAGTAATTTGTAGATTATAGTTTAATTTAGAAGCTTAAAATGTCAGTTATTGCATTAATATTACCGGGTGAAATCACTTAGCTAAAACTTAGTAAAAATGTAATAATATTGAAGATACACTCTGTATGATCAAGTTAATTTTAGAGTGCTGTTTCCTAGAGTACTTTTTTGGTCGGTGTGTTAGCCTTTTAGTTTAAAGGCTTGTGGCCCTAGGGATTACATCGTGGGTAAAACACTAAGGTTCATCAAAACCGTGTATGAGACCGAATTATTATTTGTTACAAATTGGTTGAATTTTGGAAAGTGTATTTGTTATATTGTCAAATATTTGTAATTAAAATGCACCCGATAATAAGTTATTGTTCTCATTTGATATGAATCGGCATAATTATTTGAACAAAAACTTGCATGCCCAATATAAGTATTTATCACCAAAAAATTATCATAATGTTACCTTAAGGTAAGTGGTCTTATTATTGGCGTTAATTTAAGTTTTACTTTAAGGGTTGGGCCAGTTATATGACTTTTTGTTGAAATAAATACCACAGGATATATGGTTTATTATTTTATTTAATGTAAAAAAGTAAACAATTTACTGTATTGTCTGGTGGAACGTAAACTTAATATATTACGAAAACACAATAATTGTAAAATTTTAAATTAAGTGTCCAGGAAAACTGCGACAGATGTCCAAATTTAAATAACTCAATTTTCTATAAACTTAGAAAGTTGAATTTTGGTGCGTAGTAAGGTCTCTCCCAAGGCAACATATTCGTTAAATTTCATTAAAACAGCTTTGTAATTGTCGGGGAATATTTTTTTTTCTAAAGAAAACTCAACATTTTCCCGGAAAACCCTGTCCGATTTTCCTGGATAACGAACTCATCCAAGCCATTAATAAAAGAAAGGCACTTGCCGAGTTTCATCGAAATCGGTTAATTATTTTTTGAGTTATCAGACGGATACATATATATATATATATATATATATATATATATATATATATATATATATATATATATATAATTGAAACTGGCCCCGGATATGGTTTCTAGAGGTCCTAGTTAGCGCTCATTTGAAAAAATTTTTGCAAAGTCTCACCATCGATACCTCTCTATTAGTGATTTTTTTAAATAAAAATTCACTAATAATAAATGCATGCATTTTAAAAACAACTCATATCTGATTATCTTAAGTCAGCTTTACATTACTATATTATATTAGATAATTCCAACAAAACTTAAGTATTTGGATACACTATTGTTTATATAGTAAGGAATGAAATAAATATTTTATTTGAAAGAGTTAATTTTTATTTCTGTTTGCTGTATGTCATCTGGGTGCCATGGAAATGGAACTGTTCATATTTATTTTGTTTCTCTGTAGTGACTCATTTTAAAAGGAGGCTGACTTCACGGAATGTGGTAAATGCAAACAGATGTTTTCTTGTATATCCTGTATCTGCCTGTTTGACCATATGTACCTGTTGTTTAAGGTGTATCAAATTATCGATTCCCTAAAGAAAGTTAAACCGTCTTCAAAGAAGCGCTATACGAGAAATAATTATAAATATTGATTTTAAATATACCAATAGCTGTACCTCAAATATAATTTTATACACTAACTAGAAAATATGTAATGTGAAATTATGAACCGGTGTCTTATTCTTAAAGCAATTTTTAAGGAATGCATTTTTCATTTATAGTTTAGTTCTAATTTGGTTATAGTCAACCCCTTCATTGTAACCTATTATTCATTAAGGCGTTGAATATAAATTTGCAGGCTATTCGTCTTTAACATATTTACAGATAATTAGAGGTTTATTTTGTGTTGAAAATGAGTAAACCGACGTTAGGTCCTCTAACCACAAAACATCACAGGTTCTAATAATTTTGGTTTGTTGCATATCCTAAATAGCACAATTAAGTATAAACAGGAAAACCTCTTTGGGATTTTTTTATATTAAAATTGAGTGTCATTGTCTAATTAAATGATTCAGTTAAGAACGAGATTTTGTATTTTTGCTTGTTGCATTCTCTGAACAATGACCAATGACTATTTGGTAAGGAAATGCCACTGTCAGGTCAGGTCAAAATTGTGACTTTTCAATCTTAATTTTCCTTATTTAGTAAAAGGCAATAAACCGACTACAGGAACAACTTAATGTTACCACCCCAGGACTATCTGAACATAATAACGTCAAAACCCTACTCGTTTGCCCAATAATAGATCAATAAAAAATCACCCTGCTTATTAAATTCATCCTTTTTTAAAGCTGGTTAATATATATATATATATATATATATATATATATTATATATATATATATATATATATATATATATATATATATATATATATATATATATATATATATATATAATATAAAACTACCTTCTTGAACCTTATATATATATATATATATATATATATATATATATATATATATATATATATATATATATATATATATATATATATATATATAGACAATGCATTAAATAATGTACTTACTGATGCTATACATTATAGTAGCCAACCCAAAGGAGGGAGTACACAATTCTCAAGTGAAAAAAATTCTCTGGACGCAGCAAGTGCGTTATGGTAGTGAATTTTTATTAAATGCTTCAAATTTGAATAACTCAATTTATTATAAACTTAGAAAGTTTAATTTTGATATGTAGTAAGGTCTTTCCTACGGCACAATATCCACCAAATTTCATTAAAATAATTTTCGGAGAAAAATTTGTTTTCGAAAGAAAATTTAAAATTTGAATAACTTAATTTTCTAAAAACATAGAAATTTGAATTTTGGTACGTAGTAAGGCCTCTCCCAAGGAAACATATATAGTAAATTTCATTAGAGCAGCTTTGTTATTTTCAGAGAAAAAATTTTTTTTGAAAGAAAACTCAAAATTTTCCCGGAAAACCTCGTCCGATTTTCCTGGCTAACGAACTCATCCAAGCCATTAATGAAATAAAGGCACCTGCCGAGTTTCATTGAAATCCGTTAATTATTTTTTGAGTTATCAGACGGATATATATATTATATATATATATATATATATATATATATATATATATATATATATATATATGTATATATATATATATATATATATATATATATATATATATATATATATATATATATATATATACATACATACATACATATATATATATATATATATATATATATATATATATATATATATATATATATATATATATATATATATATATATATATATATATATATAGCGGCCACACCGAGTACAGAGAAGAAAATAAGCAATTGCGAATCCAGAGTAAAAGTCTTTATGTCTCTATTTCTCTCTTTAGCTGATCCCGTTTAAAAATGAGTTTGTTGGCCCACGCATGGAATACGCAATAAATTAGATGCTTTATAGGCAAATACAGTTTACAAGTGATATTATCTATTGCCTGTTACCATGTACGGGTGATATGTGATACACGCTGTAAAATGTAAACAGAAATATGCAAGTTTAGAATAAATTGATATTCAAAGAGCCACGTGGCAACACTGTACCGAGAGGCGTGTAACACATTGTTGACACTGCATTTATTCTGGCGGTTTTTCTTAACACAGTCCCAAATTACAATATATCTGGCAGACATTTGACACACTGCAATAAGAACTACAAATGTGACGGATCTCTTTATCTTCAATTTTCTCTGTAAGGAAGAAGTGTTTGTAGAATCAGCACGGTACTGCCATCTCAGAAACCGAAGAGGAACAAATTGTACTGTGCCACTTCAAATCCGTCATATTCCGGGATGACGGTATGTCCGTCACAATAAATGTAATGCTTGTATGTGTGTGTGTGTGTGTGTGTGTGTGTGTGTGTGTGTGTGTGTGTGTGTGTGTGTGTGTGTGTGTGTGTGTGTGTGTGTGTGTGTGTGTGTGTGTGTGTGTGTGTGTGTGTGTGTGTGTGTGTGTGTGTGTGTGTGTGTGTGTGTGTGTGTGTGTGTGTGTGTGTGTGTGTGTGTGTGTGTGTGTGTGTGTGTGTGTGTGTGTGTGTGTGTGTGTGTGTGTGTGTGTGTGTGTGTGTGTGTGTGTGTGTGTGTGTGTGTGTGTGTGTGTGTGTGTGTGTGTGTGTGTGTGTGTGTGTGTGTGTGTGTGTGTGTGTGTGTGTGTGTGTGTGTGTGTGTGTGTGTGTGTGTGTGTGTGTGTGTGTGTGTTTGTGTGTGTATGTATCACACCGATAACTTAAAAAATAATAGACCGATCTTGATCAAATTGAGTGAGCACCTTCCTTTTGCAAGTGGCTTGGATAAGTTCGTTAGCTCCGAAACTCGGAGCAGGTTTTTCCGGAAAATTTTGTGTTTTCTTTCGGAACAAATTTATATGTCCGGAGATAACAAAGTAAGGGCAACCAAATTTGGTACGCCTGTTTGTATTATTTGTATTGTATTGAAGAAAAAGAATATGGGGTTTTCCTCAAAACGTTAAAGTGCGATTTGAAACGTCCAAATTCGCAACATTTAGGCAAAGAACCTGAAACAAATACGAATTATGTAAAGAAAATGTCGCAAGAAGAGTGTTCTGCAAACCATTAAGTTTCAGCTTCAACCTGACTGGAACTTTTAGTGGTAGTGCTTCAAATGACGTATGATCGATTACGGCCATAGAGCAAATATCGGCTGTTTTCTTTGGTTCTCTCTCCGCGCCGTTGACATCTCTCCGCCACCCGTGGTTAGTATTTCGCTTCTGGCTGTCATGTCACCTGTCACTTGTCACATTCGGTTTGCATTTCTTGAGTTAATCCATGTGACACCTTTTTGTTCGTTTGTTAAGAAATTGGACTAAAAAACAAGCGTCTTTTCCATTCATCATCTGGTTTTCTTCAAGTCTTGTGATGTTCCTGCTTTCCTGGTTTCGCAGTTTCCGTTTGGTATACTGAAGACAATAGATGAAAAGCCAAACTTGGGCAACTTTTCATACAGCATCTTTTGGTAATTACAACAGGAATTTTGTAAGTATTAGCCCAGATGTGACATCCATGCCCGTCTTTTCTTTTCTTTCTTTCTGAATGTTCAGATGTTCTCGGGGAGTTCTGCTCGGCTGTGCAGCTTGCTTTGCTTTTTATGTTTGTGCTTGTCAGTAGCTTTTATGTAGTTTGACTAGTTTAAAATTAACATATTGATTGTGACTCCATTAGAGTGCTGTTCATGTTTGTGGGACCCCAATCCCGTTTTTAAGCTTTAAATCTTGATTTGTACTTTTTATGGAGACTTTTATAGAAGTGTTTTATAACTCCTGACACTAATGTCACTTTAAATGTTTGCATGACTGTTAGGACTGATCTGCATTTGACGTTTGCCTTTGTTGTACTTTGTGTTCTTTTTGTAGCTGCAGTGTTAGTCACTCGCACGGTAGACCTACCAGAAACATAGTTTCTGACAACCACCTTTTTACATTCTAGGTCTAAACCCCTGAAGATGGCACGTTAATGTGTTGAAACGCGTAGGGTTTTGAGAATAAATTAGTCTGTCTGGTAGTATAAAGCCTTTAATTTTCCTGTAATCAACCGCCATTGTCCTTGATTTTACTAAAATATTTACAGAAAATTCATTTCAAATAGACCCTTTCTATGTTGCTTTGGCTGTAGGTTTAGTTAAGTTGATGCTTTGGCTGTAGGTTTAGTTAAGTTTATGGTTTAACGGTCTATAACGGATAGCTTTTTTTCGTCGAAAAAATTAGTTAATGAGGAGACCGCGACTTTTCAATTTTAAAAATATTTCATCAAATCAGCGCAAACTAGGCCACCTAGAATCGATATCCGGGTTTACTTTTAGTTTTTATCTGTTTGCATAGATACTATGTGACGCATTTCTACGGTAAGGCTCAATATAATTGTTATGATACAAGATACGAGAAAAAATTTATACGTTAATTATAGGGTCTTAAGCTGCATATTAATATTTTGACAATCACAGATCAAAGTATTTTGGCAATCACAGGGTAGTCCATAAGTCGTTGGTAATCCCTACAAATCTTTATTTTCAAACACTCTTATATTATTGCATTTTTGCATTTTTTATCACAATATGATGCATGTTTGTAAGAGAAAAAAAAATCGAGACGCTGTTTTGGTAGCGAATTTTCATTAAATCCTTCAAATTTCAATAACTCAATTTGCTATTACCCTAAAGTTTGTTGGCTAGGAAACCGGTTTTTTCAGAAACATTTTACGCTTTTTTTTGGAAAATTTTTGTACACTTTCAAACAATAAGTAATTTTGATACATTATGGTACATTGTTTCTACTATATAGGTTATACTGGTTACCAGATTAATGCCTGCTTGCATAGAGTGACAAATTTGCTATTAAAAGCATTTTAATGAAAATTCACTTCCATAACGCACTTTCTGCCTCCAGACTTTTTAATTCATTGAAACTTGTTAGCTCAGCGAACTCCTGCTATCAAATTTTAATTTATTAGCATGATTTATTGTGTTCTTATCTCAAAGTGAAGGGAATATCTTATATATTTTACGTAGCTTTATTAAACGTAAACATAAAAGAAGCTAATCTAATAAAATGAAAATTTCCTTTTATTAATGTAGACAGGAGAATGAACAAGGAAGAAGCTGAAAGGATTAAACCCGTCACTTTGAAAAGAGGAGGTCAATTTATGAAACGGGCACCACACATTAATGAAATTACTTGACCCATTCATATGAAATATTGGAGCAAGCCATCAGTGTCACCTTTTATATGTTGTACAGATTATATGAAATATGACGTACTTATATGTTGGAAAGGTTGAAAAATTGCCCGCATACCACCACATATTGCATTTTTGCAAGACGACGAGCAATCTCTTCCAGTGTTACAAAATTAACCGATATAACTGAAAATTATGAAAGAAAACTAAAAAACTACTATAAACACTAGAGTGAGTAGTATTTCAGATGTTTGTAGAACAAATAACACGTTGCGTTTCTACACATTTTCAGCTTGAACACGTAAAAGGAATTATAATTGATTATTCATGATTTTTTGAATATTAAACGATTTTATTTAGTTTCACAGCTGTCAGACAATTAGATGTTGTAGTCGAATTTTATTTAAATCTTCCGACCGTCCGATCGATTTAAAAATTTGTAAACTTATTGAATTCCGGCGTAAATACAATATTATGTTACCATCGAACAGGTATGAATTGAAAATGGCGACCGACGCAAGATGGCTGAATATGTATTGCTCCACAACCCCCTTCTTATGTCTATCAAATAAAAGGGTTTCACGAGTAAAATCTAGTGCTAGATGATGCTTTGACAATTTCTTACAGAAAATTTTTCTTCGTTTTCTTCTCAAAGATTCGATAGCAATAACTATAGAAAGAGAAACCTACTCGTAAGAAACTATGTGTATCAGTTCTTGGAAATTTCTACACGATTAAATGAATGCTGTTCTTCAATAAATTGCATAATAATCAGCGTGATCCTCAAGTCTGGTGGACTTGGTTCACATTATTATTAAATATCTATCTAGCTTTTGATAGCGGTAATTCCGTTACAGAATGCCAAATATTATATTTCAATTTCTCAAACGCTTTTATTTGAAATAAGGAGCAGCCTCACGCTCTGGTACCTGCAGTTTGTAGCACTTCAATCGGCACGAGGCATGGCCCCGTCATATGGTCCACGTTGGTTTCAAACACCTTTCAGAAGGTCACGTGGCTGCTACGGGCCTGTCTGCGCCCAATGCCCAAGGGACAACGAGGGACTCTACCTGATCAGTGTGAACTGCACTATAGAACGATCATCGATCAAATGAGACTCTTGCAGCGTTCTGGATTCCCAAGTTTCGATGTGCTTCGGGGTCGAGAATGGGTAGGCGGCCTCTCTAGCCCATCAGACCGCCGTTCGAAAACGTAAATCTACAGGGTTGACCATCATTGCTTGACGTGCCCAGGGTGACCAACTTTATTTTTGTGTCCATAGTCGGCACTTGCGTGTGGCAAAAAAGGTGTCGAAAATAACGACAGAACACCAGGGCTTTGGAATTTTCAAAGATGTTTTCGCATTAAGCGCGTATTTCAGTATATAGAACGAACATCCAACATTTACCAATATTTGAAACGAACTAGGTATTGTCGACATTTTAGCAAATTCGCATTTTAAAAACCTCTTTGAACGAGGTAAGGACTTCCCAATTTTCGAAAAATTTATCAACTGAGCATCAATTATCGCCCACAGAACACTTTCTTAGGACCTGCTAAAATTTTTATAAGAAATATTTGGTTCTCGGATTCAAGTGCCTCCGAATTTGTTAAAGCCGACGTTTCGGCTATTCTTTGGGTTGTTGTAGTTTAATAACGGAACCGCAGACTCCTAAATCTCACTGAAGATTGTAGGCAAAGTCTGTGTGTGTTTAATCCTACACCTGAGAGGGATCTGACGGCTGCTCAGTGCAGAAAACCCGGGGAAGATTCCCTGGAAAATTATAGGGGGAGTAAAGAAAAGGTAAATGCAAGGTGCTTAGATACAACTAGGCCACGACTTGCCCTTTTTTCTCATTTAAATCACCACCTACCCTCCACCTAAGCTCGGTTACAACGAGAGAAGTGATTAAAACATCACCGCTGTCTTTGGCTCTCCAAGCGCTGTGCTCAGGGTAGGAACTAAGAAGTTATCAGCGAGATAGTTTATATAAAATGTTTTGGTTTAACTTTCACTGAGAAGTTGCAGCCCTTTAAAATAGCGTGATTTTTTTTTTACCCGCATACGCAAAAAATCAGTCATTGCGTGTAATATTTAATAGTTTCCGTTGACCACATACAATATTTTGGTCTTGTGTCCTTGTTGACCTCTAGTGCGACCAACATTTTTTTTAATGCACGTGGCTTTTTTCTTTTAAACTATAAATATTAATATTGCCATGCACCATACGTTGTATATGAGCAACTTGTGTACTAAGGTTACGAAGATAGAAAAATGTTTCGAAAGAAATTTTCCGGTAAACCTGGTCCGATTTTCCTGAGTAACGAACTTATTCAAGATATTAAATAATGGAACACGCTTGCTAAGTTTCATAAAAATCTGTCACTTATCTTTTTATTGAGCTATCGTGTTTTTGTGCGAGTTTTTAACTTTAGAAAATTCGTTTAATCAAATACAGCTTCTTTTTTCAAACCTGCTGGGACACGTCGATTAGTATTTAGTGAACTGCTGAAGACTTGAGAGTCATAATTGTTATGATAAGGCGACATCACTTTTACATTGTAGTGATAAGAAAAAAATGATAGATTTTCGAAGATACGTGTAAATAGAGTTATTAGTCGTCGAAGTTTTCAGGGAATCAATTCGCTCGTTTAGCTGGAAAAACTGACATTTGCATTTACAGAAATTGTTCGATTAATTGGCGCCCAACGTGGGGCAGTCTATTATTAAATTCTGTCAAATCAGCATGTTCCGTATCGACGTTGCCACAAGTTCTAGTTTTCTGCTAACAAATAAATTCAAAAGTAATATTAATTACAATATGCGTGCCCATTATAACTACGCTTTTTAATTAAACTTTGCGACTGTAATTTTCACCCAGTTTTCACACTTATGAAAGAATAATTAAATTAACGTAAATCTTTCCAAAACTCGTGTATTGTTTGCTTTTATAGCTCCGGTGAAAGGAACCTCCGGGAGAAGGAGAATTGTCTAAATCAACCGAGTAAAACAATCCTTAAATAGCGTGTGCTATGCCTACCTATTATATTTTCCATAAATTAAGTTCAAGCAACCTCCGAATGAATTTCCGCATACTACAGTTCCCATGTTAGGTTATGTAAATATATTCCTCGACAAACTTTTATCGAATTCGCGGAGAAATTCACATATTTAAACAGGGTAATGTGACCTCGTTTGGAAATCTAAAATTACGTTTCGGAAAGAAAAGTACACATTTCGATGTACTTTAATTAAATAAACATGAATAGCAATGTGAAGCAAAATGGAAATGAATCAGATACAGTGCCTTTTTTATTCTTCTCTACCTCATGAAAGATTTAGAAAGGCATTAGCAATTTTAACTCTGATGTACATGTATTTTACATGCTCCTGGCAAAAGGCGAATTCTAAATTGTCACTGATTAATTTTTTTTAATGTTATTTTAATCTGATTAAGTTTCCATCGTTTTTTTGCCTGTGCCTGTGTGGGAATGTGTGTTCATGTTTGGCATCTCATATGTGTGCTCTATATACAGTGTAGAAATAAAGTAAGAGATAAATTCGATAATTTCGTTAAAAATAATTTTCTGGAAAAAGTCTTAAAAAATATTAAAACATGTACCAATGTTATTAACACCAACATTGTACCAACTGACAATACCCAAGACGATAGTCAAATTCATTTCTCACATTATGCAAAGCTTGCGGTGATATCAACCTAATCTCTTGTTTAATATTTTTCCTTGGGATCTTCTAAATTATTGGATCGATTTCTTAGTACCCCCAAAGAAAGAAGTCTAAAGGTGTTACATCGGGACACCTAGCCGGCCATTCTATTGGACCTCTTGTTCCTATCCATTTTCCTGGTAAAACTTGGTCCAAATAGCTTCGAACGTTAGTTGCATAATGCGGTTGTAACCAAGGGTCTTTGTTTAGTAATTTAGGACTGTCTGCATTGGAAAATAATACAATCAGTTCAGGCATCAGGCTTTCTTTCAAAAAAGTTGACATACTTCTGTATGTGGTAATTTTATCGCCGTATCCGTTTATATGTTTCTCGTTCAATTGAACCATTTTGATTAGCAAAAGGTAAATTATACTGTAGAATAAGCAAATAAAATTTATATATTGTTGACTTTTGCAAGCTGTCACCGTGGTTTTGTGTTTTGTATGGTAAATAGATACAATCTTAAAACCAAAGAAATTATTTAATTTTAGAACTTTAGGCCCTTATTTCTCTTTTTTTTTCAAATGTAACGCATTGAAAGGTTTAGACCGTTGAAAAGATCACAAAAAGTACTATCAAAATCAATAATAAAAATTGGTTGTCGTTAAAAAAAATATATCGATGACATCATAACGTGGAAACTGAATGACGTAACAAGATAAAAATAATGTAGTAAACTGTCAAATTAGTAAAATCCCTATACCCCTTCGAGATTTTTTCAAGAAAATTATCTTTAATGATGTACAGAACAGGGACATGGCTTATTTGGAGGAACGTGCTGACAGCGATTTCTATGTTTACTTGAGTTAAAGGTCGATTGCAATTTGAGCTTGTCACAGCAAAACTTAATGGCATTGCACTTCATATCCACAGGTGTTTGAGAAGGTCACATACAACAGCTGAACTCAGGAAATTCTTCGCATTCTGAAACAAATAATAAATACTCGATTGCAAACCGAGATTAAGAAATAAAAAGTCTGGACGCATCAAGTGCGTTATGGTAGTGAATTTTCATAGAAATGATCTGGCACCAAATATTTTATTTTAACTTTTTTTTCTTGTAACATAGAAATCTAAATTTTCTTGTATAGTTTACTTTTTATATCATAAACGTACCTACCAAATTTGGTTAACGTAGCTTTTTCATTTTTCGAGATTTTTTTTTCGAAAGAAAACTCAACATTCCGATTTTCCTGGCTTACGAACTTATTCAAGCCACTTATAAAAGGAAGTTACATGCCAAATTTGATTAAAATCGGCTTATTATTTTTTAAGTTATCGGTGTGATACACACACACACACACACACACACACACACACACACACACATATATATATATATATATATATATATATATATATATATATATATATATATATATATATATATAAATTGAAACTGACCCCGGATATGGGTTCTAGGGGTCCTAGTTCGCGCTCATTTGCAAACATTTTTTCAAAATTCAAAAGTCGGAATCTTCCCATTAATGAATTTTTTCTACGAACGCCACATGCCATGCAGCGCGCGATAGAATTATTTTGCCGAAAAAAACATTTGATGAACGATTAATTTTACGAAATGGACCTGTTAACTGGTCAATTGGTTGGCGCGATTTGACGCCATTAGATTATTTTCTTTGTGGATATGTGAAGTCGCATGTTTACGCCTATAAACCAGAAACAATTGAGCACTTGGAAGCCAACATTCGACGCGTGTTTGCCGAAACACAACCTGATTTACTGCGAAGAGTGTGTGAAAATTGGACCTCCAGATTACGCCATGTACGCGCCAGCCACGGCGGCCACATGCCCGAAATAATATTCAAGCATCAATGCCAAAAAAAAATCTTTCAAATAAAGCTTATTTCGTGGATATTTAAAACATTTTTCTGTGTTTCATTTCCCCCCTCTAAAAAAGAAACACCTTCATTACTGTTTCAGAAAGGAGGAACGCGGGAAAATGTAACCAGGGCAAGAAAATAAACATACAGAGCCACCTGGCGAATATCATTCTAAGCATAATGCAAAATAGAATAAGCAGCCAAATTGAGAATTACTTGAATGGAGAAAACCAGACATGGTTGATATTATTTTTGTGTGCTTTAACGCTTTTAGTTCTTGGATTACTTTATTTAGTTTTGAACCTTAATATTACGCATTAACAACCTTATACTTTTTGTTTACTATTTGTATTTAAATGTTTATTAAAAAAAATACATTTTTAATCTGAGCTGCTATAGACTCCCGAATGGAAAATCAGACAGATGCGTAAACGCAGTTGAACGTGATATGTATGTAATTTATTTCTTCTTGGAGTTCATGGAAGTGAACTACATAAATCACCGAAAATATCAGATCCTTATTTCCGCTTCGAAACGCTTTACGATATCAAAATATAATTTTTAACGCAAAATCGGAAGCTTGCTCAAAACAAGAATCGCGGCTTTAAATTGAAGTTTTTTTTTTACAACGAGCAAACCAAATGAATTGTGAATCGGGCATTAAAAAAGAAGAACTTATGCTCATTTCAGTTTTTTCTATTTCTGTTAGTTAATAGCTATATATATATATATATATATATATATATATATATATATATATATATATATATATATATATATATATATAATGGGGATCGTAAAGCATCATACGATAGGATAATAAGAGATGAAATGTATGGACCCTTCAAGTGCGTTATTGTACAGAATATTTGTTAAAAATGTTTTAATATGAATAAGTAAGTTTTAGTTTAACTAAAAGACATTAAGCTTGGTAGAGAGCATGATTTTTATGTTAGAAACCTAACCAATTTCATCAAATTAACTTTACTGTTTGCAGAGATATCCAAAAAAAAAAAAAATTGCCGAAAAAAATTCGATTTACCCGGTCAACATACTCATCCAAACAATCTACACAAAGAATATACCAAAATACATGTCTTAGCAAACATTTTCACGAAAATTCCCACAAACAAATTACACAAAAATTTGATAGACTAAAGTTGAAAAAGGTTTTTTTTACGAAAATCGCTAAAAATAGACCTTTAACATATAAAGCTTGAACTTACCCCGCATATGGGTTCTAGGTGGTCTAGTTCGTGTTTAATTAACTAAAGTTTTTATAATTCTGGTCGCGGTCTCCTCATTAGCGAACTTCTTCCGTAAAAAAGTAATTACATATATTTAACTACAGATTTAAATACGTTTTTAGGAAATACATGTCGTACAAAGCATAACCTGTTTTAAGAAAATTTGCTAAAAAATGAACTTTTGAAATGTCCGATTATTTTGGTACTTAATTATTATTACCATAACTGTAATTTATTAGGATGATTAGAATTTACTTGAAAGGCGAAGTCACCTATTTCTCTGACATTAGCTTTGATTTTGACATTTTCATAGATAATCCAACGGATTGCCTCCCAGACTTTGTTTATGCATATCTAGCTTCCTGAAGAATCGGTACTTCCTTGTAGGTTGTCGATAACGTTTTATGGAATAAAAAAAACAGGGTGTTCCACAGGGTTCGATATTGGTTCCATTTCTTTGTCTTGTACACGTGAATGACTTTTTGCCTACCCCAAAGAATCCAATCCACAAGTTCACCAATGATAGCACAGTACACTATCATGCACTTACCAGTGGCCTCTTATTAATGAGAATTGAAGAAACCAGTTCTCTAAATGAAGGACCGTATAAGATTCGTTATTGCGGCGCAACAAATCTGGTTAGTTTAATGCTTAAAAACAGATAATTCTTGTTAGAGTGATCAATAAGGCACAGACGTGCAAATGGCTGGAAAAATACTTCTCAAAAAACAACCTTTTGGAGTTACAGAGGATCTTGGTAGGAATTCAGATGTTTCCAACACTGCAAAGCCAAAATCGAAGACGCATGAATTTCTGTTTTTGAATCAGTGAGGATTGGAACCTATGACGAGCGCTGATGAGTATAATTTGGAAAACCGAATTTATCACAATACAGTTGAGGCCTGACGGATCGTTTCGCTTAGAAAGTTAGCGTCATCCCTCTGATGGCGCTGACTTTGATCGAGAAACTATTGTCATGTCTGAAAACTGAATTGGGTTCTACAAATTGTACTTATTTCTGTTTTTGGTAGAAAGTCTATATACTATTGCAGCTTCTTATACTATATAATGTGCAAATACGTTCACATTTGAAATAATATTGCCATGTCTGGGGTGCTGCCCAAAGATAACTCTCTTTCTTTAGATTCCATTCAGGAAGAAACTGTTCGCCTTATGAGATTACTGTCAATCTCACCTGTCTTGTTTTTTCTTTTATTTCACAACACACTACGAGGGCTCAAAGCCTAAATACTATCGTACCGTGGGTGTCGAGAAGCGGGAAAGAGGCAACTTGTTAATTCTGGACTTGAAGGTTTGGAGGTTCGGAAGAGAAGGAAAAACATGTGCCGGCAAGGAGTTCCACAACTTGGAAGTCCTCGGGACAAAAGATCGGGCATAACAAGATGTTCTATGTCTGGTGACCTGGACATAAAAGGGTGCATTCGCTCTGTTACCCTAGTAGATCTGTTGGGGGCAGCAGATGGAGGAACTATGGAAGAAAGCTCATCTGAGCAGTGCCCGTGCAGATATCTATAAAAGAGAGAGAGGGGTCACCAACGGCACGTCGGTGAGCAAGAGATGGCAGCCTTCGGGTGAGGGTAGGGTCACCGATGAGACGTATATCTCTCTTCTGAATGTAGTCCAGGATAGCGAGTGTAGAAGCGGCAGCGGCACCCCAGATGTGGGAGCAGTATTCAAGGTTTGACCTTATTTGTGAAGTATATAAGGTATAGAGATTAGCTGGCGAAAAGTATTTGCGAGTCCGAAAGAAGAAACCTAATTTCTTAGCAGCCGCTTCTGCAATTGATGTTACATGTTGGTGCCAATTGAGATTTCGACACACGGAAATGCCAACAAGTGAAAAGGATTCGCTACTTTGAATAACTTGGTTGTTCATTGTAATGGGTCTAGGGCTGGTGTATCTCTTATGAGATATAAAGCAAGACTGGGATTTGATGGAGTTGAATTGTACAAGATTTCTACTTCCCCAGTCTAATATTTTTGGAGATCCACAGAGACATAACCCTCCATGAGTCTGCGATCCTCATCTAATCGGGCTAAAGATACAGGCTTAGAATATTGATGTGGAGAAGAAACAAAGTAGGGGCTAAAGCTGAAGGGGGATCCCTGCATTAATTGGATACAGTTTAGAGGAATGGCCATCCACGACAACAGAAATGCTCCGGTTGGAGAGGAAATTTGCTGTCCAGGTACAGATTTTTAGTGGTAGGCCATAGGCCGGAAGTTTATTAAGCAGCGCTGCGTGCCAGACCTGATCGAATGCTTAGTTTATTAAGCAGCATTGCGTGCCAGACCTGGTCGAATGCTTTTTGAACACAAAAGAAATGTTGGAGATCTCTGCTTCTTTTGTGGGTCATCATGTATATTGTTTTACAAATAACACCGACTTTGCTTCTCAAACATTACTTAGTTCATCTATTCGCAACCTTAAGATAGCGGCCAAAAAGCGCAAACTCTTAGTGACAAGTTACACAAGTGCCGCGTCCGTACTTCTATATGATTTATAGAAGTTTGAAGATTGCAGATGCGATATGCGGACTAGATGAACACAATTGATAACATGAAATTGATGCATAAAGCACAAGACAAAAGTATTGGAAATGCTGATTTCCGGGAGCAAAAAATAAGTGTCTGAAAAAAAGTACCTGAGTGAAGATTGAAACCTATGATGGACACTGATAAGTGCACTTGGAGAACCCAGATCACCACAACATATTTAAAAATCTGACAGTCGTTTCACTAACCAAGTTAGGGTTATCAAAGGATAAAAATTACATAATTTTTCATCCTCCTACGAGTACTGAAGAAGTATCTTACAAAGTCGACTTCAATCAAACCTACATTCGACCGTGACAGTTGTCTAATATTTATACAGGTGTGAGATTAAAAATAACCATCTAAGGTGACAGACTTTGATCTTCGGGATATATTGTGGTCTGAGACATCCAGATTTACTTTGATAAGTTCTGGATACATCAAATGTTATAACAATAAAACAATTATGTAGTATCAATAGATTCACGTGAGATGTGGAATTGTCTGCAATGAGGACGTGTCTGAACATAATTTCTAACTTAACCTAAATAAATAAACCTGAACAGTAACTGTATCCTATTGGGAATCCATAATGAAGTTCAGCCTATTAAACAAACACACTAATTAAATTCGGTATTTTCATTAGACACGAAATCCCCACTGTTTATCTTTCCACTTATTCTTAGATATATCTGTCATGCAAAAATATAAAATATGATCAGATATTAAGATTTGTTTTAAACTAACATATCTCATTTTCAAGCTTAATTATCTTAAAACTTAAAAAATTTTATATATATATATATATATATATATATATATATATATATATATATATATATATATATATATATATATATATATATATATATATATATATATATATATATATATATATGTTCCACTACAGTGTAATCACTTTTAAATATATACTTTATTTTTTGTGATTTTTTTAGTGGTTTACGTGGACTGCAGTTTGGAACCAGCATCAGCCTGCTACTGCGCACGCTACACCAGTGGCGTGCTAATAATGAACCAGGACGGTTCGAAACTACAGACCACGTAAACCAATAAAAAATCACAAAAAGTACAGCAAACAAATTAAGTGGGTATATATATATATATATATATATATATATATATATATATATATATATATATATATATATATACATACAGTGTGTCCAATATGAGCAGGGCTACTATGGGGATCTCCGAAACGGTAGCAGATGGAAGAAACTGTAAAATTGAAAAAATTTGGCATCAACCGTATAAAAATGAATTGTTGACTCTAATTTTGTATTTCTCAAAAAAAAAAGAATGCCAGTTAAAACATAAGCATGAAAAGTGAATAAAATATTTTTTGTACCAGAAACAAATAATTTAGTAACCACTACGTCAACTTACCTTATAAAAAGAAACATATTTTTTTAGGAAAGATTGGAAGTAACTCAACTTTACACTAGGGGTCTAAAAATCTGCACATAGCGCTGAAATTGCATTAGATTTTTTGTCCAATAATGCTTTCTGAAATTTGGTGTGTGTGCGTGTGTGTAACAACAGGTTTGGTATGGCTTCAGACGAGTCCATTAGCCACAGGTAATAAATTTGGTAAAAAAATGTCATGTCTCATTATTAAAAAAAATTTTTGACAGATACCGAATGACAGGTAGTGACAGTTGAGTACATTATTTTTTTTTTATCTAGTTTGAAGGAAAAACGTTTACCTTTATTCAATTTGAAGGGTCCTCTTTAATAAAAGAAGTTTCATATGACGTCGACCTTAATGGTAATACTGATGCTAATAATGATGTGACTGTTTTCGTGAATTTTCTTTAAAAAAACTTATTAATAAGAAGATCTCGACTTTTGAATTTTGAAACCATGTCTTCAAACGAGCGCGAACTAGGCCCCCTAGAACACATATCCGGGGTCAGTTTCACTATATATATATATATATATATATATATATATATATATATATATATATATATATATATATATATATATATATATATATATATATATATATATATATATATATATATATTCATACCGTCGAAAAATAATGGGTCGATCTTGATTAAATTTGGTATATGTGTTCTTTCAGCAAGTGACGTGGATAAGTTCGTTAGTCAGGAAAATCGCACGAGTTTTTCCTGGAAGTTTTTGGGTTTTCTTTCGAAAAATATTTGTATCCGGAAATAACAATGGCAACCACATTTGGTATGCAGGTTTATATTATAAAAAGTTATATAGATATTATAGGCAAAATTGGGTGTCACTGATGACCGGATAATCGCAACAAAATCTATTATATATTACATATCACGATCAAGTTTTTTTTGCGCCAAAAGTCAAGAAAAACCAGAAAAATTACTTCGAAAGTTTTATAGTTTTCTTCTTAAAACGTCAAAGTCGCAATTTAAAACGTCAAAATTGGTATCATTTAGACAAAGAACCTGACACGAATACAGGTTACGTAGAGAAAATGTCACAAGAAACGTGTTTTACACACGCTTACGTTTCAGCTTCAACCGCCATTGTCAACTAGACCACCTGCAGAAAAATCATTTCAAATAGACCCTTTATCTGATACTTTGGCAGTAATTTTAGTTATAGGGTGTATGGTTTATTAGTCTGTAATTTTTAGTGAATTTTTGGAGAAAAATTTCGCTATTGGGGAGATCGCGACTTTTGAATTCTGAGAAGATTTTATCAAATGAGCGCGAACTTGGCGCACTAGAACCCGTATATAGAGGGTGACGCATTTCTACGGTAAAGCTCAATATATCCATTATTAGATAAAATACGAGAAAAAATTGTATATCTCAATTATAGGATGCCTTAAGCTGCAACTTACAAATTTATTTTAATAATCACAGCGTGGCCCATAAGTCGTTGGTGATACAAATTTTCCTTTTTTTATCGAACACCCTTCATATAATTGCAGTTTTGCATTTTCCATCGAATTATAATGCAAGTTTGTAAGGAAAAAAAAATTCATCGTTTTCGAGTTGTTTCCGCTGCTTTGCAGCTTTTCACATGTTTGGAGCATATCAATGAATATGATACGGCGTTTCTCCCAATAGATAACGGATGATCCCATGATAATGACACCTTCAGCGATGCTTTTGTTTATATTATTTGTTAATTTTACTGAATTTTCATTAAGAAAATTCAATAATAGAGAGGTATCGATGGTGAGACTTTCGGAAATTTTCTTCAAATGAGCGTGAATCAAGGCATCAGGAACCCAAATCCAAAGTCTGTTGAAAGGTTTATATACATATATATATATATATATATATATATATATATATATATATATATATATATATATATATATATATATATATATATATATATATATATATATATATATATATATATATATATATATATATATATATATATATATTATATGTATGTATGTGTCCAACCCATAACTCAAAAAATACTTCACCAATCATAACCAAATGTGACAATTCCCTACATTTTGTTAATAGCTCAGATAGGTTCGTCAGACAATTTTAACACTCACATACTTTCACAGAAAAATGCGAAAAACAGTTTAAAAATGCAATATCTCTTAAATGACTATGAATAATAAAACTAAAACTTTACCCGCACGTAGATGTCGTATCCTCTCTACCCAATTTAAACTTAAACGGTTCAGTAAATTCTGAGTTATAACCAAATAAAAAATAAATAATTTACGATATAACCAGAAATTACCTCTGAATGGGTCTCTATAGTGTTAGACAAGGTCAGACAGATATATCAGGGTTACGCTGTTATTGCAAACAAATGCACCAAATTTAACTTCAAACGAACAGGCTTCATATGTTACAATAAACAATCAGCGGGGTTGCCATTTGCGAAAACTGTCATCTGAATTTGAAGATACCAGAAAAATATATGGTAATAAATAAAAAATTTACTGAAAGTGATTCAATTTGTTTAAAGGCAATCTAGAACTACGTTTTATTATGTATAAATATTAAGCTTCCCATTCTTCAAGGTATTTAAAACGCATCACCCTCTCCTAGTTAAATCTGACAACGTCAGTTAGCTATTTGTCATTGTCATTTGTTATTTTGCAAACTGTCAGTGGGAGGAGTCGAATTCGCGGTTATCGTCTTCTTCTTCTTTGTTTACATACGTCATAAACAAATAGTAAGACTCAGCTAATACCTTAGAATCTAAGAATAAGGTACTTATTGTTTACTTTTAGTTTTTAGTGAATTTTTATTATTACTTACTCTTCATGTCGTATATGGAAAATTTAAGGTAAATTTACACACATGTTCACTATAAATTATTAAAATTTTAATTTCAAAATTTTTTATTGTTTATATATTTATTTATGTCATTTTCAAAGAGTATGGATAGAGCAATAGTCAATAAATGTTGAAAATGGTTTAGGTGCAGCAAGTGCGTTATGGTAGTGAATTTTCTTTAAAATATTCCAAATTGTGATAATTCAATTTCCCATTAAACTAGAATCTTCAATTTTGTTCCATACTAAAACCTATATAAAAGCATCGTGGGTACTAAATTTAAAAAATAACACAATGAGCTCCACAGGCAACGATAAATTTGTTGTAGACCATTTTTTGGTATTTTGTTTGCAGAAACTGTTTTGATTGACTGGACCAAAAACTAAGTGTTGAAAAAGGTCTGAGTGCAGCAAACACATTATAGTAGAGAGTTTCTGTAAAAATATTTGAAATCGGATAACTCAATTTCCTATTAAGCTAGAATCTTCTTGAACCATAGTAACACCTATGTAAACGCAGCGTGGGAACTAAATTAAAGAAAAATAACATAATGAGCTTCACGGATAACTACGAGCTGGTTTTAAAAAACATTTTCTGTTGTTTTGTTTGCAAAAAGTGGTTCTATTGGGTTGACTAAAACAAAACCATCCAAGCAATTAAAAGGAAAAATACCTGCCATATTTATGATTTAAATTCTTAAGAAAATTCACTACTTAAATGCACTTGCTGCGTCCCGAACATTTTTTATACTTTTTCAAACAATACTTATTCTAATGAGATGTGGTACATTGTTTCTACTATATAGATTATACTAGTAACCAAATTCGGTGCCTGATTTCATTACAAAAAAAGACATTGGCAGCTATTACAAACATTTTAAAAATTAACTACCGTAACGCACTTGCTGCGTCCAGACTTTTTTTTTTATATAGGCACGTTATGCATCCGTGCGAGTTGCCAGCAGAAAGCTAATAATTATAATCAAATGTCTCTACGGGTAAATGCTTTATATATATATATATATATATATATATATATATATATATATATATATATATATATATATATATATATATATATATATATATATACTTTTATGTAGTGTAACGCCTTGGATGGAATATGTAACGAAACAACCTCTATATTATGTAAGTTTTATGTGGCTAGATTTCCGCTATAATGACACATAAGCCAGTGGGAGCTTGAGAAGTTTGATCCAATCTTTCATTCCGACATTTCATCGTAAACCTTCGATGTGTCCAGAATACGACACAAGAACCTCCACCCTCCATGTTAAAGGTAAAACGAAAATCAATCCTTGAGAAAAAACACGCCCTTTTCTTAGACTTTCATCAAGTATGAATGCTGTCGTCAACTTATTGCGTGATTCCGGACAATTAATTCAATTAAATTGAAACACCCCCACACCATCCGTATAATTATTTAGACAACAGATAACTAAATTAGTGAATGCCTGCACGCGCTCGTGGCCTGCTTGATTCAAGTGGGGTGTGCGTCGCTCCAAAACGCTTTTCATTTATTGTTCTGTTAGAAAACAAGTGCCAGCCGCTTCCTGCGACACTTAAGTGTTTTTGCACCCCCCTCATCATAGGAACCTGTAAATACGACGCTCTAGGTCCAATGAAATATTCAATAGACCATAATGGGATCCGGCTTTAACACCTCTAGCGAAATTTACATTTAATATTTAATACGGCCCTGTAAATGTTTTCTTTGTGAAAGCAGGAATTCATTACATTATTAAATATTTGTAATTTGAACCGATATTTATTTATTAACTTTTTAACCAATTATTAATAGATAAACCTTCCTTACACTTACACTATATTTATTATGATTTAATATTTATATTTATCTTATTAGAAACTTTAGCAACAAAAAATTTATATACCTTTATTTTCAGGTATGGACCTTACGATATTCTCTTTTACTTATTACAAAACCCGCAGAATTGGTAAGTATTACATTTTGACATATACAGATAAATTAATGGCTATGACATACAGTTTATACAGTTTATTTTGTATCTCAAATAATGTCCACATCAACGCAGAGCAGTCAGAAAAGACATTATATATATATATATATATATATATATATATATATATATATATATATATATATATATATATATATATATATATATATATATATATATATATACATACAGGTGGCGCATTGAAAACGAAACAGACCTATTTGCGTCCAAAATATGTTTTTAGAAACGCTAAAACACGTCAATTTTAATATTGAGGGGGACATGTTTTGACATAGAACTCAACTTTGTCACATCAACCCCTTAAGGGTGGTGATAACAACCCTTGTATTTTAAATAGGGAACATGGGTCGAGTGTTACATCATTTGTAAGCTCTTTCTTTTCTGAATTGAGCACACAAATTTTTTTGAAAGTTTTATCAACTCGTTTAAAAAATATTCACAGTTTGAGTTGCAAGAACGTATTTCATTCATTGTGATAAGAAATGCACTGATTAGTCAATTTTTATTTAAAAAAAACTAAAAAACAAAACCAAACGTTCAAAAATGTTTATTCAGTTAAGTAAGTGTTCAAATTGTTGACCACCACCTTCCATACAAAAGTACCAATTTTGTTCAAAACGAGCTCTGACATTCTGGAGCATTTGTGGAGTTATTAGATGGCATTCTTCAGCAATGCGTCGTCGTAATTCTTCCAGAGACTCCAGTTTTGTTGCGTAAATTCTACTCTTTAAATATCCCCACAGAAAGAAGTCTAAAGGAGTTAAATCCGGTGATCTAGGGGGCCACTCAATAGCACTTCTACGCCCAATTCATTGACCTGGAAACTCTCTATTCAAAAACTCCCTAACACGCTGTGAAAAATGCGGAGGAGCTTTATTTAATTGATTTTCTTGATAGCGATCATCATTTTCAACAATGTCAATTAGTATAGGGTAAACGATATCTTTTAGTAACTCCAAATACGTTTCGCCACTCAAATTGCTATCAAGAAAAATTGGTCTGATTAAACGGTCTCCAAAAATGCAAGTCCAGACATTCAATTTCTGTGGAGTTTGAGTGTGGAGTTCGTAAAAATTTCTTGGATTATTATCTGCCCAATAACGACAATTATGACGATTGACTGTAGAGTTTAATAAAAACATACACTTGTCTGACAAACAGCTATTGAACAGAAAGTTCCCGCTATCAGCTATTCCTGCAGTCATAACTTCACAAAACTCCAGCCGCCGATCAAAATCATCTTCATTCAGTTGTTGTACAAGATGAATTTTATACAGGTGAAATTTATGATGCTTCAATATTCGCTGAATAGTTCTTCTTTTGATGTTTGAAACAGTGGCCAATTTTCTCGTGCTCAAAGTAGGGTCTACAGCAATTTGTCCTAAAACTTCAATCTCAGTAGTTGATTTTCATTTCTAACCGGAACCACTTTGTCCAAACTTTGCAACTAACTCCAAAATGTATTTTCTGTTAACATGTCTGTTCGGATGTCGTTCATTAAACATTAAACAAATATTCGGTACGGTTGGCACAGTCATCGTTTTTGAAAAAAAGAGTAATTATTTCAACTCTTACTTCTACAGAATACACCATTGTGAACCTAATTTTCGGTAGTATTATCAAGTATCAAACCGACCGATAAACTAAAATAATAAACCGCATTTCTCTCACTCCGATAAGAAGTGTTCTGATAGTCCATTTTTTGTTTACAAACCAACAAAACATTGACTATCACCACATTTCTTATCGGAATGAGTGAAATGCGTTTTTCATCTTTAAATGTGAATAATTTGTAAACGAGTTGATAAAACTCCCAAAAAAATTAGTGTGCTGAATTCAGAAAAGAAAGAGCTTCCAAATTATGTAACACTCGACCCCTGTTCCCTATTTAAAACATAAGAGTTTTTATCACCACCCTTAAGGGGTTGATGTGACAAAGTTGAGCTTTATGTCAAAACATGTCCCCCTCAATTTTAAAATTGACGTGTTTCAGCGGTTCTTAAAAAAAATTAATTGGACGCAAATCGGTCTGTTTCGTTTTCAATGCGCCACCCTATATATATATATATATATATATATATATATATATATATATATATATATATATATATATATATATATATATATATATATATATATATATATATATATATATATATATATATATATATAATCCTTAACCAATAGTAATAATAAATGTAAGGGATTTGCAAATATATGGTAATATAACATTAATGTAAAAAAAAATATGATAAAAGAACTAATCATTATATATAAACCTATTATGATATACATGATATATACATACACATATATACATTAATTTGAGAAATCCGGGGTTAAGTCTTCTTTTATATGATATGGAGCCATTTTGAGTAAGTGTTTCTTTAAGATCTTCATTATTTCTTTCTTTCTTTTTTTGATACCTTTTACATTAGTTGTCAACTTAAGCTTCACCAGGCTGAAGTATGCATTGTGTTGCAGTTGAGAGAGTTTGGATACTGGATAATTTAGGTTAATCCTGTTTCTAACACCATAATTATGTTTTTGTTCTAGCTGTGAAAACATGTCACTATTCTCATTTACAAATATTGTTTAATATATATATATATATATATATATATATATATATATATATATATATATATATATATATATATATATATATATATATATATATAAATGGCAATACAGGTAAACAAGTTGTATATGAAAATGTTTTTACAACTATCCCTCGGATGAAGATGAAATGCAGCCCTCAAAATTCTCTTCTGTGCTACTAATACTCTATTGATGTCATTTGAATAATAATAATTATAATTTATTCACAAAAATACACAAAAAAATACAAACCAATCAAAAGTTTCCCTATATAAAAAGCTGAAAAATAACTTATTTACTAGCACAAAAACTCCACAGCTCACCTTAAAACAATCACTAGCCTAATATAATATAAGATACATATAATCAACTATGATAACTCTAAGACTCAAATGCAGACCCCCCCCCCAGTTTAACTTGTGCGTAGGTAACAACCGGAAATGAAGACGCAAGATAGAGCCCCAACAGTGTCAGCAGTTGTGACTCAATCTGGCAAATCTCTAATCTCTCACAATCCGCACAACACTCGTACAACATGTCGCACCCCACACATACACACTGTGTTCGGTATCTCAACACTCAGGTAAAATCAGGTGTGCTACACACAATATAACATACCACAACATCGCGCAACATACTATCGCCTTCCAATTATTCCGCACATGTATCAAGCATGATTTTTTTTCTCTTTTTTTTTTCTCCTCTTTAGTACAGTATATCTCTCAGTTCGACTAACAGTTTAATTCCTAATCTTGTTTTTGATACCACTGATTTGATGATTTGTCTCTTATAGAACTGAGAGGAGTTTAGGACTCTTACATATCGTGCTATCATTTTTTATTTATTTTTATTTCAACAACACATCACGAGGGCCTACAGCCTAAATACTATCGTACCATGGGTGTCGACAAGGAGGAAAGAGGCAACTTGTTAATTCTGGACTTGAAGGTTTGGAGGTTCGGGGGAGAAGGAAAAACATGTGCCGGCAAGGCATTCCACAACTTGGGAGTACCCGGGACAAAACAGCGGGCATAACAAGATCTTCTATGTCTGGTGCCTGCATTGATTGGATACAGTTTAGAGGAATGGCCATCCACAACAACAGAAATGCTCCTGTTGGAGAGGAAATTTGTTGTCCAGGTACAAAGTTTTGGTGGTAGGCCATAGGCCGGAAGTTTATTAGGCAGCGCTGCGTGCCAGACCTGGTCGAATGCTTTGGATATGTCTAGAGCGACAATCTGGGATTCACCGTGTAGTTCCATAGACTTGTTCCAAGAATGAGTGACAAAGGAAAGGAGGTCGGCAGTCGATCTGCGCTGACGGAATCCATACTGCCTGTCGTGAATTAGACTGTGTTTTTCAAGAAATCCCAGTAAGTCGGTGTTCATATACTTTTCCATCACTTTAGAGACGACTGAAAGGAAAGAAATAGGCCTGTAGCTGCTAGGCAGCGCTGTGGATGGGTTTTACTTGAACAGTTTTCTAGTTACTAGGGAATATGCCTTTATTGTAAGATATCTGAAACAGACGAGTCAGGACAGGAGCAAGTTCTGGTGCGCATTTTTTCAAAACAATTGCTGGGATCTCGCCAAGGCCAGAGGCTTTCCTGGTATTAAGAGAACAACGAAGCAAAAAGTTCAGCCTTGCCCAGAGCGGTAGAAACAATTTCATCCCCTGAGACAAGAGGTTGGAATGTGCTTTTGCAGAATTTATTCCCAATAGATTTAGCAAGAGTCCAGAAGGGTTTGCCGCCGTTGGAGCTTAAGAGGACTTTGTCTTTGATGTGGTTATTTAGTTGTTCTGACTTTATGCTTAACTGCCTAATAATCGCCCGCGCCTCGCATCCCTAAGAAAGGGGGTGCCAATTTAAGGAGATGCCCGAGCGATGCTGGCATCTATAGATAAAATAAACAATAACTAGATATTATACATGTGTGTTGACTACCGTCAACAATAAGTCTTTTAAATGGAAGCAAAAATCAAGTTATCAAGCTATACAACAGCCTAGCGAAGTCAAACCAACCTCATTGGTCAGAAAAAAGGATGGCTCTAGTTAAATAATTTCTCATAGGATCTCTTTTTTCAGATTTTTCTTTCGCCAAATAATGTAAACTTTTATTTAGATAAGAGGTACATATAGACTTCATCAGGAAATAAATGTGGCTGACAGGATTATTTGTATTTTGAATATTCAAAGTCTCGAATTTTTTCCCTACTCATATGGCCATAATTTTATTACAAATAAATTGTAAAAAATGTTTTCCATTCAAGATGATTTTTTCCGTCCTCAAAATTAGAGATATTCGTTGAGACTATTCCAATTACAGCGTCTCAACCATAAAATGCGACTTGTAAAGGACTTTTTGAAATCATTGGAAATTGTAGAAAAATTCATCGGCACGCCTCTGTTAAGACTGCTTTCCTGCATAGATTAACTAGGTCACAACATGGAAATAATGAATGAAAATATGTTTTATAGGAATTACTTAATACTCCATACCAGTCTTATAATCCAGATCTTAATCGTGTCAAAAGGGGCATGGCATTTATTACATATTAGCAGAGGTATGTCATCTTTCGGTGTAAATATGTACTGTCAATTCATAGTTAAATCATTTACCTGTGAAATGTAACTCCTGCTTTGTTCTTGTCGGAATAACTTGGGCACTTGAAAGCACTACACTTAACCATTGTTTATGTCTCAAAAAAATAAAACGTTTTATTCAGAAATATTCAAAATACACAAAGCACCAAATGAGCGTTCACTTTGTTTAGGACCAAACTAAAGGGTAGTGATGGGTCGTTATTTAACTGTCAGCTATTTTTAAGCTGTTACCGAGCCGTAACGGTAACCACCAGTTATCGATTTATAAAAATAACGGCTTAAAAAGTAACGCTTTTTACAGTAACCTAGAATTCGGAGTCGTGTCTGTTTCAGTTCTACTGCAACTAGGTTCGATGAATAAACATCGGTTTTCATCGGCAACTGTTATTTAACCATTTAACGGGATGAATAGCCTTGAGATTGGGAATGCTCGCTCTCGCTCACAGCTTTAGGGACGTACGATCTTCGGTACAATAAAACGGTCGGTTTAATTTTAATTTTAACTTTAACCGGTTGTTCATGGGGATACGGCAATGAATTTCTGTAAAAACGTGTTATTACTTTCACTATAGACAACGCAAAATAGGGTTATTTCACGTGAAATTAAAGTACTTATTTATTTAAATTTATATACATTACCTAAGAAAACAGTTAACACGTCATTTTCGTTTGTCTGATAATAGTTATCAAATTGATTAAAAAAATATAATGATACAACATTTTTTAATATCTATATAGGTACATTTCAATATAAAAAATTAAATGAAACCCCTTCTCCTCCAAGTTACAGCCTTTTCAAATTTTTGAAACTAATTTTAAAACAACGAATATTAAAATAAGTAAATAAACAATTAATACTATATATCTTCCAATTTTTTTTAAAACTCAAACTCAATTTTTTATACTGTTTCTTTACCGAAATTTTATTAGCTGCGTTATGTTATGGAGTTCTTAGAATCACTCCCTGTGTAGCAATAAAAGTTGTAACGTCTAACGTCCCAAGGCGTGATAAATAATGATATTTATTGATTCTTGCTGTGGCATTGACATTTACGTAAAGACCCTGATAAAATAAATTTGTGAGAAATGACTAGTTTATAATTCCTAAAACATCTAAGTAAATTCTTATAGAAGACTCCTTTCTGATTTATAAAAGTTTCACTTCAGAGTGGTAAAATATTTACGACACGCTTATTATAATTTCTTAACCCTTTGTTTCCTTTTCATATCGACAAAATTTGAGATTTATACACTACGTGAAATAACTGGGTAAAAATACAATGCATTTATACTAGTGTTCTCGCTATCGCTCACAGCTTTGGGAATGTAGGATACTATCGATCGACTATCTAATTTAAAATAACTGAAGCCGTTATTTTCAGCGGTTATTATTAAATAACGTTAACGGCTTCAACTGTTAACAGAAAATAACTGTTTTTCCCATCACTACTAAAGGGACATGTGCGGCTTCACCTCGTGTGTACTCGCAACATACCGTTTTATGTGTCTTCCTACTCCAGTGGTTAAGATTACGATTTATACAAAGACCAGTTATTATAGAAACATGATCAAGTACATTGCTGCCAGAGGTGGATGCGACCCTTAAAAAGAGAGATAATAAAACAATGAAGTTTGAACAGTCCAATCACAACTGCTATATCAAAACCAATAAGACATCAACTGCCGATAATTAACAGGGCAAATTGCTTTAATCAATTTCAGTTTGAAATTGTAATGGGCTCTTGTGCCGGGTCTTCTTCAACTTCCACCAGAAGTGTCATTAATTTGCTGTCTGCGTTCCGCTCCTATGCTAATTGAACTTTATGAAACCCGTTAGCAGTATTTTTCACACTCGTTTATTCCACTTTTTTTTGCATTGCTAACTGCTGTAAAAGCACTTATTAAAAAAAGTCTCGTAAGAACTTTCAAACGCCTTTCACTTTTACCATCGACACAGCTTTTTCTGACAAATTAGTTTTAAGGTTATTAAAATTTAAATTAAAACTACCCAGAAGTTTTACGTCTTATATTATGTCGTATTTTCTTGTTTGCTATTCTGCTCTCAACTCCACGAATTCTATAATGCTCTAGACAAGGTCACCGAATACGTGTGCCTTCGTTAGTAATTGAGGTAGAGTAGCTTGTAAGTGGACCAGATAGTGCAAAATTTCACTCTCAATGTGACATTCATTAAACAAATACATTTCCTTTTGCTTAAAATTTAATGTAGAAAAATGAATTTCCTATTTTTAACAAATTTTCCACAAAAAAAACACAATGTATATATATATATATATATATATATATATATATATATATATATATATATATATATATATATATATATATATGTGTGTGTGTGTGTGTGTGTGTGTGTGTGTACAGGGTGACCGGTAAGTGGTTGCATTCCTTTGAGGCAGTGATAGTACATCTCTTGCAACATAATAAACCATATATCACATCATACAAAATCCTCTGGTTTTCGAGTTATACCGTGGCCGCCAAGGAGTTCAGATTTAACTCCAATAGATTTCTATGTATGGGGTCATATGAAACAAATCGTTTACGAAGTGGAGATTCACACACGAGAGCAACTGATTTACAGAATTCAGCAAGCAGCAGCACAAATCAAGAGCAATTTTTCTAGTAGGATTACTAAAACAAAAATTTGCAAACGAGCTCGTGCGTGTATAAGAAATAGAGGTAACCATTTTGTGTTTGTGAGACTTTTTTAGTTAAGTTAAGTTTTTTACAGTATTTGTAGAAATGTTTGTTATCAAATTTTCAAAATAAATGTCTGAAATGTTAAATTGATTTGAATTTTTTCACGATACTGATAAGTTTTGCCCACACATTTCTTTACTTATATCCTGTTCAACATAGTAATTATTGCACAGCGTGAGTTAATGTCTACACTATCTAAAAAAAATGAGGAAGTGCTTACCACTTCTTCTAAAATTTGAATATTAGTAGCAACACATGATGAATTTTCGAAAAATCATTAAAAGTGAAATAACTAGAAAACCAGAGGACTTTGTATAATGTGATATATGGTTTATTATGTTACAAAAGAGTTGTACTATCACTGTCTCAAAGAGTGCAACCACTTACCAGTCACCCTGTACTTATTTATATATATATATATATATATATATATATATATATATATATATATATATATATATATATATACAGGCTGTTTCAAAAAACATGGACCATCGCTCGTGGGGCAATTCCTTACTAAAAAATAAAAAAAAAAGTTCCTGTGCACATGGGCCCGGAAACGCATAGTTTCCAATATACAGGGAGTTGAATTTTAATTTTTTTTAAATTTTTTATAAATAATTTCAAAACCACTGGATTGATTTTAATGAAACTTGGAACTTGAAAGTGTATTATGAAAGTGCATATTTTCAAGTGAAAATCTGCTTACAACTGCGTCAGTGGCGTGCGTACGGGGTAACTGTAAAAATTCATTTGGGGAAAAAATATGTGCGCCACTGTCTTTTTCCAATTTTGATACATCAGTTATGAATCTTATTACATAAGCCACAAAAGCTGCCTCTTGGTATTTTTACGTTCAGGGTATCCCCTAGGAGATATGATTAATTTTATAAAAAGGGGCAAAATACCGATTCGTTGGAGTAATGAAAACAGTAATCGTAAAGTGCCATGAAACTATAATTTTTGACAGTTCTCTAAATTCTACAATTTTGAAGTGCTTTGTAGGCGTCAAAAGAGTTTTCGTGCTATTCTTTAAATTTTGATACGGTGCAGTATTTTCGTTTTTAGTTATTTGTTGATACTGAGCTGCTCATTAATATTATTTCCTCCTCTCAAGATGGTTTTCATTAAGTACACTTCAGCGGATTTGACTGATATGTTGTTAATTTATGGACAAACAAATCAAAATGCTAGACAAGCTGTGCGAGTTTATCAGGAAACTTATCCGCAAAGAAGAATTCCTGACAAAAATATTTTCCCACGTATTGTAAGACATTTGAGAGAAACTGGTTCTTTAAAACCTTTAAAAGCTGACTCTGGACGCAGAAGATACTGTACGAGTTGAAGAGGCAATATTAAATAGAGTTGAACGTGATCCTAGTACAAGTACGAGAATTATTGCCACCGAACTGGGTAATATTTCGGCATCATCAGTTCACAGAACTCTGAAGGATCAAAGTTTATATCCCTATCATTTTACGCGTGTCCAGGAACTTCTACTTAGAGACTTTCAACCAAGGGTAATGTTTTGTCAGTGGTTCTTAAACAAACTTAGGCACGACCAACATTTTTCTAAACGTGTACTATTTACTGATGAGGCGTCATTTACGCGAAAAGGTATCGTAAATTTTCACAATTTACATACATGGGCCGATGAAAACCCACACTCTCTAAGAGTTGCAAATTCGCAGTATCAATTTTCCATCAATATTTGGGCTGCTATTATTGAAAATCACATAATTGGTCCTGTTGTTCTACCGAATCGTCTTGACCATGAATCATATTTAAACTTTTTACAAAATGATTTGCCGTTGTTACTACCGCTTTTTATGAGAAATGGTACAATGTGGTTCCAGCATGATGGTGCGCCCGCACATTTTGCAGCAGTTGTAAGAACATATTTAGCCAACACATACGGTCACCGATGGATTGGTCGTGAAGGTCCGGTGTCATGGCCACCTCGATCCCCGGACCTGAATCCTCTCTATTTTTATTTGTGGGGTCATTTAAAAGAAATAGTGTATAAAACACCAGTAAATACACGAGAAGAATTGTTGGGAAGAATAGAATATGCATTTGACAGCATTAGAGAAGATCAAAATATTTGCAGAAGAGTAAGAAGATCTTTGCGCAGAAGGTTAAATAATTGTAACGACGCTAATGGTGGTCACTTTCAACATTTTCTTTTGCTTTGTTATTAAAGTCAATTGAGTAATGTACAAAAAACAAGAGTTTGGAAAAATCATGGTGTCTTTACGATTACTTTTTTTATTTTTATTTTTTATTTATCATTTTTTATCAATGTTTGTAATATTCATTTCAATGTTTATCACCAATAAGTTTTACTTAGGTTAGTTATTTGCACGTTTATTGCTGTAATGTTTACTGTATGTTTTGTTTTTCATATTCTTATGGTTGCAGTAAACATATATTATTATTATTATTATTATTACTCCGACTAATGGGTACTTTGCCCCTTTTTATAAAATTAATCATATCTCCTAGGAAATACCCTGAACGAAAAAATACCAAGAGGTAGCTTTTGTGGCTTATGTAATAAGCTTCATAACTGATGTATCAAAATTGGAAAAAGACAGTGGCGCACATATTTTTCCCCAAATGAATTTTTACAGTTACCCCGTACGCACGCCACTGACGCAGTTGTAAGCAGATTTTCACTTGAAAATATGCACTTTCATAATACACTTTCAAGTTCCAAGTTTCATTAAAATCAATCCAGTGGTTTTGAAATTATTTATAAAAAATTAAAAAAAAAATTAAAATTCAACTCCCTGTATATTGGAAACTATGCGTTTCCGGGCCCATGTGCACAGGAACTTTTTTTCTTATTTTTTAGTAAGGAATTGCCCCACGAGCGATGGTGCATGTTTTTTGAAACAGCCTGTATATATATATACATATTAATAATAAAATAATCCCTGACATCACTTCAGATTCTGTAATGCAAAACCTACAATGTTGGACTAAGACAGATGACGTTATCTGTACTGCTATGGTATTTAAATGAACCGCTTTTTTTGATTTTTTTCCCTCAGGGCTCGTCCGCGGCCTTGCCTCCCCGATAGCACTGCAACGTTTGGTTGATTGTGCATAAGGTAAATAAACCGTAGATACAAATATAAACAATGGAAGTTGTTGCAAGATGTCAGCCTGGAGAGCATTATGAGAGATACGACAGGGACGCCAGCTCGGTGGAGGACCGGGTAGTATGTTGTCAGGATAGCTCTAGTTTTTACAAAATTTTATAGACAGCTGTGTACAATGTACAATCAACTAACAATTGTGTAAATTGTCAGCCTTGGGCCATTTCTTTCCTAATACTGGGACAAAGTTTGCGTCCAAAAGCGCTAAATTTTAGCATGCGAATGTATACTATAAATAAAAAATTTCGGGACGCAGCAAGTGCGTTATAGTAGTGAATTTTTATAAGAAGTCTACACTATTAGTAAGATATATTATTAAAACTAATTCTTTAAATGTAAATGGACCTTGGGTGGGTACTAAATTAAAGAAAATTAATATAATGAGCTTCGCGGATAACTACAATTTTTTTTAAAGCTTTTGTTTATTCTTTGCAAAAACTGGATGGGTTGACTAAAACAAAACGATCCAAGCAATTAATAAGGAAAAATACCTGCCATATTTATAATCATCAATGACAGGTACATTCCCTTTGTAAATATTTTTTTTTCTGAAAAACTTTTGTAAATTTAATGAAATTTCTAACAATTTTTTTAAAGACACTTGCAGTACTTAGATATTATATCTAAGACCAAATATAATTTTTTTCAGCTCCATAAAAATATAAATTTTTTCAAATAATTGCTAACTGGGGGGACACTAAAAGGATTGTACACTATTAGTAAGATATATTATTAAAACTAATTCTTTAAATTTAAATGGACCTTGGGTGGGTACTAAATTAAAGAAAAATAATATAATGAGCTTCGCTGATAACTACAAATTTGTTTTAAAAAACTTTTGTATATTCTTTGCAAAAACTGCATGGGTTGACTAAAACAAAACCATCCAAGCAATTAATAAGGAAAAATACCTGCCATATTTATAATCATCAATGACAGGTACATTCCCTTTGTAAATAATTTTTTTTTTCTGAAAAACTTTTGTCAATTTAATGAAATTTCTAACAATTTTTTTAAAAGACACTTGCAGTACTAAGATATTATATCTAAGACCAAATATTAATTTTTTTTAGCTCCATAGAAATATAAATTTTTTCAAATAATTGCTAACTGGGACTCTAAAACCGTGCTTCAAGGTCCATTTAAATTTTAATAATCTGTTTTAATAATATATCTTACTAATAGTGTACAATTCTTATGAAAATTCACTACCATAACGCACTTGCTGCGTCCCGAAATTCTATCGAATTTTTCTGAATGGTCACTTTCAATTTTATTGAATTTGTGCTTTACTTTATAGACTCCGTGCATATATAGGCTAGGCGTTAAAAATAGGTCACAAGTATGGACTTTTTATGAAAATTCTCTAACGTAACGTACTTTCTTCTATTTATTCGTTTTCTTGTGTTAAAAATCACTTAAATGCGTTGACATTGACACATCCTGTGCAAATTTATATAAATAATGCATCGCGTTCCACCCCAAAGTGTTACTACTTTTCCCTGTAGGTTCAATTGCTCGTATCGGAAATGCACTTTAAATGCACCCACACAAAACACATTCTCATACTCCTTGCATACGAATCGTGAACATATCCAACGATGGTCGCTGTAAATTTCCCATCTCCTTATTAAAAATTGAGGTGTCGCTTTCGCTTCGGTACAAATTCTTTACTACCGTCTCCAGGAAACACAACAGAAAATAATTTGTTTTGTAAGCTCTCAGCGACTCTACTCCCTAGCGCTTTTCTCCCCCTTTCAGTTGACGATCTGTCGGTAGCATTTATTTCTTCTATTTACCCAAGTTTGTCCACACGGAAATATAATTTTAATAAGTGCACAATGCAATAAAAGCAACGCTGATTTCATCAGGATGCTTCAAGGAGATCCCTCAGTGGCGTATCGTCAATTATGGGAGATTTATGCTTATGAAAAGAAGCATCATTTAGTTTCGATTGTCACTAGGAAGTTATAAAAGAACCTCAAGGGACCTCTTCGTTTTTATTCCGCTAAGGGCTGATAAAAAAGACGAAAGATAAGTAAAAGGTATCCAAAACCGCATTTAATTTTTTTTACAAAACTTATATTTCATTTTAATTGTAGTAAGATGTGTCTATCTTAATATAGAATATCTATTTGAAAGTTAGGTGTATAGTACAGTAGTATATTATAGTATCTTTACACCTTCCCATACTAATAACCCTATTTTGTCGGCTTTGGCGTATTGAAAATTGATTTCGGGCTGACTTGCCATAATTTAGTTACGCTAAAGGTTCCAGTTCTTTTGGGATGTGGTATGTAGTCTAATAAGAGGGGTTGTGACGGGTTTTCCCAAGGTTTGAACCTAGCTACGAAAACCTTGCTCGTCACAATTGATTTACATGAGAAAAACAAAACATGAAAATAAATCACACACAAATGTTAATTATAGACGTTAGGTAAGTCAGCCTTTTCACGTTGTAACTATGTATAAGTTGGATGAATATTTTTCTCTACTAAATTCACTTTAAAATGTATCTGTTTTGCCACAGGTTTTTGACCATCATTGAAATTCTCATTCACATAACTGCCAGGGTATGGGTTGATCAATAACAAACCCCCATCAAAGGAATTGCAGACCTTCAAAGCCCCAAGGCATTATATCTGGCAGCTCACACAGTTTTCACCAATAATTAGACTTTGATTCCAGCCATAAAATTACAGGATAATTAACAAAAAATTCGAGAAGGGAAATGATAAACCCAGGCACAGGGTTTCCTTTTACTTAAATATAAGACTAGGTTATCTAATACCTCTCAGTAATTACTTGTTTATTCAATTTATTCTTCAACCAAAACATAATGAATCGACCACAATATATGAGATAATAATCAACATTGTGTTCAGAAGTGTTGGAATTTTCAAGATTTTCCTTATCTTGTGATAAGACCGGCCGAAGAAATACTAGAAAGAAAATAAGATAAATTTAAAGAATGCTCCAGGGATGACACTATACACTCAGGGTATCCACTCGTCTGGAAAACAAGGAAAACCGGGAAAAGTCAAGGAATTTGTAGAAGAAAAAATTTTGTCAGGGAAATAAGGGAAAAATTGTGAA
The DNA here is from genome assembly GCA_964006375.1 of Tillus elongatus. Taxonomy (NCBI): domain Eukaryota; kingdom Metazoa; phylum Arthropoda; class Insecta; order Coleoptera; family Cleridae; genus Tillus; species Tillus elongatus. Next base: position 18,864,420 of record OZ023267.1, on the reverse strand, counting down.
AATTGACTGAGAGTCCGGGGATTTTTGTCCCTATCAGCGAAAAATTATTTATTTTATTTTAGTTTTTTTTCAAATTTATTTAATCAAATTATTTACAAAGGCAGAGCCTATTGTAACATAAAGCGTTTGTATAGTGCAACTCATTATGTCGAATGGTAAACACACAGCACTCAGTCCACCCACGCCGGTCCCAGGCAGGTATCCAGCCGATTCTTGCAACTACATGTTTTTTCTCAGTTTCACATTCCTCATGAGCTTATGTCGCCAAAAATTGTTCATAACATGTTCTAACTGAAATAATACGGCAATCTTGATCACATGAAAGTTACAACCTAACTTAATAACGTATGATAAGAAATTTAACCTTATATCACAAATAGTCATTGTGAAAATAAGAAGGTACTTACATTAGAATGGTCTTCACGACAATATAGCGGGGTTTTCTCAGGTGTTTATTGACGGCCACGTGTCCCGTCCAGTTATGTTCCTGAGCTGTCCTCTGTAAGATTTAGCAGCTCCACAGCTCTCTTTGAACTGGGTTCCTCAATTACTGACTTCCCATGGATAGTCTGCCCAGTATACCTTATGATCGTTTCTGACCCAGGACTTAATGGATCACCTGGCAGTGCTCTTCGTCACGCCCAGGACCGGTTCTGGTCTGATAAATGGTTCTGCTGACCCTTTATTCGCGAGACTGTCAGCTTCTTCATTGCCTTTGACGCCCAAGTGACCCGGGGACGCATGGGTAGCTGATCGTTCATTCGTAAATTTTTGCTGCCCCAAAAACTTTTTAAGATTTTTATATATTATATACGAGATGACCAAATCAGGCGAATAAGGTGGATGCAACAAAAGTTTGACACCCAAGTATTATCATTTTTTGCCATGGATTCAACGGATGTGCGAACGCGCGTGTTATCCTGGTGAAACAATACCTGCCAATAATGATTTCTGTAAGAATTCGCTGATAATGATATATTTCTTTCGCAAGCTGATTAGGGACATTGCGTTCTTGTTTTGAATAAGACAGAGTACATTTCTTAAGTTCTCACTTTCCTTAGAGATAATGGGATTTCAACCATTAACTATGACCCACTTCCTTCCTACGCTTCTAAGTTCAAGAAGGTTTTCGATAAGTACGCTCTCTCGATTTCTGAAACCTATAGACAGTTGTTCCCCATGAACCATATTATTCCACGCCTATACGGCCTCCCCAAAATTCATAAAGAGGGCTGTCCCATCCATCCCGTGGTATCTTTTGTTGGTTGCATCTCTTACAAGTTGTCGAGATACCTTTCTACCCTCTTGATGTCGGAGTTGACTTTTCAGTCACCTTACTCTGTTAAGAATTCCTCAGAACTGATAGATAGACTCAGTAACGTCTAACTGAGAGATAATTCTTTGTTGGTATCGTTCGATGTATCTAACCTTTTCACCAGTGTCCCAGTGAATCAGACTCTCCTACTCTTGAAGACTTTACTCAACTCTTCCTCATTCGGTATTGAATCCCAGAGGGCTCTCCATGCTTTGGTCAAGGTCTGCTTGACTGGTTCTGATGACAAAATTTTCGTCCAAAAAAATGTTCTCGCCATGGGCAACCCCTTGTCACCCTTCTGCGCAGAGGTATTTATGAGTTTCTTTGAAAGGGAACTGGTTTTCAGAGACTATAACCCCTACTTAAAGTACGTTTCTTCCTGGTCACGCTATGTTGATGACATCTTGGTGGTTTGGTCTGGCACCGTAGAGCAGCTCCACCTGTTCCAGGGTTGGCTCAATGCCCTGCACCTCAACATCGATTTCACGATGGAGTTAGAAGGCGAGTCGTCCATAAGCTTCCTCGACTTTGAAGAGGTCCAACCACAGCATTTTGTTTGACATTTATAGAAAACCCACTCAGACAGACCACCTCATTCCATTCAAGTCGTGCCATCATATGTCCCACAAGATGGCCTCTCTCAAATTTTTGGTTGACAGATTGTCCAGAATCCCACTGTCGGGGATTGACTTCACCAGAGAATCAAACCTCATCAAACAACTCGCAGTCAACAACGAGTACCCACTCAACATAGTCGATAAGTTTGTCAACAGAAAGAGCCGTCAGCTCTTGATAGAAGCGGGCACCAGTTTACCCCTTGCTCAACCTGAGAGGATATCGTATTTCCCGTTCACCTATTGTGGTCCTGTTTCTAATTCTGTTGTCAAGGCTCTCAAATGTGGCAATGTCAGGTTTTGATTTAAGTCTTTGAACACCGTCAACAATTTATTCATTCACAACAAGGATAGCATCCCAGACCTGAAGAAGTCGGGTGTTTATCGCTTAAAATGTGGTACCCCCGGTTGTAAAGCTGTTTACATAGGAAGAACCGGAAGATCTTTGGGCACCAGTCACAGAACACCTTAGGAGTAGAAACCAGCTCAACAATGACACGTCAGTATTTGGTTGCCATTTAAGGGAGAGTTGCCACTGCTTCAACAAAAATACAGATGCTAAAATCTTGCACCCTTCAAGCTTTGGCGTATAACAATTCGTCTTAGAGGAAATTGAGATTTTCAAACATTCCAAGTGCCAAGCGAGTGATGCTTTGAACTTGTCCAACACGGATGTAACCAACTTTCCTTCATTCTATAGCCAATTGGTGTAACAGTGCTGCTGAACTCTATGGTTTTTCTACATGACCATGAACATTGTGTTTTTGAAGATGGCTGCTCTATGGCTCCCCTTCCATTCCTTGCTCTTTTGTCATTGACATTTCACTTCTGACATTTCTTTCGCACCTGTGCCGGTGCACCCAGCCCGTTTAAAGTTCACATAATGGCCGCCCTTCATCGTGGTTGTTAAAAATTGCCGATCTTTTCCATTGATTTTTGTTCCTGAAGACAATTTGCTGGCATTATGCAGATGTAGTGTTGCATGACCCCTAGCACTTCCTGTATAGTTTCGAGTTCAATTTTTTTAGAATTGTTCAAGTGAGTATGGCTCATTTTGTTTCACTTAATGTTTCACAGTTTTCTTTGCCCTAATGGTTCTCATTGGGTTTCTTAATTGACTTTGCCTGCCTATTGTGTTGTTTAACCTGTCAGTTTCACTCATTGGCTTTGCTTTGTGCTTCTACAATAGACTTGTTTACTTAGTGTTCAAATATCAAATATTAGACTTTGGCAATTTTGTGACTTTCAGTGCTTTTCAGTTGCTTGATGCTTTTAGTTTTGTTAACGTAATTGCATGTTTAACTTAGCATATTTTAACTGTTGTTACTGTATCTGTAGTTTTTTAGATTTTAACTTGACTGTTGGTCGATGTTTTACTGTGTGACTTTGACCTTTGACTTTTCTGTGAAGATCACCTTGTCACTATTGTGCTCTGACATGCACAATTGCCTACCGGAAAAACTAATGTTTTTCTGACAGACCTATCTTGTTATGTTTGTAGATTTATCGCCTGAAGATGACCCCTTAGAGTGTCGAAACGTGTCGGGAGTAAGAGAAATCTGAAATAAATTTTGGTGTCTGGAGGAGAAGCCGCTCATTCAGCGTTTAAATACCTGCCAAAACCGTAATTTGTTGGTTGACGTAGCCCTTAAGCTAAAGATGCGCGTCTTCGCTAAAGATGATTTTCTTTGAAGAAACACCATCGGGTTGTTGATCGTCGAATAGAATTTCAAGAGAGCCACAATGCAAATAAAAATTTGTTAATGACAGTACAAGGATTTAGTTTGGCACTAGCACTAGCTGTCAGCAGCTACGATTGTGCAATTAAAAGTTCGTACATTAACGGAATTATTATTATTATTTACTCATTTGCAGAAAATCACACATATGTCAGTACAAGAAAATTGTAGGACTTACATAGTACTTGTAACAAAATTTAATAAGATCATTCAGAGATATGTTTGACAACTCTCTTCCCAAACTCGAATGACTTGAGATTTTGACATAACAAATAAAATAATTGTTTCTATCTATTTTACATCTAATACATCTGTCCATCTATTGATTACTAATCTTGGTAATACCAGTCGACCTTCTACACTAGACTATTCTTCTTTGACAACTTTCTTACAAAACTCCTTCACTCCTTCCATCACTTAATATTTTGATATACCAAATAAAATAATTGTTTCCCTCCCTTTTTAATGCACCTGTCGATACTTTTACGCATCATCAATCTCAGTAATACCAGCCGATCTTCTACACTATACTATTCTCCTATCGCACTCCATTATTATGTTACATTTTATGATTTTTTTAGTGCCAAAATAATAAATCGTCAAAATGAAGCGCTATAAAGTTAAATACATTTTTTTTAATTTCTGCATAATCCCCCAAACGCTATAATTTTTTTAACATCGCTCTTGTAATGTTATACCAGTTTTGAAAAAAAAACATTTCTCTATTTCTTCAGAATACCTCGTTATAACAGTTTTATCCTCACCATCTGAATAAAATCTTTGCACCACAAAAACTTCTAAAGATTTTTGAATAAGTGGAAATACGAGGGGACTAAATGAGGCGAGTAAGGTTGGTACAGCAAAAGTTCCACATTTAGGTAGTAATTTGTGTCATTATTCAACGCATGTGTGAACGCTTGCGTTATCTTGGTAAAAGAACACCTATCATCGGAACCATTGAGGCCTTTTAATTTGGATTTTACCACGCAAATGCCGCAGAAATTTAAAATAGTATTGGCAACTAATAGCTGGATCATTTATTTGATAATCTAACATGAAAATGTACCTTCAATTCCAAAGAATGCTATAACTTTGTTTGGCTATCTTTGGGACAGGAGATCCTGGTCTTTTTCACTGTTATGATTGCTGGTTGGATTCAGGCGAATGATGATGAACCCACCTCTCGTTGTTCATAGTAACAAATCTACCAATAAACTCCTCGGCTTTAAACGTTTACAAATAATCGCGAGAAATTTTGAATCGAGTGCGTTTGGATTGAACTGAAAGCGACTTGGGTACCCATCTTGCCGACACCTGGAAAAACCTAATTCGTTGACAACAATTTTTCGCGCTCGCTCATAGGAAATGCCTAGACTTTCGGCATTATCCTAGACTTTCAGTCTGCGATCACTCAAATTCAGGTCGCAAATTTTGTTCACGATATCTGTAGTGGTCGATGTTGAAGGTCTATCACTGCGGGGATCTTCTACGATACTGCCCCTTCTACGGTTAAATTCAGCTGCCTACTTCTTGACCATACAATATGGTGGAGCAGAGTCTTCCATTGTATCTACTATCTCTTGATAAATTTGCTATATTTTATGGCAAGATTCGCATGTTTAAAAACATTTGTTTTAAACACCTGTTTTTAAACATGTTTAAAACAATGCCTAGTGCTTAAAATATATTTTTCTAAAGTTTTAAACACATGTTTTAAAACGGTTTGTTTTAAATAACTGTTTTCTTATGACTGAAAGGAGGTTTAAATTTCGCATGAGTTTTTTGGTTTTCTGTAAATAATAATTTTTTAATAAATAACTTTCTTTTCAATAAATTACTTTAATTTTATTTAAAAAATATGGTAAATATAACAGTAAAATAACACAATAAGCAAGGAGCAAGGCATTTTATTTGAGTTTAAGCATTATTGATAGTAACTTAAATAAAATAAATTGAAATAGTTAATACTACAATTGTGTATTCACAACCAAAACTAATATATTTGTGTGTAATATGTAACATACAACATATTAGCGAATTTTTATTTTAAAAAATGGCTAACAGAGAGATATCGATGGTCAGAATGCAATTCTTTTTCAAATGAGAGCGAATTTGGGCCCCTATAACCCGAAACCAAGGTCCGCTTGAATTTTTATATATCACACGATAACTCAAAAGTAACTACCTAATTTTGATGAAACTGTAAGAATCTTTCTTTTATTAATTGCTTGGATGAGTTTGTTAACCAGCCCTATCGGACCAATTTTTCTATATAAAAAAATTGTATCTCAAAAAATAACACAGATATTTTGATGAAATTGGTTGGGTTTTTTTCTCTCCCTCAGGGCTCGTCCTCGGCTTTGCCGTCCCGATAGCACTGCAGCCCTTGGCCTATTGTGCATCGGTTGGTATGTTGCCCTCGTAAATATCTTACTACGTGCCAAAATTCAACTAGGTTTATAGAAAATTGACTTATGTAAACTTAAAGCATTTAATGAAAATTCGGTACCATAATGTACTTACTGCGTCCCGAATTTTTTTTTACTAATTTATCATTACCAATAACCTAACCAAGGCAAAAGGAGAGTTTTAACTAAACAATAGTACATAACTTATTTAAAATTTATATAATAAAAATGTTCGGGACACAGCAAGTGCGTTATGGTAGTGAATTTTCATAAGAATAATATAAGTGATATAGCCTATTAAAAATTATAAAACATTACTTTATTTACTTAGAAACAGTAAAAAATAAGATAAAGAAAGGCAAGCAAAAACATGATATCTATCATAAATAGTTATACAGTAATTTGGATACAAAACTCAAACAAAGAAATTGATAAACAGGAAATATACTCAACAAAAAATACACTAGAAAGCGGAACATAAAAAAAATTCTTGTGGTTCATGTATTGAGGGTGATTGTATGCATGTAGAAGAAGGGGAAGAAGAACCCCCAGGTCGAAGAGGGTTTCTGCCCGCTCACCCAAAAATACGGGGGGTTCTCCTTCCCCTTGTACAACTACCTGCAAAGCATAAAACACAAGAGAGTACGTCTTCTTCTTTATTTTACCATTGTTGCTTGGTAAGCTTATTAACGCATATACCCAACTTCAAATGGCATTTCGTTTTATTCTTAGTTTTTTTTTGTTTTGTTTTAAAACATGTATTTTATTCCATGTATAAAAAACGCGTTTAAAACCAAAAAAAACGGTTTCAAATTTTAAAAAACAGTTTGTTTTGTTTAAAATTTAAAAAAAACATGTTTTTTGCCAACCCTGCTTTATAGACAAGTTCCCAAAAAGTCGACTAATGTAAGGACCAATAAAATCATTATTTGCAAAAATAGATAAATAAAATTTTATACAATGTCGACCTAAGGTAAAGCTTGATAGCGAACGTATTTAAAAATAATTGCTTTCTAGTCAGGCTGATAAACTTTTCAATCGACCTTCGTATCACAAATTCAAATACGTAGTAAAAAGAGTGGTAGCAACGTCACCGAACAGTTAACAGTTAATATAAAGGATTTTTGTAGATTCTAAACTTCTACCTGTCTATTGTCAAAGAAATAATTTGTTTACAATATACAGCAAATCAAGTTATGCAGAATTTAATTGATGTTAATATCACACATTTATACGCAAGCCACTGAAGACATGAGTTTGTCATCGAAAATGTTCATCATAAGGGGATAACGGGCGGTTTGGCGTGTGTCAGAACTGAGAATGAAATGCATCCATATTCCCCTGATATCCCTCTCTATTGGCGCTAGCCTGTCAAAAGATGATTGATAGTAAGTGAATATTCAAATTATTACTCAGAGAATTGAATGATCAGTTCCTGGGCTGATGTGATTTCTGGATGGTCTCAGGATAAAAGCCATCGGGGACTAGGGAAGTGAATGCGCTTTTTATGAATTAACTTTCCCTATGGATGAAACCATCATCAGTCATAGTCTAAGATAAGTCTGTCACTCAACTTATTATTGTTGGTTTGCTTTAGATCTACTTAATTTGTTGGTTTATTAATAATTACTTTAAAAATGATGGCCTTCTAAAAGGTGCTGAAATGACAAATGTGTTTTTTATATCAAAACCTCTTTAACTTAAATGTTATATACAAACCGTATTCCTCAAATGTGTAACATAAGATAAACCTTGTAGAAGAAAACAATGTTAGCTTGGTGAAAAGGGATATACCTATCATCAATAACTTTCTTATTTGGCGCAGATTTAATACCTGAATTATTCCAGCTATTAAAAAAATAATCTTAAGTTAAAATAATGTTTTATCTTCACAAAAGTGGGCTAATTCAAATTGATTATTATCGTAATCTAAACTGGTTTATAAAAAAGTTATACAATGTGCAAGAATATTAGATGGTGGTAATATACAAATAGAAAAACTCTGGACGCAGCAAGTGCGTTATGGTAGTGAATTTTCATTAAAATGTTTTTAATTGCAAATATGTGTGTTTCCTTTTTAAGAAAGCAGGCATCAATTTTGGTTACCAATATAACCTATATAGTAAAAACAATGTGCCATGTTTCATAAAAATAACTTTATTGTGTGAAAATGTACAAAAATTTCCAAAAGCAAACTTAAAGTGTTCCCGGAAAAACTCGTTTCTTGGTCAACCTTATAGGTTAATAGCAAATTGAGCTATTCAAATTTGAAGCATTTAATGAAAATTCGCTACCATAACGCACTTGCTGCGTCCCGAATTTCTTTTCTTACAAACATGCATCGCTGAAACATTCAAAAATGCAATAACATAAGGCGTGTTTGATTAAAAAAAAAAGAAGACAATTTGTATCACCAACGACTTATGGGCCAATCTGTGATTGTAGAAATATTTTTTTAAGATGTAGCTCAAGACACCCTATAATTAATATATACAAATTTTCTTCATATCTTGTATAATAACGGATATATTGAGCTTTATTGATTTTTGACGAAAAGTCGACAAAAATTATATACCATTAAACGATAAACTCTAAAGCTAAGGCTACTGCCAAGCATCAGAGAAAGGGTCTATTTGAAATGAATTTTCTGGAAACATTTTAGTAAAATGAAGGACAATGACGGTTGAAATTAAGACTTCAGAGTTTGTAAAACATCCTTCTTGAGACATTTGATTTCCATATCCCGTATTAGATTCAAGTTCTTTGCCTAAATGTTGCCGATTTTGACGTTTTAAATCGCAACTTTGACGTTTTGAGGAAAACCCCAATTTATTTTTCTTTACATGCCTATAACTTTTTTGTCTTTTCACCTACATAGCTAAATTTTGGTAGGTAGATTACCTATAAGGATATTAACTAGCGTACCAAATTTGGTTGCCCTTACTTTGTTAATTCCGGAGATATAAATTTTTTTCGAAAGAAAACACAAAATTTTCCGGGAAAACCTGGTCAGATTTTCCTGGCTAACGAACTTATCCAAGCCATTTGCAAAAGGAATTTTTCCACCAAATTTAGTCAAAATCGGCCTATTATTTTTTGAGTTATCGGTGTGATATATATATATATATATATATATATATATATATATATATATATATATATATATATATATATATATATATATATATATATATAAACATATAAAAATTGAAACTGACCCCGGATATGTGTTCTAGGGGCCCTAGTTCGCGGTCATTTGAAGAAATTTTTTCAAAATTCAAAAGTCGGGATCTCCTCATTAGTGAATTTTTTTTAAGAAAATTCACTAAAAGCTAAAAATAAGTCAAAGGCTGTCTGAAATTTAATTCACAAAACGGTAGCAAATAAGTAAGCATTGTTTGTATGTGTTTTGTTTCTTTAACATCGGCCTATTCCCGCGACTATGGCCAATCACCGACGCCAGGGAGCAGTTTCACCTCACTATCCTGGAAATTTTGCCGAACCCCTGCCTTTCTGTAAGGAGGGTAGGGATCTTTAACGTGCCCAACATCGCATGGGCACGGGACCTACGGCTTTACGCCCCCTCCGAAGGGCGGAACGTGCAGACATTCAACTTGCTCAAATACAATGCCAGAACCTCGGTTGATGTTAATTTTATAGTTTGTACTGAAAAAGTGAAAGGAGTACCCTGGGATTGAACCCAGTACCCTTCGGTTCAGAGGCACACGTTCTTACCCCTGAACCACCGAGGTTCACTGCCAGGATATAATTATTGACAAACCATTTAGGACCAAAATTAAAAAAAATATATATGAAAAATTTGTTTTACAGAAAATCACCATTTTTTTTTTAACAGAAATTGCTTTCAGTAATGTTACACTAAATTATATTTTTCACAAAAATTAGAATTTTTTTTTTACAAAAAGTAACTTAGGTACTAAATATTTATTATTAAATACCAACATATCACAAAAAAACTAAAGAAAGTTCCACAGAAACACTAAAAACATTTCTGCGAAAACTTTTTAAATTCAGCCACTACTCGAGCGTGCCCGTAAACGGCAGCTCGATTTTTTCGACGAGTAATACAAAAAAACTCTCTAAATGCGTCATTTCCATGGGGCTCCGCTATCTATTGATAAAAAAGTTCGGGACGGAGCAAGTGCGTTATGGTAGTGAATTTTCATAAAAATGTTTTTAATAACAAATGTGTTTTTTTAAGAAAGCAGGCATCAAATTTGGTTACCAGTATAACCTATATAGTAAAACCAATGTGCCATGTTTCATCAAAATGACTTTGTTTGAAAATGTAAAAAAAATCCGAAAGTAAACTTAAAGTGTTCCGGAAAAAACTCGTTTCTTGGTCAACCTTATAGGTTAGTAACAAATTGAGCTATTCAAATATGAAGCATTTGATCAAAATTCGCTACCATAATGCACGTGCTGCGTCCAGAATTTCTTTTCTTACAAACATGCATTCTATTTCGATGGAAAATGGTAAAATGCAATAACATAAGGCGTGTTTGATTAAAAAAGAAAAGAAAATTTGTATCACTACCGACTTATGGGCCAGCCTGTGATTGTAGAAACAATTTTTTAAGATGTATCTCAAGACACCCTATAATTAATGTATACAATTTTTTTCCATATCTTGTATAATAACGGATATATTGAGCTTTATTGATTTTTTACGAAAATTCGACAAAAATTATATACCACAAACCGATAAACTCTATAGCTAAGGCTACTGCCAAGCATCAGAAAAAAGGTCTATTTGAAAGAAGTATGAAAATATTTTAGTAAAATGAAGGACAATGACGGTTGAAACTAAGACTTAAGGGTTTGTAAAACATTCTTCTTGAGACATTTTCTTTCCATAGCCCGTATTAGATCCAAGTTCTTTGCCTAAATGTTGCCAATTTTGACGTTTTAAATCGCAACTTTGACGTTTTGACGAAAACCCCAATTTATTTTTCTCTAAATGCCTATAACTTTTGTCTTTAGACCTACAGAGCTAACCTATAACGATATGAATCCCCGTACCAAATTTGGTTGCCCTTACTTTATTAATTCCGGAGATATATATATTTTTTGAAAGAAAACACAAAATTTCTTTTCATATAGAAATTGAAACTGACCCCGGATGTGTTCTGGGTGGCTTAGTTAGCGCTCATTTGAAGAAAATTTTTCAAGATTCAAAAGTCGGTATCTCCTCATTAGTGAATTTTTTTTAAAGAAAATAACTAAAACGCCGTTTCACAATTTGTGATATGTGTTTGTTATATGTGCCAAAAACGTGAAAAGTTGCAAAACAATTGAAATAATTGAAAAACGATGACCGATATTAATTTTTTTTCTTACAAACATGCATTATAATTCGCTGGAAAACAGACGATGCAATAAAATAAGGGGGTGTTCTATAAAAAAAGTGTGTATCACCAGCGACTTATGGGCCATCCTGTGACTGTCAAAATAATTTTGTAAGATACAGCTCGAGATACCCTATAATTAACGTATATACTTTTTTGCCGTATCTTGTATAATAACGGATATATTGAGCTTTGCCGTAGAAAAGCGTCACCCTGTATATGTATAAACAGACAAAAACTGAAACTGAGCCCGTATATGGGTTTTTGGGGTTCTAGTTCGCGCTCATTTGAAGAAGTCTTTTTAAAATTCCCAAGTCGCGGTCTTCTCAATAACCAATTTTTTCTACGAAAATTTGCTAAAATATAGACTATTAAATCATAAACCCTATAGCTGGAACTACTGCCCAAGCATCAGAAAGGGGGTCTATTTGAAATGCATTTTCTGAAAATATTTTAGCAAAATGAAGGACAATGATGGTTGAAGCTGAATCTTAAGGCTTTACAAAACACACTTCTTACGACATATGGTCTACATAATCCGTATTTGTTCCAAATTCGTTGTCTGAGAATTGGAAATTTTTGACGTTTCAAATCGCGACTTTGACGTTTGAAGAAGAAAAATTATTAAATTTTCAAAACATTTTTTCTGCTACTTCTTGACGTTTTTGCGTCAAGAAAACTTAACCGTTGGATGTAACATTCAATTAGTTTTGTTAATCACACAAAATATTTTGTTCTTGTGCTTTTCTCTGATCACCAGTGGCAACCAATTTTTTTTTCAAAAAATGCCTATAACTTTTTTCCTTTCAACTTAGAGATCTGAATTTTGACACGTAGGGTAAGTTGGATAGTAGAAACGTATAAGCCAAATTTGGTTGCCATAGCTCTGTTATTTTCGGAAGTACAAACATTTTCTGAGCTGGATTCGATCACGTAACCTTCTGCTTTGAAGGCAAGCGCGATGTCCCCTGCGCCATCTATGCACACGTCAACTAACGTTTTATTTGGATGATACTTTAGATCGGCTTCATTCCCAGGATATTATATTCAAAGTATACGTAACAATTAATTACAGAATTAGTAGAATTACCATTGAAACACACTCCACGTCTGTTTCGGCCTTATATGATGTCTTATGTTTATGTTTAAAGATAATAAAAACTATTTTAGAGTTATTTTTATAGAGACTTGGCTTGATTTTGTTTACATTTGTGCTATATTATGCAACATATAAAAATGTTAACGGACCCTGGTTTTGGGTTATAGGAATCCAAATTCGCGCTCATCTGAAGACATTTTTTCAAAAGCTTTTCATCGTGAAAATTCGCTAATATAGAGGATATAGAGATGATACACTAAGATAATGTAGGACAGCCTATTTTAGAAGAAGAATTTGAGAAACCCCTTAAAGAACTCAGACAAGGCAAAACTCCTGGTGTAAACGAACAAACAGTTTACGAGTTTTGAGCCGAAGCCATCTGGCTGCTGTATCATGCGATCTAAAGTACGTATGAAAATCTTTACCATACAAAAGGTAGATGCCCAACATTACTTACAGACTGAGTGATATGTAAATCGTTCCTGGCGTCAATGATGAACTATGATCTTGGGAATATGCTGACGTAAACAAAATTTACGAGTGTGTAATGAACATTTTATAATTTTGAGATTCAGACCGAAACTTACTTAGATTATACAAAGGCACATAAAGTCAATTACTCAAAGTGAAGTTACAGAGAGAGTGAACAAAATAAGATTTCCCAATAGAAAACAATGAAAACAATCCTTTCAAAGCTTGTACAGCGTAGGATATCAAAGCTTCTAGGTAATAGTCTTTTCTAAACTAACTAAACTTGAATCCCAGTTTCAGAACTAATAATACATTAGCTTTTCCATTAGTCAATGGAAAAATAAGCAAAGAAAGAAGAATCGGAGATTGCATAATGTAAGAAAATGTCGTCCTAAGTGACATTCGTACGTCTCTAAGAAAAGCAGAACATAATACTACAGTAAAGTGAATAGGTTTGCAAAGAATATTTAACTTTAACAAACCTTTGTATAAAACAAAATATGTTTCAATTTAACAATGAGTTTTTTTGAACAAACTGAAGGCACGGCAATGGTCAACCCACTCTCTCTATTCATTGTGGACCTTCTCACGAGTAGATTTGGGACGGATTTAGAAAATGAAAATGAGTATTTTCCTAGGCTATGCTTTCATTATGTGGACGATATTTTTGCAGTGTTTAACACGAATACATGCAAAGTAGTTGATTTTATTAAAAGACGGAATTGTCAATTTTATTCAATAAAAGTCACCCACGAATTAAAAGTTAACAGTAAACTTCGTTTTGTAGATGTACTGGTTATTCAAAATAATGACTCTCTTGAATTCTATGTCTACAGGAAAGAAGCTACCACTCTACGTTACATTTTAAACGACTGACATCATACGTTTGCAATAAAACGGCCGGTTTAAATTTCTTAGTAAATAGAGGAGGAAGACTTATACATGTAGCAAAATTCTAAACCTTTTGAAAAAATTCTTTAACTACTCCTCAACCACACATGACGTTGTTTGTCAAAAATTGTTTATTTTTAAATATTTTTTATCTCTGTAAATAAATTGTAGTCTAAATCCGGGAATAGGGTGGTTGGTCAACCAATTCAAGACCAATTTTATCAATTATTTGCAGTGCAATGTGAGCAGTGGCGTAGTCTTGCAAAAAGATCACACCTTTGTCTAGTTTTTCGACGAAAACTAGCTGAAATTTGCTAAAAAATTGTTTACAGTATTCCAATTTAAAAAAAAAAATTCACAAAAATTTGCTTACTACAAAAGTTAGTTGAAAAAATTTTAAGTACGAAATTCGAAGAACATTTGGACATGATAATTCTCGAATAAAGTATATAGAAAAATTATGCATTTCTGTGGCTTCAAAGATGAATTCAGCTTTTACCTGACGTGGCTGTAAAAAGCGAAACCAGTTGCGGAAAAAAAAAAATATATATATATATATATATATATATATATATATATATATATATATATATATATATATATATATATATATACTTTAACTAGGGCCTATTTCCGCGACTATGGCCAATCACCTACGCCAGGGAGCCGTTTAATCTGAAAATCTGGGAGATTTTGCCGAACCCCTATATTTCTGTAAGGAGGGGAGGGATCTTTAAAATGCCCAATATCGCGTGCGCACGGGACCGGCGGCTTTACACGCTCTCCGAATCGCGGAACGTGCAGACATTCAACTTGCTCAAATGCAATGCAAAACCTCGGTTGATGTTAATTTATTACAGTATGTACTGAAAAAGTGAAAGGGGAATCCTGGGAGTTGAACCCAGTACCCTTCGGTACAGAGGCACACTTTCTTACCCCTGGACTACCGAGCCTCTTAGCTTCGAATAAAAAGTCTTGAAAATAATCATCACACATTATTGTTTCTATAAAAATTCGCTACAAAATTCTTTGGAAGTGCATAATCTGATCAGGTAACGCTCTAATTGAGTAATAGGTTAACAAAAAAAAACTAGGATTTGAACCCTTGTTAGAAGATTGTGTGCTAATATATATTCGTTTTTTCCACTGGACTATGGGATATATGACAGATGCATGTAATTTAAACAGGTATGTGAATATCTACGGTTTGATTTATTTATAGCAAATATTTTTATTTCGAAAAGATTTTTTACACACATTTTAACCAAATGAAGAAAAATAACAGTTGAAAAACATGTAGATTTGGAACCCTGTTATTTCATGCAATGTTCAGCACGGTAAAGTGGTAAAACGGTAAAACTCATCAATACCAGAATATTTGTTTAAAAAAGTCACCAAATCAGATGTTTCAAATCGTCACATTTTCCAAACTAAAACAAAAATTTTCAAGGTATTATTCTCGCACTCTTGTCGTTATTACACCTAGAAGGGGATCTTTGTCTGCAATATGATTTTGTTTACCACACACTTTGGTCTTGTGCAGTGTTCTGGACTCCAGCAGCATTAAAAATTGTTTTCGTTAAATGCTCATAACTTTTTTGTCTTTGATGTTAGAGATCTATATTTCGGCACATAGTATACCCTTTATACCATAACCCCGCGTGGTTGCCATAGATTAGTTATTTTCGGAAATACTTAAATTTTACTAAAGAAAACCCAACATTTTCCCGGAAAACTGGTCTGATTTTCCTGGCTAGCTAAGTTATCCAAGTCACTTATAATTTTTTTTATTTACTTAATTTCATTAACATCGGCCAATTATTTTGTGAGTTGTCGGCGTGATACATATCTAACACTCGATATGAGTTCTAGGGACCCTAGTTTGTTTAATTTTTTTCCAAATTAAAAAGTTGCGATCTCCTCAATAGTGAATTTTTTCTACGAAAATTCACTAAAAGTCTAATCGCTTTATTTAGTTTTATAAGCTGGTTAATGTCCCCAGACCCTATTGTATAAAGTTTCAAATAAACCGAACACACAGTATTTATTTACACAACGGTGAAATACAATCTAAGAAAGTTCGGAGGTCTGGGCATCTTCCACCTTAACTCGACACCGCTGCAAGTGGGGAAACTGGGATTTCCTATTGCAACATCCAAACCCTCTGCAGACCACAGTTTCTCCCCATGACGTGTCGGCTCAGACTATGTTTTGTGTGTGTCTGGTGGTTTCCCAGTGGAGATTCTGTCCATACTACTACCCTGCTCCTTCTTGACATGCTATGTATTCATTCTGTCACATCCACGACAATCCGCTGGTGTGGAACTCGGTTCTTTGTTGTGAGGGGTGAAGGTTGATTTAGTCATACAACTGTGAAATGGAAAATGATGGTCGCACCAGACGAATATTAATAGCATTAACTTAGCAGATGTAAATTTCGTATGTGAAAATAAGTTAGAATCGAACTGAGGATTCATACTGCAAAACTACCGCTCCAAAGTTTCTCAAACATCAGTACAACAAATGCAATACAAATTAATTGATTTTAGTGAATTTTCATTAAGAAAATTCACTAATAGAGAGGTATCGATGGTGAGACTTTCGGAAAATTTCTTCAAATGAGCGCGAACTAGGGCCCTTGGAACTCATTTCCATGGTCAGCTAAAATGTTTATATATATATATATATATATATATATATATATATATATATATATATATATATATATATATATATATATATATATATATATATATATATATATATATATCCAACCGATAACTCAAAAATACTTCACTGATTTGGACCATATTTGGGAATTACCCTTATTTTGTTAATGGCTTGGATGAGTTCGTTCATCTGAAGTCTGACCTCATTTCAAGCGTGGGCTTCTTCACGATCTCCCGAATCTTTCAGTTGCCTGTAGGGTCTTCAGTCATTGCAGGCTAGCTTGCCCTTCCCCATGATAACTAAGTTTAAGGGAGGCAGATCGAGCAACAACTCCATGGCGGCTGTTGGGGTTGAAATCATGGCCGCTGTGATGTCTAGGCAAACTATTTGTCTGTGATCAGGTTTACACTGCACAAAGACTTTGTTACTGACAGAGATGAGCCTCTGAAATTAAAGGCTTTCTCTGACAGCGCTCCTTCTACCCCGGTATTAATAGGGGATACATTAGGAGAATAAATAATTATCGAGAGTGGAAAGGAAGCTGGCTGCGAAGAAGTTGAGTCACTGGTCAAAATTGGGGGTTTGGATGCTGACTACGCAAGTTAAAATAAGTCAAGTGGGGCTACAGGTATGCGTTTGAAAGAAATATTCTGAGAAGTACCAGTACGTAGATCAAGAAGCAGAGAACGGTTCCACAAAGGGCAACAACACCAACCACGGCTTCCTCTTAAAAATTCAGATTAGGTCTAACCGATAACTCAATAAATACTTCACTACTTTGGACCATATTTGGGAATTATCCTTATTTTGTTAATGGCTTGGATGAGTTCGTTCATCAGATTTTAACGCCCAGTTGTTCTTAACAAAAAATTTAAAAATATTTTTAAAGTCGCAATATCTTTCAAATTATTTAAGTGATTGAAACGAAAATTTACAAATTAAAGAACATAGAAAGATATGGTTCTGACCAATTTTCAGGTCTTTTGATTAAAAAAAAGTTATTCGAAATTAAAATTAAAATAATCCTCGACTTCCTCACTTCAAATTCCGTAATGCAATATCTACAATGTTGGACAAAGACAGATGATGTTATCTGTTCCGCTATGATACGTAAATAAATGGTCGATAAAAAAATCTAAACAATGGAAGTTACAAGTATTATTGCAACAAGCCAGAACGTAGACAGGGACGCCATCTCGGTGCGTAACCAGGTAGTATGTTGTCACAACTTCGCTCTAGTTAGCACAAAATGTTATAGATGGAGATGGAGACATTTGTACAATCAACTAACAATTTTGTAGCTGTCAGAACTGACACATTTATTTTATAATACCGGGACAATGTTTGCGTTCAAAATCGCTAAATTTTAGCACGCGACAATGTTCTCTGCAAGTATCGAAACCTGCTCAAAAATGAGAACGTTACTGATAGATAAGTTATTAGATGATCCGTCATTATCGATGTTATTATCGATGATTTTGCAGGTTAGTTTTTTTAGTGAGTTTAGTAAATAGCACTTTCTGTATTTCTCATATTGTACGTTTCAAACAGGTACAGTCCCGCTTAAAATTAGACATACCTACGTTTGTTAACCGTCCAATCCTATCGAGCTCAATTTAAAAGGTGCTAGCTTTCAGCGTAGACCGGATTTCACTATAGTCTTGTACAAAACCTAGATTCATACACTCGCGAATTGCGAAATAGCCGCGAAACGTATGCCTATTGGTTTATTTAAAATGTAAAACTGTTGTTTTATATTAAATTTTCTAATTTACTTTACTAATTTTTGTCTGCACACAGACTTGATCTAAATGTCTTCTCTACTTTTAAGTTTCGGTAGCCCCAATGTTAATTAAGGGGCACCCTTTATTATACTTACTTATCTTGTGCTTGTATATGTAATATAAAAATAAAAGAGGAGTGAAACAGCAAGTGAATTTATTTACTTTTGTGCTGTATTTGAAATTATCTGAAAAAGACATTATAGGCGACAATGTGGAATGTAATTTCGGTAAATTTACAGTTTACTGCAAGGAGGGTTTTTGGAATCTTTTTCAGAAACATGCTGAGAACCCCCCTTGGATGCACAAGCCACAAGGCACATTTGTTGCAAACAACCCCTAAGAAACCGAAGGGACCAAGAATTAATGGGGTTGCTGGGCGAGGAGGAAATCTGAACGGAAAATGCTAAAAAACATTTTGTCGAACTTTGAAAAGATTAGTTTTTCACATTTTGCAGCAATACCTCCTTTAAACCCTGTCTGCCCCGAACAACACCCATATTCGCCCAGGTCCAGTAATTTTCTTAGGGGTTGCTCCCAAGAAATTTTTCTTGTGCTTTATGCTTTGAAGGTAGTTTTATGCATGGACAAGAGGAGGGAGAACCCCTCGTGTTTTTGGGTGAGGGACAGAAACCCTCTTCGTCCTGGGGGTTCTTCTACCCCTTCTGCATGCATACAATCACCGTCAATGTATGAAACGCAGAAATATTTGTATGTTCCTTCTTCTAGTGTATTTTTTGTTGAGTACATTTGCTGTTTATCAACTGTTTTGTTGAGTTTTGTATCCAAATTACTGTATAAATATTTATGTTAGAGAGTGCGTTAAAATATTATCTAAACTTGTTTCCAATTATCTCATTTTGATAATGATGATCATCACACTCTAAAGATAACGTCGCGTTCCCCCGAAGTTATAACTTGCGTCGAACCCCTTGTAACCTTATATTTTTGTTGCACTGACAAGTAAAACTAACATCTTACTCTTACAAATTTTATTGCCTAATTTTTTTTAAATGTGTTGTGGTAAATTGGGTTCTCCAAAAGTGTAATTTTCAGTGTCCGTCATAGGTTCCAGTCTTCACTTAGTTAACAGTTATCTCTAATTGCCCTAACCACGACCCGTATGATTTCTGCAGTAGGATGTGGCTATCAAATGAATAATGTTAGAGTACGAAAGTAAATGTTTTTATATTTTAAAGTACCTACTTTCCAAAATTTTTGTTGAAACAGGAAAAAATTATTTTATAACCAGCTGGGAAATTAACGACGTTGTTAATTAAAGAACTGCGTTATAACTATGTAATAATTTTCATAAATTATCAATTGGCTGTTAACAAATCAATAACAACTTTAGAAACAAGTTATAGCTATCAACTTTACTTAAGTCGCTTCTGAAATCATTGCCTCCTTTGCTGCTATACATTTTTCTAAATATATTTTTGGCTGTTGTCTCATATTATAGAATATTTATTTATATTTAAATATTACATATTGCGATCTGAACCACCTTGTAGGTTTTTAGAATCACTATTTATAGTTACGAGCTAGTACTGCTCTTTTAATATTCTCCTCTATTGTTTAAGTTTGATTTTAAACAGATCTTACACCAGAGGAGATTCGGGAGGCCACAGTGGCTCAGATTCCGGTCCAGTACACAGTTATTAACTGACATTAAGCAGTGACTTCCTTGACACATGGTTGATAGCTTACTGAAGCTCCACCTGCATATAGATTAGCTAGAGTTCTGAGGGGTTTAGAGACATGGAGACGTGTAGCAGGCTTGATTAGACGTGGTGTCACTGGGATTACCTATCCGCAAATCCTCTGTTCTCCTCCTGTCCTGCTACTTGCTATGACTCTGAGATGAGGGACTTGAGTCAGAGATGTATCACATAATTCATTTCCTAGATGTGAGGTCTCCTTCCTTAAAGTTGTAGGTGGATTTTGTAGCTAGTAGTTATCATTTATAGGAAAAAAGTAATAAAAAGTCTGGACGCAGCAAGTGCGTTATGGAAGTGAATTTTCATAGATATGTTTTTAATAGCAAATATGTCTCTCTAATGCAAGCAGGCATCAATCTGGTCACCGGTATAACCTATATAGTAAAAATAATGTACGATATCTTATCAGAATAACTTATTAATTGAAAATGTACAAAAATTTTCCGAAAATAAACTTAAAATGATTCCAAGAAAACTGGTTACCTAGCCAACAAACCTCGGGTTAATAGAAAATTGAGTTATTGAAATTTGAAGCATTTAATGAAAGTAGCTGCCAAAACGCACTTAGTGCGTCTCGATTTTAGTGAATGTTTAGTAAAAAAATTCACTAATAGAGAGGTATCGATGGTGAGACTTGGCAAAAACTTTTTCAAATGAGCGTGAACTAGGAACCATAGAACCCATATCCGGGGTCAGTTTCAATTTTTATATGTTCAATATGTATCCATCCATCCATAACTCAAAAAATAATTCACCGATTTAGATGAAACTCGACAAGTGCCTTTCTTTTATTAATGGCTTGGATGAGTTCGTTAGCCAGGAAAATCGAACAGGGTTTTCCGGCAAAATTTTTAGTTTTCGTTCTAAAAAATTTTTTTTTTCTGGAAGTTGCAAAGTTATTTTAATGAAATGTGGTGGATATCTTGTCTTAGGAAAGACCTTACTACATACCAAAATTAAACTTTCTAGGTTCATAGAAAATTTAGGTATTCAAATTTGAGGCGTTTAATAAAAATTCACCACCATTACGCACTTTCTGCGTCCCGTACTTATTTTTTTCTTAAAAACATGCATCATATTTCAATAAAAAATGCAAAAATGTAAGAAGATAAGGGTGTTCGAAAAAACATTGTAGGTATCACCCTGTGATTGTCAAAATAATTTTATAAGATGCAGCTCAAGACACCCTATAATTAACGTATATAACTTTTTCTCGTATCTTGTATAATAACAATTCTATTGAGCGTACCATAGAAATGCGTCAACCTGTATATATGTAAACAGATAAAAACTGAAACTAAACCCGGATATGAATTCTAGGAAGCCTAGTTTGCGCTCATTTGATGAAATATTTTTAAAATTCAAAAGTCGCCGGCTCCCCAATAACGAATGTTGTCAATTTTGACGTTTCAAATCGCGACTTTGACGTTTTGAGGAAAACCCCAAATATTTTGTCTTTAAATCCCCATAACTTTTTTGTTTTTACATTTACAGACGCGGTACATGGTTCACTCTTTATAATAGAAACACGCGTACCAAGTTTGGTTGCCCCTACTTTGTTATTTCCGGAAATACGGAGATATAGATTTTTTCCGAAAGAAAATACCAAAGTTTCTGGGAAACCCTGTGCCGATTTTCCTGGCTAACGAACTTGTCCAAGCCGCTTGCAAAACGAAGGCACTCGGAAAATTTCATTAAAATCGGCACATTGTTTTTTGATATATATATATATATATATATATATATATATATATATATATATATATATATATATATATATATATATATATATATATATATATATGTATGTATGTAAACTGACCTTGGATATGGGTTCTAGGGGCTTAGTTCGCGCTCATTTGAGAAATATTTTCTGTTCTAAATTCAAAAGTCGGGGTCTTCTCATTAGTGATTTTTTTTACGAAAAGTCACTAATATATAAATGTTTTATCATAAGTATATAAGGAATTAATCCATAATCGCATTAGATTTTACTATTTGTTAAGTTACAAATTTACTAAAGTTCCTGTACCTTTTCATAAACTTTTATCGAATTTTTATTGGTCTTATTTTAATTTTGAATAAATTTTACATTTTTGACTGGTTAGATTTTAGCCATTTCACTGGATACAATTTTTAGATATCGTTCGTGTAATTTTAAATCTATTTGATATAGCTAAAGCCAATTTTTTATAGGCAGCCATCGTATGAATCGTATGGATATCTTAAATCATATAAATATCTCACGTTTTTTAGGTGTTTCGAAAAATAGTGCTGAGATTGTGGCAAAAAGTAAGAAAACCTGTGGGTAATGTCGATAAGTTTGAATCAGGCAGAAGTAGTGGAACTGATCTAGAAAACTATTTTTTCTACCTGTATTAAAAGCTATAGCAACGCTATAGTTGATATGGGGATTGCAAAAATGTGGCACATGGAGCCTGTTACGATCGTACCTATTACGTTGGGAACAACAGGAAAAAATCCAAATAACCTTAAAACCAGCCTTAGACCACTTTGTCTCGACTGGCTCCGCATACAGCTCCAGAAATTAGTTTTATTAGACACCTGCAGTATAATAAGGATAATCGGGAACAAACAGCAGTATTTTTAATATTCCCAGCTAAGCAAAGCATCTTATTTTGAACCGATGGATTTCACACCTGCCTTCATAACAATTCCTCAGAATGACTGGTCATCTGTCAGAGGAGAAAAAGTGTCGCGCAACAAATAAGAAATCACAATAATAATAATAATAATAATAATAATAATAATAATAATAATAATAATAATAATAATAATAATAATAATAATAATAATAATAATAATAATAATAATAATAATAATAATAATAATAATAATAATAATAATAATAATAATAATAATAATCCAAAAAAGTCTGGACGCAGCAAGTGCGTTATGGTAGTTAATTTTCATAAAAATGTTTTTGATAGCAAATATGTGTGTTTTTTAAGAAACCAGGCATCAAATTTGGTTACCAGTATAACATATATAGTAAAAATAAGGTGCGATGTTCCATCAAAATAACTTTATTATTTGAGAATGTACAAAAATTTCCGAAAGTAAACTTAAAGCGTGCCCGAAAAAACATGTTTCTTGGTCAACCTTATAGGTTAATAGCAAATTGAGCTTTTCAAATATGAAGCATTTCAGCAAAATTCGCTACCGTAACTCACTTGCTGCGTCCAGATTTTTTTTTTCTTACAAGCATGTATAATATTTCGATGGAAAATGCAAAAATGTCATAGCATAAGACGTGTTTGATTAAAAAAAAAAGAGAGAATTTGTATCACCAGCGACTTATGGGCCATCCTGTGATTGTAGAAATATTTTTTTAAGATGTAGCACAAGACACCCTATAATTAATGTATACAATTTTTTTTTCGTATATTGTATAATAACGGATATATTGAACTATATTGATTTTTTTACGAAAATTCGACAAAAATTATATACCATTAAACGATAAACTCTATAGCTAAGGCTACTGCCAAGCATCAGAGAAAGGGTCTATTGTAAATGAATTTTCTGGAAATATTTTAGTAAAATGAAGGACAATGACGGTTGAAACTAAGACTTTAGGGTTTGTAAAACATTCTTCTTGAGACATTTTCTTTCGATAGCCCGTATTATATTCAACTTCTTTGCCTAAATGTTGCTAATTTTTGACGTTTTAAATCGCAACTTTGACGTTTTGAGGAAACCCCCAATTAATTTTTATTTAAATGCCTATAACTTTTTTGTCTTTTGACCTACAAAGCTAAATTTTGGTAGGTAACTTATATATAGTGATATAAACCCGCGTATCTAATTTGGTTGCCCTTACTTTGTGAATTCCGGCGATATAAATTTTTTACAATTTTTTTCGAAAGAAAACACAAAATTTTCCGGGAAAAACTGGTCCGATTTTCCTGGCTAACGAACTTATCCAAGCCATTTGCAAAAGCAAGGTACTCACCAAATTTAATTAAAATCGGCCCGTTACTTTTTGAGTTATCGGTGTGATACATATATATATATATATATATATATATATATATATATATATATATATATATATATATATATATATATATATATATATATAAAAATTGAAACTGACCCCGGATATGTCTTCTGGGGTGCCTAATTAGCGCTCATTTGAAGAATTTTTTTCAAAATGAAAAGTCGGGATCTCCTCATTAGTGAATTTTTTTAAAGAAAATTCACTAAAACTGTGGAAGAGATAAAACAGGAACTGACGATCGACGTTGATCGAGATATGACTGACGAAAATCAGAGAGAGAATCCGGGGAGACTTGTGACGATTGGATTCCAAGAAAGCCATACAGGTACCTAGTTCCGGAACGTGGTGCCCAGTTGGCGACACGTTGCTTCGTGTCTCACCACTCACTCAGTGTTCGAAGGCTGGCTACCATAGCCGTTTTACTTTATAGGTGTATTGTAGCTGCAATTAGTATGCCATACTGACGAGCTCTAATGAGAGCTAAACCGGTCTACGGTTCTAATTGTGGGGAGAATCCATCTAGCCTTACATACTTTGTCCCTATATTGGGGAAGAAATGGGCCAGGGCTGACAATTTACTAAATTGTTAGTTAGTTGTATACCGTCTCTATTTTTAACACTTTGTGCTATTTGGAGCTGCCATGACAACATACTACTTGGTTCCGCAACTAGGTGGCGGCACGTTGCTTCGTGTCTCACCACTCACTGAGTGTTTGAAGACTGGCGACCATAGCCGTTTTACTTTATAGGTGTATTTTCCTTGCAATTAGTACGCCGTAGTGACGAACTCTAATTAGAGCGAAACCGGTCTACGGTTCTAATTGTGGTGAGAATGCATCTAGCCTTATATACTTTGTCCCTATATTAGGGTAGAAATGGGTCAGGGCTGACAATTTACTAAATTGTTAGTTGGTTGTATACAGTCTCTATTTTTAACACTTTGTGTTATTTGGATGCCATGACAACATCCTACTTCGTGTCTCACCACTCACTGAGTGTGGGTAATATAGAAGAAAGTGCGAATGAGATTGTAGGTGATACTTTTGTGTATTGATGCGCATGTAGTGACTAAACAACAGAACAATCTATTGTGACTTGTGACATATGTAAAGCTAAAGTGCATTTAAATTGTGCATTTTTAAGTTCAGGAGTATCTTTAAACACAGAAATAAGTATTTGTTCTCTTTGCACAGCTGAGAACAAAATTGAAAATGAAAGACACACATCTTACTATGGCCAAAAAGGAGCAGCCGAAAAGATGATTGGGACATCCAACAAAAAATTTAAGTCAATTGAAATCGGATCATATATTTATTTAGCAGTTCCTAAGGTAAACCGAGGACCGCTTGATTCTAAGAATCTAATTGGAAAAATGATGGACCTGAAAAATTGTCCCTACAAATCAGGTACTTCTAAAGGAATTCCCAAAACTTGGTTTTCCAGAACTGATAGTCAATAATTATTAGTCGGTTTCGATGATGAAGTTTCTGATAAACTATTAACCGTAAGAGATACTGTTGCATCACGATTCGGGGGACCGACGTTTCAGAAATGTTTCTGTAAGGCTACTAGCAAATAGTGCAAAACAAAGAAATGAGCGTGGTTTAAAAAGTGACAATTTATGCTCTTCCAAATGTCATGGAAGTTCGACATGCAGGAATAGGTACACGTAGTCCTTATACCTACGTAGTTACTATACGCAGTATTTATATTTTCCAAAGAATTTGGTTTTATGTTATACCAATATTTAATGTTTTGTGATGCCTTTATTTAGATTTACTTAATAAAAGGATTTATTGTTTATTATCATTCGTCTCGTGTTTTGACTACCTAGCTGTTGGCAGATTGTAAAATGTCTGAAAATAATCAGCCAGATTTTTTTTATATTTCAACAACACACCACGAGGACTTACAGCCTAAATACTATCGTACCGTGGGTGTCGACAAGAAGGAAAGAGGCAACTTGTTAATTCTGGACTTGAAGGTTTGGAGGTTCGGAGGAGAAGGAAAAACATGTGCCGGCAAGGAATTCCACAACTTGGAAGTCATCGGGACAAAAGAGCGAACATAATACCATGTTCCATGCCTGGTGACCTGGACAGTAAAAGGCCGCATTCGTTCTGTTCCCTGGTAGATCTGTTGGAGGCAGCAGGATGAACTATGGAAGAAAGCTCGTCTGAGCAGTGCCCGTGCAGATATCGATAAAAGAGATAGAAGTCATCAACGGCACGTCGGTGGGCAAGGGATGGCGTCCTTTGGGTGAGGGTAGGGTCACCGAGGAGACGTATAGCTCTCTTCTGAATGGAGGCCAAGATAGCGAGTGTAGAAGCGGCAGCGGCATCCCAGAGGTGGGAGCAGTATTCGAGGTTTGGCCTTATTTGTGAAGTATATAAGGTATAGAGATTAGCTGGTGAAAAGTGTTTGCGAGCCAGGAAGAGGAAACCTAATTTCTCAGCAGCCGCTTCTGCAACTGATGTGACATGTTGAGATTTCGATCCACAGAAATGCCAACAAATGAAAAGGACTCATTACTTTGAATAACTTGGTTGTTCATTGTGATGCGTCTAGGGCTGGTGTATCTCTTATGAGAAAGCAAGACTGAGATTTGGTGGAGTTGAATTTTACAAGATTTCTACTTCCCCAGTCTAATATTTTTTGGAGATCCACTAAGACAGAACTCTCCATGAGTCTGCGATCCTCATCTAATTGGGCTAAAGAAACAGGCTTAGAATATTGTATATTTGAGTGGAGGGTGCTGTCGTCCGCGCAACTGTGAACTGGGTTGGATGTGCTAGAGAGGAGGTCATTGATGTGGAGAAGAAACAAAGTAGGGGCTAAAGCTGAAGCTTGAGGGAATCCTGCATTAATTGGAGACAGTTTAGAGGAATGGGCATCCACGCCACCAGAAATGCTCCGATTGGAGAGGAAATTTGCTGTCCAGGTACAGAGTTTTTGTGGTAGGCCATAGGCCGAAAGTTTATTAAGCAGCGCTGCGTGTCAGACTTGGTCGAATGCTTTGGATATGTCTAGAGCGACAATCTGGGATTCGCCGTGTAGTTCCATAGACTTGTTCCAAGAATGGGTGACAAAGGAAAGGAGGTCGGCAGTTGATCTCCGCTGACGGAATCCATACTGCCTGTCGTGGATTAGACTGTGTTTTTCAAGAAATTTTAGTAATTTGGTGTTTATATACTTTTCCATCACTTTAGAGACGACTGATAGGAAATAGGCATGTAGTTGCTAGGAAACGCTTGGGATCCTTTCTTGGAGACGGGTTGTACTGGTGCAGTTTTCCAGTTACTAGGGAATATGCCTCTATTGTAAGATGTCTGAAACAGACGAGTCAGGGCAGGAGCAAGTTCTGGTGCGCATTTTTTGAGAACAATTGCTGGGATCTCGTCAAGGCCAGAGGCTTTCCTGGTATTAAGGGAATGAGATTTGCGTACTTGTACTCACATTTTACCGGCATTTTGTCAATTTGCCTGAATTGGTATAGTCATAACGAGAATTGCTGTGTTCACCCCCGTTTTTCTGGCTTTTTGTAAAATCCCTCGGCGTTTTATAAGAAGTCTAATTTTGCATTATGACTTCGATATATATATATATATATATATATATATATATATATATATATATATATATATATATATATATATATATATATATATATATATATAGAAATTAGATGAAAATAAAATACAAACTGGCTTTCTAATTTATTTTTAATCAATCTAAAAACTTCTTACTAACTTATTTCCTTTGTCTTTCTTTCCTTTGTCTTTCTCCCACTATTTCTCTTTTTCACTCTCCTTTTCTCCCTATTCTGCTTTATTTGCCTCTACAATTTAACATACTTGTTTCTGTATCCAATCTTAATTTTTTTCCTGAGCATGTACATAGATTCTGAAACGGCGAAACCGATTGCAAGGAGAGATCTAAAAAATTTGGGAGCTGAAATGTCATTAACCAACATATACGTAGAATGGATGATAAAACCATCAGAAAGGAAACTGTCTAGATTAATATTTAATAAGTAAATTTGTCATCAAGTTTGGGACAACAACACAATAAAATATAATATATACCCATATGACCACGAACATTTCACGAAACTGTTACTAAACTAAATGTTACACCCACATTGTGAAAACTATAAGCATACCGTTCGGTCTATAAACGGCAATTGAAAATTTGGGTTTCGCTTTAACAAATTCACTAAAATAGCTCAATGAATCCTATAAAGTTTCCCAACTCTACCCACCGCTAGTTCTCAGTTACGGTCCTGATAAAGGAGTTGTATGGTAAACACGCAACTTGATGAATAGAATTAACCGGGATTTCACAAACAACTGGAGTGTGACACACATCCATCCACATAGCAGCAAGTTCTTTGCAAATACCACTTACAAATAGTGTTTGTCATGCTACTCACCATAATGAAAACTTTATCATTTTAAAGTAGATGAGTGTATGCTGGGGGTGTCAAAAACAGCGTTAATATACAGGGTTTGCATTATTAAAGGCCTCTTATTATTAGGATCTTCAAAACCATTTTTGAGATAGGACATCGGCAAATTTAGGCAAAAGTTGTGTAGTAACGGACGTTATAATGAATCTAGTAATCTCGTGCAATCAGGTTTGATAAGTCTTTGCGGATAACTGAAATATCACGAAAAAACCTGAGTATGATGATTTTTATTTTGTCACTGTAACTACGACGTCGGTAAGTTTAGACAGAAGGGCTGTAGTAACGAGCATAATAATCATCTACTAATCTAGTGTAATTAGGTTTGATTAGTCTTTGCCGATTACAGAAATATCCTGAAAAACGGAATACCATGATTTTTTTTAATTTTTTTTTATTTCAGCATCACACCACGAGGGCTCACAGCCTAAATACTATCGTACCGTGGGTGTCGACAAGGAGGAAAAAGGCAACTTGTTAATTCTGGACTTGAAGTTATATATATATATATATATATATATATATATATATATATATATATATATATATATATATATATATATATAATATGCTATGAGTGTAAAAGCCCCGGCCGGGAAATAATTAAAACTTACCGTGTTTCAACGTATTCTACTTAACTGCCTATTTCTTACCTGAAACAAAATTTTAAAACAATTAATTTATAATGTGCACAATTAAACGAGTGGCAATATATATGAAACTAAAAATTAATAACTGAACAATATCAGTGTCTTTTTTGGACGGTATCAATTCAAAAGGAGAAATAAAAAGTTAGCAACATTCTTTATAGTTGGCAATGTTAGTGGGTTTTTATTTCAACAACACACCACGAGTGCTCACAGCCTTAATGCTATCGTACCGTGGGTGTCGACAAGGAGGAAAGAGGCAACTTGTTAATTCTGGACTTGAAGGTTTGGAGGTTCAAAGGAGAAGGAAAAACATGTTCCAGCAAGGAATTCCACAACTTGGAAGTCCTCGGGACAAAAGAGCGGGCATAACAATATGTTCTATCTCTGGTGACCTGGACAGTAAAAGAGTGCATTCGCTCTGTTCCCCTGGTAGATCTGTTGGGGGCAGCAGGTGGAGGAACTATGAAAGAAATCTGCTCTGAGCAGTCCCGTGCAGATATCTATAAAAGAGAGAGAGGTCACCAACGGCACGTCGGTGGGCAAGGGATGGCAGCCTTTGGGTGAGGGTAGGGTCACCGATGAAACGTATAGCTCTCTTCTGAATGGAGTCCAGGATAGCGACTGTAGAAGCGGCAGGGGCACCCCAAATGTGGGAGCAGTATTCGAGGTTTGGCCTTATTTGTCAAGTATATAAGGCATAGAGATTAGCTGGTGAAATGTATTTGCGAGCCCGGAAGAGGAAACCTAATTTCTTAGAAGTCGCTTCTGCAATTGATGTGCCAATAAAGATTTTGATCCACAGAAATGCCAACAAGTGAAAAGGACTCATTACTTTGAATAACTTGTTTATTGTGATGGGTCTAGGGCTCGTGTATCTCTAAGGAGATTGAAGTCAAGACTGAGATTTGCTGGAGTTGAATTTTACAAGATTTCTACTTCCCCAGTCTAATAGTTTTGGAGATCCGCAGAGACGGAACCCTCCATGAGTATGCGATCCTCATATAATTGGGCTAAAGAGACAGGCTACGAATATTGTATATTTGAGTGGAAGGTGCTGTCATCCGCGTAGCTGTGAACTGGGTTGAATGTCCTAGAGAGGTCACTGATGTGGAGAAGAAACAAAGTAGGGGGCTAAAGCTGAACCCCGACGGACTTCTGCATTAATTGGATACAGTTTAGAGGAATGGCCATCCACGACCACAGAAATGCTCCGGTTGGAGAGGAAATTTGCTGTCCAGGTACAGAGTTTTGGTGGTAGGCCATTGCCAGGATGTTTATTAAGCAGCGCTGCGTGCCAGACCTGGTCGAATGCTTTGGATATGTTTAAAGCGACAATCTGGGAGTCACTGTGTAGTTCCATAGACTTGCTCCAAGAATGGG
The DNA here is from genome assembly GCA_964006375.1 of Tillus elongatus. NCBI lineage: Eukaryota > Metazoa > Arthropoda > Insecta > Coleoptera > Cleridae > Tillus > Tillus elongatus. The sequence goes on along the minus strand of OZ023267.1, from coordinate 18,833,823 downwards.
TGACAAAAGAAAGGAGGTCGGAAGTTGATCTGCGCTGACTGAATCCATACTGCCTGTCGTGGATTAGACTGTGTTTTTCAAGAAATTTTAAAAATTCGGTGTTTATATACTTTTCCGTCACTTTAGAGACGACTGAAAGGAGAGAAATAGGCCTGTAGTTGCTAGAAAGGGCTTTGGATCCTTTCTTGGGGACGGGTTGTACTCGAGCAATTTTCCAGTTACTATGGAATTTGCCTCTATTGTAATATGTCTGAAACAGACGAGTCAGGATAGAAGCAAGTTCTGGTGCACATTTTTTGAGAACAATTGCTGGGATCTTGTCAAGACCAAAGGCTTTCCTGGTAATAAGATAAGAGAGCATCTTTCGTACCTTTTTAGTTTTGAAAATGATATCCATCATTTTATGCGCCGCATTGGGGACTGTTGGTGGTTGAACATTTGGAGGTGGGTTGAGAGTTAGGTTGCCGGCGAACAACGAATCAAAAAGTTCAGCCTTGCACAGGGCGGTAGAAAAAATTTCATCCCCTGAAACTAGAGGTGGGAACGTGCTCTTGCAGAAATTATTCCCAATAGATTTAGCAAGAGTCCAGAAGGGTTTGCTGCCGTTGGAGCTTAAGAGGACTTTGTTTTTGATGTGGTTATTAAACGGTTTGTTTGCCTCTGAGAAAATGCGGACATAACGGTTTCTTGCGTCGTTAAATGCTTGACGGTTTTCTTGAGTGGGATTGTGTAAAAGCGTTTTATGAGCTTTGACCTTTTCGAGTCTGGCCTTGTCACAGGATTTAGAGAACCAGGGCTTTTGAGTGGCTGGAGAGGTTTTCTGTGTACGCGGAATAAATAACTCCATGCCAGCTTGGATAATTTCGGTGACATTTTTTGAGATATCGGAGGATGAAAGAAGCACACAGACGCCCATGGAAATGAGGAAAAGTAATCCCGCATTTCGTCCCAGTTCGCGGAGTTATAGTGCCAAACGCTACGTGGGTGTGATGACTGTGTGACCTCGGGTTGCATTGCGTAGAAAGCAGGGACCATGCCGTGGTCTGAGCGACCAAGGGGGTCGGTACCTGATGTCTTATACCATTCAGGTTTTCTAGTAAGGAGATCCAAGGGATTTGAGCTGTGTGTTGGGATGCGAGGAAAGTAAGTAGGTTGCTGAACCATATTGGCTAAAGAATTGCTGACTGCAAAGGCCTCCGCTGCTCTCCCTTGTGGATCGGTTTATGAAGATCCTAGCCATTCCTTATTATGGACATTGAAGTCACCAAGAATAGTGACCTCAGAGGAAGGATATTCAGAGATCGGACGGTCGGTTTTTTCAGAAAGGTAGTCGTAGAGCTGGACAAAGTTGTTGTCAGAAGGTGACCAGTAAATGCAACAGATGAATTTAGTTGCAGCCCTGAGAGAGAGTTTTATCCAAAGTATGTCTTTTCTTCCAGATTCTAAATTGGGGAGCCTGGTGCAGGGTAGATTTCTACGGACGTATGCGCACACGACCCTATGCAATCTAAAGGAAGTAAGGAGCTCATACCCCGGGAAATTAAGGTGATTAGTGGCTGTTTTCGTACTGATTTGGGTTTTGGTGAGGAAGGGGAGTGCGGGCCTATTAGCGTGGTGGAGATGGTGGACGGAATTCAGGTTGGAATTTAGGCCACATATATTCGAGAAGGATATGTTAAATCTTGATGCCGGCGCCCCCTGCACACCCCTTTCCTGAAGCTGCGAATGGAGGGGTATTTTATCTCCGGAATCTTTTGTACAAGGAGGAGCTATCATCATTTTTGTTCATAAGAGAAACTGACTCATACATCAGAACCGGAAACGTCCGTTAGGACTTCACCGGCCCCTTGATGCAAGGGGTGGTGCCTCCTCGGGCGTGAAAAAAATCCTTTACTATCACGTAAAGGAAAAGTCCACTACCACCTACCAATAAGACATGTTTCGGAATGTTAATATCCCTCTTAACTTTCGTAAATTTCCACCTTGTATGGAATTTCCCCCACTTGAGAACCTCTGTGTGAGCAATTATTGTCAGAATTAAAAAAAAAACCGTTGGTTTCAATTCCCAGTGTGCAATAGTTTCGTTTGTAAAAACAAATTAGTTAGAAATTCTCATTTTCATCCAGAGTTAATAAATTGCTTCATATGCTTTATATTTCCGCCTTTGGGTATGCGTTATTAAACTGGATGAAATTTTAATATCGCTTACGGTGTACTATGTAATCCGGAAACATTTTTTTTAATTGTTTATTGTTGCGTTCAGCACGTCAGCATCATAATTCAGATCGCCAACTTGTTCACAAAAGCGGAGACCGTTAAATTTTTACGTTAGTACGTGATGATGTGGAATTTTCAGGAAAGCTCTTTCAGTTTTACATTTCAGCGATAATATCTGTTTACATAAAGCTCGTTTATTGTTTAGGTAGATACGTGTTGAATAGTTACTATGATATACAGTGTGTTTTGTTTAAGATTTGTTAAAATTTCCTTACTTCAATAACAAAAGATTATAGTTAATTTTTACTTCCATATCGTCAATACACGTGGAAGTATTTCATCGGCGGGACGCGCTCGTCTGGTTCACGGACGGTTTCGGCGGGGAGCGTGAGACGGGGGCAGGCGTTTATTCGGAAGGACCGATGTTAAGTTGCAGTCACTCGGGGGGTCAAAGGCAATGAAGAAGCTGACAGTTTCGCGAAGAGAGGGTCAGCAGAACCATTTATGGGACCAGAACCGGTCCTGCGCGTGACGAAAAGCACTGCCAGGGGATCCATTAAGTCCTGGGTCAGAAACGAACATAAGGTGTACTGGGCAGACTGTCCAGGGCTCAGACATGGGAAGTCAGTATTTGAGAGGAACTCAGTTCAAAAAGAGTTGTGGGGCTGCTAGATCTTGGCAGAGGACAGTTCAGGAACACAATAGGACTCTTGATGGGACACATAGCCGTCAAGGAACACCTGCATAAAATGGTGCGGTTCCCGGGGGACCTGGCATGCAGACTCTGCGGCGAGGGGGAGGAATCAGCCCAGCACATCTTGTGCGAGTGTAAAGCTCTGGACGGCAAAAAAAGAACTTATATACAGACAGCCTAGACCGGAGACGGAGTAATATAAAGCTTCACCCTATCATTTGCTGTACAGACTAGTTCAAGGCGCAGTGATTTTGGGATGGGTGGAGTAGAAAGGACAAAGGGCATGCACAACAGGTAAAAGATGCGGACGAGCCCTAAGGGAGAAAAAACTAGCATCGGTGAGAAAAATTTGAATTTTTTTCGCTTAAATGTCGTAAAAAGTTGAAAAATCTATAAAAAACATGATTTGGGAACGAAATTTTTTTGTGTCTGTCGGTCTGTATGTCCGTTTGTAGCCACGATAACTTTAGAACGGATTGAGATATCGTCTTCAAATTTGGTACATAGTTAGCACCCGACAAGCGAACGGTTCGGATTGTTTTTGGGTAAAATCACATTAGGGGGTAGGTGATGGATGGGGGATGATTTGGTTAAAATTGACATTTTTTTGTTAAAATTCAAGTAACATGACGTTTTAGGGTTTGTTCATTAGAAACCTTTCAATTTCATCAAACATCTGGTATCTGGTAACATCTGTGCTGAAATTAAATTAGAGTTTAAATGTGTGGGGGTGGAATATCGGTGACAGAAATTTGATTATTTTGTTGGGAAAACGGCCTAAAAAGTCTTAAAACACATAGAAAACTTGATTCTGGGACTAAAATTTCTTTTGTCTGTCGGTGGGTCGGTCTGTTGGCCTGCACATCCATCTGTTAGTAGGCGCAATAACTTTCGAACGAATGGATATATCATCTCTAAATTTGGTATCCAGTTAGCACCCGACAAAGGAACGCTTCGACTTGTTTTTGCGTAAGATCGCTTCATGGGGTAGGGGATAAGTGAGGGGTGATTTGGTGAAAAATATGATTTTTTCGTTAAAAGTCGAGCAATATAACCTTTCAGGGGTTTATGGTTCAGTAATGCGAATATTTTTTAGTGAATTTTCTTAAAAAAATTCACTAATGAGGAGATCCCGACTTTTGAATTTTGAAAACATTTCTTCAAATGATCGCTGATTAGGCCCCCCAGAACACATATGCGGGGTCAGTTTCAATTTTTATATGTTTATATATATATATATATATATATATATATATATATATATATATATATATATATATATATATATATATATATATATATATATATGTATCACACCGATAACTCAAAAAATTATGGGCCGATTTTGATTAAATTTGGTGAGTACCTTCCTTTTACAAATGGTTTGGATAAGTTCGTTAGCCAGGAAAATCGGCCCAGGTTTTCCCGGAAAATTTTGAGTTTTCTTTCGAAAAAAATTGTAAAAAATTTATATCTCCAAAATTAACAAAGTAAGGGCAACCAAATTTGGCACGCGGGTTTATATCATTATACGTAAGCTACCTACCAAAATTTAGCTCTGTAGATCAAAAGACAAAAAAGTTATAGGCATTTAAATAAAAAATTATTGGGATTTTCCTCAAAATGTCAAAGTTGCGATTTAAAACGTCAAAAATTGGCAACATTTAGGCAAAGAACTTGAATCTAGTACGGGCTATGGAAAGAAAATGTCTCAAGAAGGATGTTTTACAAACCCTGAAGTCTTAGTTTCAACCGTCATTGTCCTTCATTTTACTAAAATATTTCCAGAAAATTAATTTAAAATAGACCCTTTCTCTGATGCTTGGCAGTAGCCTTAGCTATAGAGTTTATCGTTTAATGGTATATAATTTTTGTCGAATTTTCGTAAAAAATCAATAAAGCTCAATATATCCGTTATTATACAAGATATGAAAAAAAAAATTTATATATTAATTATAGGGTGTCTTGAGCTACATCTTAAAAAATATTTCTACACTCATAGGGTGGCCCATAAGTCGTTGGTGATACAAAATTTCTTTTTTTTTTTAATCAAACACGCCTTATGTTATTGCAGTTTTGCATTTTCCATCGAAATATAATGCATGTTTGTAAAAAAAGAAATTCTGGATGCAGCAAGTGCGTTATGGTAGCGAATTTTGATCAAATGCTTCATATTTGAATAGCCCAATTTGCTATTAACCTATAAAGTTGACCAAGAAACGAGTTTTTGTGGGAACACTTTAAGTTTACTTTTGGAAATTTTTGTACATTTTCACACAATAAAGTTATTTTTATGAAACAAGGCACATTGTTTTTACTATATAGGTTATATTTCGTCTTTGATTCAATTTTAACGCCAGCTGATCAGATTGTGTAATTCCAATATTTTTTTAAGCGACTTTTTGTTGAAAATGAAAGATAAGCACTTTTAAGGCTTTTAATTCAAGTTCAATAGCAGCTGTTGTTGTCCTTAGTTGGTAAAACCGTTCCACATTTAACATAGACGTAGAGGTTTGTGACATCAGAAGAGGTTGTTTTCTTTTCTACAACCGGATTCAATTTTTACAGCATCCACACGCAAAAGAATTTTCTCTGTGAAGCCACAGCGAACTTTCTTGTACAAAATGTTTTTTAAAAGCGATTTTTTCATAAATGGATTTAATAAATTTTCTTTGAAGAAACATTTGTTGCAAATTTTTGTATGAAAAATTATTCATTTGATGGAACATTTTTTAAACAAAGTTCGTCGGAAATGAGGCTTTAAAGAATTTTCGTGCAAAAAAATTATTTTATTTGAATTTTAATTATAGATTGGGTATATAATTTGAATTTTATGTTATCTTTTAGCAAAATTTTGTGTAAAAGATATTTAGCCAGTTTGCGCAGAACTTTTTTGTGCTTCGTAGAAATCATTTTAAGATGCTTTTGTGAAATTTTGGTAACTAATGATAAATGTTTAATAAGTTATAAAAAATGGTTTACGGATTTTCTTGAAAAATTGTTTGCTAATTTTCACGAAATTATTGTTGTGGCGTCGAAAAAGTTTTTGTGGAAAATTATATTTTGGTAGGTGGCTAAATAACGTGAATCGGTTCTTTGGCCAGGAAAATCGGGCCATTTTTTTTAAAATTTATGTAATTTATTTTTATTAGCGAATTTTCTCGTACAAAATGTTCTTTTAATAGCGAATTTTCTTATAAATGAATTTAATAATTTTTCTTTGAAGAAACATTTGTTGAAAATATTTGTGTGAAAAATTATTCACTTGATGGAACAGTTTAAACAGAAATTCGTCGAAAGGAAGATTTTTATGGATTGTCGATTTTATTTTCTATTTTAATTACAGATTAGGTATATAATTTGAATTTTGTGTTATTTCAGCAAAATTTTGTTTAAAAAATATTTAGCCAAATTTAATGCCTGCTTTCATTAAAAAATACATATTTGTCATTAAAAACATTTTTATGAAAATTCACTACCATAACGCACTTGCTGCGCCCAGACTTTTTTTCTTTATGTACAAGTCGTTATTTTATGAGAATGTCTTTCTGAGGAAACTAGATAGCTATGTGGAAGTTATAACTCAATTTGCAGCACTATTGTGTTATGTTAACATGGTTTGCATATACTGTTGTGTTTTAGTTTGCTGCATTTATCCAGGAGATTTTTTTGTTGTTGATCGTTGCTGTTAGGTTTTGGACTAAATTTCGGTAAAATCTTTCAGTAAGTCAACTTCCTAAAATGGACCATTTATAACTGAAGTCGGACGCAGCAAGTGCGTTAAGATCCAGATACACGGCCCGTGATATGGCGAGACTGACTCATCGACCGGCGTTCCACGGACCGTGTAGCCAGTTACACAGGCCGCCTAGCCGGGGTGAATCGCGGACCGGGATTCCACAATCCCAAGATCCACCAGCGTGACGGTTAAGTTGTACAACCTCAAAGGAGCTGAAAAACTAAGTGTATTCTTAGCAAGTCGGTAGTTTAGGGAATATTTTCAGAGATAAACGCACGTTTAATACTGAACTGACTAGTTTGAGGATTAAAACAATCTAGATGATAGACACGTCGTATAGAATTTGATGACTCGTGTAATCACGGTTAATAATTTAAAAAAAAGCTATAGGGCCCTCTATGCGGGCGTTTCTAATAGCGAAGTTTTGTAATAGATATCGCCACTTTCCTTATCTGCTAAGCATATAATGGTGCGTGTTTAAACCCATGTATGTTAAATTTTCCCAGCTGATGGATAAGATTCCAATGAAATTTATTAGTATAGTATATATTGTGCTCTAATATTGTCGAACCCTCACGCCTAACATAACTGTCCTTTATTAGCCTGCAACTTCCCTTAATGCCTACAACAGCCACCAGGTACCGACAGTGGCGTCCCTGTAACAGGGGTCATCAAGCGGCAACAAGCGTTCAGAAGTCGGTTCCATGTATCACGCGATCTTTGTCACGTCAAATATCACCATCCTGTTTAGAAAAGACAGGGATCCTGCATTATTTCCAATTTGTTGAGATCACATTCCTGATGTCGTCGCGAAAATAGACCGACGTTGAAGAAATAACTGACGTATATACATAGAAACTTTGTATTTTCTGTAAGACAAGCTTCTATTAAAATATATCAATGGCTTTATACTCCAGGCTTATCTTTTAACTGAGGATAAAAGCCTTATAGTCTCGTAAATAATTTGCGATTCGGAACTTCATACGCGGTGGAGAGAGTTCATTATATATAAATTTGTTTTTCTAAGAAAAAGATATCAACTTTGATGTATCTTGAATATACTTCTTTTGTACTTATTCAGAAAGCATGCTTTGGACGTTGCTTCTCTGGTAGCTTAATAGATCTGCCATTTATTTAATAAAATTTCATAATACGGAGCAGGCTTGTGTAAAATTAAATATATAGTATACCAAAATCTCTCTAGCAAAATTATGTTGTAGGATTTTCACTAACGTACTTTACAGTCGTTTGAAATGCTGTCTTTCATTTACCTTCAAAGTACGTCAAGTAAAATTGTTTCGTACTAAGCTTACCATGATATAGGGTTTGTCCTCTTGTATTACAAATTTACGTAGCGTTATTACTTGAAGATATATTTACGAGAATTACGTAAACTAACAAAATTCATATCTGGTTTTTGTCGATTGTGCCACTATTGTCTTAAATAAATTTCATTCACCCTTATATAAATGACGTATTTTTCATAGGGCTGCCGACCTCCTTTCCTTTGTCACCCATTCATGGACCTACACGGTGAATCCCAGCTTGTTGCTCTAGACATATCCAAAGCATTCGACCAGGTCTGGCACTCAGCGCTGCTTAATAAACTTCCGGCCTATGGCCTACCACTAAAACTTTGTACCTGGACAGCAAATTTCCTCTCCAGCATTTCTGTTGTTGTGTATGGTTATTCCTCTACACTGTATCCAATTAATGCAGGAGTATCTCAAGGTTCAGCTTTAGCCCCTACTTTGTTTCTTCTCCACATCAATGACTTCCTCTCTGGCACATCCAACCCAGTTCACAGTTACGCGGACAATAGCACCCTCCACTCAAATATACAATATTCTAAGCCTGTCTAAGCCCAATTAGATGAGGATCGCAGACTCATGGAGGGTTCTGTCTCCGTGAATCTCCAAAAAATATTAGACTGGGGAAGTAGAAATCTTGTACAATTCAACCCCACCAAATCTCAGTCTTGCTTTCTTTCTAATAAGAGATACACCAGCCCTAGATCCATCACACTGAACAACCAATTTATTCAAAGTAATGAGTCCTTCTCTCTTGTTGGCATTTCTGTGGATCGAAATCTTAATTGGCACCAACCTGTCACATCAATTGCAGAAGCGGCAGCTACGAAATTATGTTTCCTCTTCCGGTCTCGCAAATATACTTCACAAATAAGGCCAAACCTCGAATACTGCTCCCACATCTGGGGTGCAGCTGCCGCCTCTACACTCGCTATCCTGGACTCCATTCAAAAGAGAGCTATACGTCTCATGGGTGACCCTACCTTCACCCAAAGGCTGCCATCCCTTGCCCACCGACGTGCCGTTGGTGACCTCTCTCTCTTCTATAGATATCTGCACGGGAACTGCTCAGAGGAGCTTTTCTCCATAGTTCTCCCACCCGCTGCCCCCAACAGATATACCAGGGGAACAGAGCGAATGCACCCTTTTACTGTCCAGGTCACCAGACATAGAACATCTTGTTATGCCCGCTCTTTTGTCCCGAGGACTTCCAAGTTGTGGAATTCCTTGCCGGCACATGTTTTTCCTTCTCCTCCGAACCTCCAAACCTTCAAGTCCAGAATTAACAAGTTGCCTCTTTCCTCCTTGTCAACATCCACGGTACGATAGTATTTAGGCTGTAAGCCCTCGTGGTGTGTTGTTGAAATAAAATAAAAATAGGGCACTCAAAGCACTTTTTGTTTTTTTTTTAACAAAACAAACAATTCTAAAAGTTTGCGATCCCTGTACAAAATGAAAATATGATACGTTACTGATGTGCTATATAATATGAATTCTAATTCCTGGCTGTTTTTACAGGTAATAATCCTATAGTGAAAATATCTAACGATTTTTAAATAAATGTCCAGATCAATCGCACGTATACATTATGTATTTAAGATCTCAAATAGTTCTAGGATTATGAAGTTCACAACTCCAAAAGAAAAGAAGCAGCAAGTGTGTTATGATGCGAATTTTCCTAGACCTGCCTTGAATGCTAAATATGTTTTTTTTAAGATAGACATGAAATTTAGTTGACAGGGTAACCTTTATAGTAGAAACAATGTACCGTATTTCATCAAACTAACTTTTGTTTGGAAAAGTACAAACATTTTCCGAAAATAAATTTAAAATTGTCCCGAAAAAACTAACTTTCCTGGCCACCTATCTACGTAATTTACACAAAAACTACACCAGCCAAGATATAATTATTCACAAAGGCTTTTTGACAGAAATTTTAAAAATGTTTACATGAAGATTTGTAAATAATCTGTTTAATGAAAATTCGCCATTTTTTTACAAAGATTTGCTAACTAAGTTGAGATCGTCCTGTATCTCGATTTTGTTGACGAATATTATAAATGAAAACGTCACTAAATGTCTCATTTTCATGGGGCTCCGATTTACATTGGTCAAAACGCTGTATCACAATTTTTTATGTGTGCCAAAATGTAAAAAGTTGCAAAACAATTGAAATAACTCGAAAGTGATGGAAGATATCAATGTTTTCTCCTTACAAGCATGCATTAAAAATGGATAGAAAATGCAATAATGCTACAATAAAAGGGGTGTTCGATTGGAAAAAAAACTTGTGTCAGCTACGACTTATGGGCCATCCTGTGATTGTAAACATAATTTTTTCAGATGCAGATCAAAACAACTTATAAATAAGTTTTATAATATTTTCCCCTATCTTGTATAATATCGGATATATTGAGCTTTACAGTAAAAATGCAGCACCCTGTATATATGTAAAATATATAAACTGAGATGGAGCTCCTCCGCATGTTAACGTGTTAGGAGTTTTTGAACAGAGTTTCTAGAGCAATGGACTGGGCGTAGAGGTGCTATTGAGTGGCCCCCTAGATCACCGAATTTACCTCCTTTAGACTTCTTTCTATGGGGCCATTTAAAGAGTAGAATTTTCGCAACAAAACCGGAGTCTCTCTGGAAGAATTACAACAACGCATTGTTGAAGAATGCCGTCAAATAACTCCACAAATGCTCCAGAATGTTAGAGCTCGTTTTGAACAAAATTTGTACTTTGGTATGGAAGCTGGTGGTCAACAATTTGAACACTTACTTAACTGAATAAATATATTTGAACGTTTGGTTTTGTTTTTAGTTTTTTTTTAACGAAAATTTGACTAACTAGTGCATTTCTTATCACAATGAATGAAATACGTTATTGCACCTCCAACTGTGAATAATTTTTAAACGAGTTGATAAAACTTCCAAAAAAATTTTGTTTGCTGAATTCAGAAAAGAAAGAACTTTCAAATGATGTAACACTTGACCCATGTTCCCTATTTAAAATATAAGGGTTGTTATCACCACCCTTAAGGGGTTTATGTGACAAAGTTGAGTTTTATGTCAACACATGTCCCCCTCAATATTAAAATTAAAGTGTTTCAGCGTTTTTTAAAAAAAATTATCTGGACGCAAATCGGTCTGTTTCGTTTTCAATGCGCCAGCCTGTATATATATATATATATATATATATATATATATATATATATATATATATATATATATATATATATATATATATATATATATATATATATATATATATATATATATATATATGGCTGTGGAAATGGATACAAAAAGCGCTAAAAACAAATCTAAGAGGCTTAATTCTTAAAATTCAATTTTTTTAACAATTTCCTTACTATCTAAAACAGTCCACAGTTATAATAAAGCGCTATAGGATTTAAGGACCTAAATGACAATTCTAATGCTCCCTTTCACCAAAAGATAATTTTCTGAAGAGGAACAGATTTCATTTTTATTAGATATATCTGACAAAAATAATATAAAACCACTCTCTGAAACCATTTACGTATTAATAAATATCTCATATAGAACAATTTATGAGAACCCTCGATTTAGGATAAGATACGGAATGATTTCGGATGAAGTCTAAATGTAGCTGGTCAAAGGCATACGATATTCTGGAAATCCCGATAAGAACTCGATTGCAAGGGACGCTTAGCTGTGGAATCGATAGCAATAAAAAATATAAGGTGCGACCAGTATGCTATAGAATATTTACTTTTTAGAGGATAATTGAAATTTCTTTATATTTAAAAAAAACTCGGGACGCAGCAAGTGCGTTATGGTAGTGAATTTTCATAGAAATGATCTGGCACAAAATATTTTATTATAACTTTTTCTTGTAACATGGAAATTAAATTTTGGTGTATAGTTTACTTTTTATATCGTAAACCTACCTACCAAATTGGTTATCATAGATTTTTTATTTTTTAAGATAAAAATTTTTTTCAAATGAAAACTCAAAATTTTTTCGGAAAACATCGTTCGATTTTTCTGATTAACGAACTTGTCAAAGCCATTTACAAAAGGAAGGTACATGCCAAATTATATCAAAATCTGCCCATTATTCTTTGAGATAAAAAACTTTTTCAAATGAAAAGTCAAAATTTTCCCGGAAAACCTCGTCCGATTTTCCTAACTAACAAGCTTGTCAAAGCCATTTACAAAAGGAAGGTACATGCCAAATTTTATTAAAATCGGCTTATTACTTTTTGAGAAAAGAATTTTTTTCGAATGAAAACTCACAATTTTCCCGGAAAACCTCATCCGATTTTCCTGACTAACGAACTTAGCCATTTACAAAAGAAAGGTACGTGCCAAATTTTATCAAAATCGGCCTATTATTTTTTGAGTTATCGGTGTGATACATATATATATATATATATATATATATATATATATATATATATATATATATATATATATATATATATATATATATATATATATACATATATATATATATATATATATATATATATATATATATATATATATATATATATATATATATATATATATATATATAAATTGAAACTGACCCCGGATATGGGTTCTAGGGGTCCTAGATCGCGCTCATTTGCAAAAATTTTTTCAAAATTCAAAAGTCGGGATCTCCCCATTAGTGAATTTTTTCTACGAAAATTCACTAAAAAACGCGGCAGTTACATATTTTTATCAGGTTTAAAGAAATTTACAAGAAATAAAAAAAGTTTCTATAACTATTTGAGTAATTTTAAAAGAATTCCCTAAAAATTCTTATTTTCAACAAGATATTATAACTCTTTTCGCTATCGAGATCATATAATTTTTTAAGTCAAATTTTATGGTTATATCTTAAAAAAATGCCATCACAATATCTTCAATACCTATCGCATTTAATAAACTACAACTTGCTTCTAATTTTTAGTTTTCTAAGTAGAAATACTGATAGTAACCAAGGATTTTAAACTTCTAAGTCCAGCAATTAGAGCCTCGATGGTTCAGTGGTAAGAACGTGTGCCTCTGAACCGAAGGGTACTGGGTTCGATCCCAGGGTACTCCTTTCCCTTTTTAAGTACATGCTGTACAATTAACATCAACCTAGGTTCTGGCATTGTATTTGAGCAAGTTGAATGTCTGCACGTTCCGCCCTTCGGAGGGGGCGTAAAGCCGCCGGTCCCGTGTCCATGCGATGTTGGGCACGTTAAAGATCTCCACCCTCCTTACAGAAAGGCAGGGGTTCGGCAAAAATTTCCAGGATAGTGAGGTGAATTGGCTCCCTGGCGTCGGTGATTGGCCATAGTCGCGGAAATAGGCCGACGATAAAGAAATAAAATACACACAAAAGTTCAGTAATTACAAATAAAGCCTTCAGACAGCGCGTATCTCAGATTAAATACCACGTAGTTTATTAAAAGTCTGGTCGCAGCAAGTGCGTTATGCAACTGAACTTTCATAGAAACGTTTTTAGTAACAAATATGGCTCTCTAATGCAAGTAGTTTTCTAGGCAATAAACCTTGGGCTAACGGCAAATTGAGTTATTGAAATTTGAAGCTAAAAATTTGCGACCAAAACGCACTTACTGCGTCTCGATTTTTTCTTACAAACATACATCATATTTCGATTAAAATATACAAAAATGCAATAAAATAAGGGTGTTCGAAAAAAAAAATTGTAGGAATCACCAACGATTTACGCGCCACCCTGTGATTGTCAAAATAATTCTGTAAGGTGCAGCTCAAGACACCGTATATAATTTACGTATACAATTTTTCTCGTATCTTGTATAATAATAATTATATTGAGCTTTACCGTATAAATGCGCCACCCTGTGTATATATATATATATATATATATATATATATATATATATATATATATATATATATATATATATATATATATATATATATATATAGATAAATAGATAAAAACTGAATGTAAACCCGGATATGGATTCTAGGGGGCCTAGTTTGCGCTGATTTCAAGAAATCTTTTTAAAATTCAAAAGTCGCAGTCTTCTCATTAACTAATTTTTTCTACGAAAATTTTCTAAAAATTATAGACCGTTAAACCATAAACTTACTAAAACTACCACCAAAACATCAGAGAGAGGGTCTATTTGAAACGATTTTCTATAAATATTTTAGTAAGATGAAGGACAAAGGCAGTTGAAGCCGAAACTTAAGGGTTTGCAGAATACTCTTCTTGCGAAATTTTATTTACATAAGCCGTATTTGTTTCAGGTGTTCTGCCTAAATGTTGCCAATTTTGACGTTTCAAATCGCGACTTTGACATCTTGAGGAAAACTCCAAATGTTTTGTCTTTAAGTGCCCATACCTTTTTTGTCTCTAAACTTACAGATCTAAGTTTTGTGACGTGGGTCACTATTTATAATGCAAACACGGGTACCAAATTTTGTTGCCCTTCCTTTTTTATCTCCGGAGATTTTTTCCGAGAGAAAACACAAAATTTTCCGGGAAAACCTGGACCGATTTTTCTGGCTAACAAACTTATCTAAGCCAGTTGCAAAGGGAGCGTACTCAGAAAATTTGTTCAAAATCGGCCCATTATTTTTTAAGTTATCTGTGATACAGATACCTTTATATATATATATATATATATATATATATATATATATATATATATATATATATATATATATATATATTCTTCGAGAGACTCCGGTTCTGTTGCGAAAATTCTACTCTTTAAATGGCCCCATAGAAAGAAGTCTAAAGGATTTAAATTCGGTGATCTAGGGGATTCGGTGGAAACTCTCTGTTCAAAAACTCCCTAACACGTTGTGAAAAATGTGGAGGAGCTCCATCTTGTTGAAACACTAATTGATTTTCTTGATAGCGATCATCACTTGCAAAGGGAGCGTACTCAGAAAATATGTTCAAAATCGGCCCATTATTTTTTAAGTTATCTGTGATACAGATACCTTTATATATATATATATATATATATATATATATATATATATATATATATATATATATATATATATATATATATATATATATATATATATATGGTGCCCATCATCTACTTCAGTTTAATGGGAACTCTGTTATTTCTGAAGATACATTTTCGGTTAAATTAGCATTTATATTTGAAATGGTGTCAAAGACAATTACAAGCAAACGCTTTTCTGTATGACACGCTGTATCATTAATTATTTCCAATGTTTTTATTATTTATTTATTTAGTTATTTATTTATCGGAATTACTTTCATAAAGTACAAGGCAAGAAAGCTTGTATATTGCCGAAAGTGCAATCTGCAAAGAACAAACCTTACCATTAAAATATCGGAAAATCATGACATTAACAAACTTCAAATTTTGACATATCTGCAGTTTATGTAGTTACTCAAACATTTTCTTTCCAAGCAGCACGTCACATATAGTTTTATGATCCCTCTAATCGCTGTTTCCATATTCCAGAATGAAACGTTTTTATTATTATTATTATATTAAAAGTATATTATTATTATATGTATGTATCTTTCGAAGCCATCCCATGTATTTTGTATGTAGGTACATAGATAATACATAGATACCGTGTACCTGGTAAACATTCTCTATGTGAAGTAGAGGTGTTGAGAATATTGCAAACGATGTAGCCTGTGTTATCAAAATTAACAAGTTTCCATTATTTAGTAACTACACCTGGTAAACAACGATAGGCAGATAGATCGCTTCATTTCCGCGTTTCAGCAACATTTAGGTTATAGTGACAGGAGCAGATTGCAAATCAAGGTTTACATGAATGTGTAGTCCGTTGACCGGTTTAATTAAGTCACTTTATTTAACAAATGCCAGTCAATAGACTGGCAACTACCCCAGGCATGATTCAATGTTATGGCCTGAAAGATATATAGTACGGCATACACGATTGACATTGTTATGTATTATGTGGAGGAACAGACACTACCAAAAGGGGATCGTTGGTTTCAAACAATGGGGGATTCGAAATAGAACATGTTTTTTAAATAAATATGTTTATGCAAATATCCTTCAATATTTAACAATGGTCGTGGTTGTGTGTTTTTATTTCTTTAACGTTGGCCGATTTCCGCGATTATGACCAATCACCGACGCCAGTGAGCAGTTTCGCCTCAGTATCTTGGAAATTTTGCCGAGCTCCTGCCTTTCTGTAAGGAGGGTAGGGATCTTTAACGTGCCCAACATCGCATGGCTACGGGACCAACGGTTCTACACCCCCTCCGAAGGGCGGAACGTGCAGACATTCAACTTGCTCAAATACAACGCCACAACGTCGGCTGTTATTAATTGTACAGTATGTACCGAAAAAGTGAAAGGAGAACCCTGGGATCGAACCCAGGACTCTTCGGTTCAGAGGCACACGTTCTTACCATTGAACCACCGAGGCGCTTTTAACAATGGTTAAATGAGTGTTTGGCTACTACACTAAGCGTCGAGATGTTCGATTCTAGGTGGTGGCAGTTTTAGCACTGTGTTGGGTGTGTGTATGCTGTCTTTTCTCTGTAATGAGAGAATGTCATTTGTCATTTATTTATGTATTTTTAAACGGACTAGTTTTACCTAATAGATCAATTTGATAGGGGGTAGAGTACTAAAAACAGAGTTACGAGTAATTTTTTTTAGCACTGAAAAAGTCAATGAACTTATGTTTTCCTGTTTTTTTTTTACAAGGTTTGCTAAATGACATCATGTTGCCTTTGAACTGCTTTTTGTAAACATTAGAGTGTAGGAAAACCAACTTGAACCTAATAAAACCGAATAAAGAAAAAATGACAGTAAAATCATTATTATAAAATGTTGGTTTACCTAAAAATTCCATGTCCAAAATTAGTCTACGTGTTTTTAACGAATAAATAACGTAACCCTATATGGTTTAAATCTTTAGCAAGTCACAAACCACATGAATTCTAAAAACCGGCGTTAAATTTTTTTATCTGAATGTTAAGTCTTTAAAACACAGTGTTTACTGAATATACTTTATTAACTCAAATCAGTACTTTGTACTGGTAAGAAGTTATACAATTAACTACTATATATGCAATTTTACTGACGTTTGTGAGAATTGCAATAAAATACTAACACTTGGTAGTCTGAAACATTATTTTACACACAGTTAATATAAACGGAGCCTCGGTGGTCGAGGGGTAAGAAGTGGTGCGTCTGAGCCGAGAGCTGAAGAGTACTGGGTTCGAAAAACTGCTCGACCGGCACATAAGGGGCGATGTACTTGAAGCATATTCCCTACACTGCGGACAATATGCATACAGAGCAGGAGTGTCAACAGAAACAGCACTGCACCAACTGGTGCTGAAACTGGAGAATACGCTGGAGAACAGGGAGGTGGCGCTGGGGGCCTTCCTAGGCATAGAGGGGGGTCTTCAGCAATACCTCATTCGGATCGGTTCTGGCAGCTGTCAGCGAACGTGTAATAGAGGAGACGTGCTGCAGGTGGATCGGTTCCATGCTGAGGGACAGGGTGGTATTCACCTCACTCGCGGGAGGGACTCTGCTGGCGGGGGTCGCGGCGGGATGTCCGTAGGGAAGCGTTCTGTCTCCCTTGCTCTGGTGCTTAGTCGTGGACGGCCTGCCAGGGAGGCTCTCGGGAGGGGGGTATGAGGTACAGGGCTATGCGGATGACATTGTCATCATAGTCCGAAAATGTTACACAGTCAGTGTGGGAGCGCATGCAGACAGCACTGAAAGTGGTGGAAAGATGGACGGTTGGCCAAGGGCTCGGGGTGAGCCCCGAAAATGCAACCGTCATACCGTTTACGAGGAGGAGGAAGTGGAAGAGCTACAGAACTCTTACTCTATACGGTAGAAACATCCCAATGGCCAGGGAGGTAAAATATCTTGGGGTCGTATTGGACTCTAAGCTAACCTGAAATGGTCACGTTGAAAAAATACTGCGTAAGGCAGTTATGACCTTAGCCGTCACTAGGCGGCTATATGGAAAAACGTTGGGACTAAGACCTAGTATGGCCCACTGGTTGTACACAAGGTTGGCCAGACCATCGTTAACATACGCGGCATTGGTCTGGTGGCCTAAAGTGACACAGTCAAGTCCAAAACAAAAACTAGTCAAGGTCCAAAGAATGGCTTGCCTGGGCATCACAAGGGCTATGAATTCAACCCAAAGAGCCGCCATGGATGTGTTGCTGGATCTGACCCCCCCCCCTGCACTTAATAATCATGAGGAAGGCCAGGCTGAGACTATACAGACTACCCTGCAGATCAACCCAGGCTGCAGGGACCACTGCAAAATTCAGGAGATCGTGAAGGGAGCCCCAT
>OZ023267.1:18589970-18815338 GCA_964006375.1 Tillus elongatus | reverse complement strand
ACATCTCGTTGCGGAACCAAATAGTATGTTGTCACGGCAGCTCCAAATAACACAGAATGTTGAAAAAATAGAGACTGTATACAACCGACTAATAATATAGTAAGTTGTCAGCCCTGGTGCATTTTTTCCCCAATATAGGGACAAAGTATGTAAGGCTAGATGTATTCTCACTACAATTAGAACCATAGATCTGTTTCTCTCTAGTTAGAGCTCATCAGTACGGCTTACTAATTGCAGCGAAAATACACCTATAAAGTAATACATCTATGGTAGCCAGCTTCCCAAAACGAAGTGAGATGTAAGACAAATTTTTGGCGCCGCCGTGGCAGTGTTGGAAAGTCGAGTAAAACTTCCCAATTCGGACTCTGGGGACGACGGTTCGAGACTCACCGGCAGCGGATGATTTTTCAAATCACTTCTGTCGTTGAGATCGAGCTTAAGGTGGAGGGTAATGCACAATAGGCCAAGGGCTGCAGTGCTATCGGGGCGGCAAAGCCGCGGACGAGCCCTGAGGGAGAAAAAAAAGACAAATTTTACACGTCCCGCCATCTCGTTGCGAAACCAAGTAGTATGTTGTCACGGCAACTCCAAATAACACAGAATGTTAAAAAATAGAGACTGTATACAACCAACTAATATTTCCTTACATACTTTGTCCCTATATTGGGGAAGAAATGGGCCAGGCCTGACAATTTACTAAATTTTTGCTGCTTAGTTTTGGGATGCTGGTTACCATAGCCGTATTACTTTATAGGTGTATTTTCGCAGCAATTAGTATGCCGTACTGACGAGCTCTGATTAGAGTGCAACTGGTCTACGGTTCTAATTGTGGTGAGTATAATAATAATAATAATAACAATCTTTATTGGTCTTTTCGCTACAAAATACAGTAGATAAGACATGTCAGGATTAGATAAAAATACAGATAAACACAGATATCACAGACAACAGACATCTTCGTTTACAAAAATAAAAACCATAATCTTACAGCGTCCAAAATTTTCAATTATCTAACAACAATCTTTTCATAAACCTAAAGCACTCTAAAATCCAATTTAAAAAGTTCCAGTTCGTATAATTATAAAATGAACTAATTGAAATACCTTAGGGATATACTCTAAAAATCTAAAATACAATCAAATAAGAAGTCAAAAATAGCCACACATATATTCTTCTGAATAACGAAGACTCTATGTATCTTTGTTGCCTGACCCCAGACCACTATGTTGCAGGTCAGGCGAGAATACACCATTGCATAATATATATTTAATAGATTTGTGGTGTTAAGGCTGTTTTTAAGATTAATAATTACATAAAAGGCCCCAATTGAGTTTCTTACATCTAGTCTTAGATACTCAAGTCATCGAGTCATCATAATTACCCTCTTAAGCACTAATGTCATCCTGAACCTTGCAACTGGTTGCGGAATAGTTGCTGGCGCCTATTACATTAAGTCTCTAAGACTTCAGTGGAACTCAGAGTGTTACCGAACACCCGAAACCTATCTGAGATGTTTTTATGCTCAAGCTTTGCTTAGGCCTCCACTGCTTATTGAGGGAATTGTGGTGATTTACACCTTTTATTTAGTTCATAGCAGGGAACCCTAGCGCACTTTAAATAAATAGATAGCGAGCGATCCACCAAAATGGGCGTTGTGATGGACCCGTCGATTGTGATAGACTTGTTGGACACCCCTGATACAGATGAACACTGATTGACGTAAATTATTCTTTTTGCATGAGCGAACACAATTATAATGCTGGTATGTAGATGATAACAAAGCCAACATTTATCAGCTAAATGGAAACGTTTAGCGATTTATAAAAAAATAATACACCATCTGTACCAACAAAGACTTAAAATCAAAGCACGTTAATTTAATTATACAGCTGGATAAATTCAAATTGCTTGTGGAAAACATTTTTAGTAATTACGTATCAATATAGTAGATAGTACAGAATTAAAAAGAATGAAATGTTTATTATTTTAATTAAGCCTGAAAGAAGGTAAATTATTTTAGTCGATAGAAATATTTTTATTACATATGCCCTAAGCTGTTTATAGCTACTTTCATATGAGTCGGCTTACTGTCCTAATTTCGCAAAAATGTGTTTTAAGAACGCTCATTGGAATGTATGTATGTATCTATGTATGTATTAGATGCTAAAGTCTATTGGCCACAGACTTTTGTATTTTTAATTTTTTTTAACACTTAAAAAAATCCATTTCGAGACACTGACCGACCGTTTTATTATTTGCGGATTATTTGGTTTTATCCGACTAGGCGTACATATATTATTTACAATGCTTACTTAGGTACATAATATTAACTTACAATAGCCTTCGAAGGGGTATACACGGGGAAAACAATAGGAGAACTAATTCTATTACAATATATTCCTTTGTATTAGTCAATTGTTATTACTAATACTAATTCTAAAAGCTAATGTAACACAACGCATTACAATGTTTCTTTTTATAGGTGTAAATAAATTTGCTTAAAAAACTTTACCAAGGCGTTGTTTAATATTGGCTTATCTAGGCTCAGCAAATGCGTAATATTAACTGGTTGGTCCACGCTTCTATAAAGCAGCGACTGTAATGGAACTCTTTGATCTGAGTGACTGGGACATGAAAAAGCTATGTGGTCCATACTCATCCTGTCTACATTCGCAGGATGGAGTTGCAGTAATCCTAATTTTATTTAGATCTGCTGGGTATCTATCGTGACCAGATTTCGGGCGTCTAATTGTACTGGTGAAAAATCTGTTGGAAGAGTATCTTTTTCCTGCAGTGGTTTATATGTCAAAAATATAATGATTAATAGAATTGTTTCTTCAGTTTTGGTAACCTTTTTCCCAAACTCCAGCGATATGCTGTCGCATTTGGCTGCGAAAATCGAAGTGATGGATTTTAACTCTACATGGTATATCAGCTCTGATTACGGCTTGCTTCGTCAACCTGTCAGCTATTTCATTACCTGATATGTTTGTATGTCCTGTGACCCACAGAAATATTGTTTTTGCGTTCCTTGAGTTTAGTTGAAAATTAAGTTCTAACATTTTTGATAGCACGAGATTAGTAGAGTGTGCCAATTAATTTAGCGTGCCTTATGGGTTGAAGTGCCGATTGTAAGTCGCTTAATAATAATAATTTTTGGTATTCTATTTGTCTCAGCTCAAATAATTGCTTTCTCTATTGCCGATAATTCAGCACTATCAATCGAACTGTTACAATGTAATTGCCACTGAGAATGTAGGTTTTTAAGTGGTACATAGAAAGCAGCTCCAACCTTGTGAGTTATTTTTTGAACCATTTGTATAAATGTGTACAAAATCTGTATATGGTTCTAAATTGGCCCAAAAAATGTTCAAGCCTACACTTTGGTGAAAAATGTGGAACGCTTCACGATTTTGCGAGTCATCCTTACGCAGGGGCCGTGCTAATCTTCTCTGTATCGTTCCAATTTTAGTACCTCTCTTACAGTTTCGTTGCGACGAAGAAAATTATGCAGTTTTAGGCTGTTCTGTGTATCTATAGATGCTAATACTTTCCTCTTGATTAACGATAACATAATAAAACAAGATGCCAAAAAATAAAGTTAAAGGAGGTAAGAATCGCAGAAGGGGAAAGAACGAGAACGAAACTGAAGTTTTGGTTTTCAAAGAAGATGGCCAAGAATATGCCCAAGTAACTAAAATGTTGGGTAATGGTAGATTAGAAGCAATGTGCTTCGATGGAGTTAAAAGAATATGCCACATAAGAGGAAAGTTGAGAAAAAAGGTTTGGATAAACCAAGGCGACATCATTTTAATTGGTTTGCGTGACTACCAAGATGCCTAAGCAGATGTTATTCTAAAATACACACCTGAAAGCCAGGAATCTGAAAACTTATGGAGAATTTCCAGAATCTGTTAGAATTAATGAAACCGTTACGTTCGTTTAAGAAGGCTTCGCCGAAGCGAGTACAATCATTGGAATGTCTATATGCATTTGTGCATCTTTCATCAACGAATCAACAATTTATAATGGTGCTGCAAATTTAATCATAACGTCCACATAGCTGTGATAATCTACTCTCCTCAGAAAGACATTCTCATGAAGTGAATTTAGGGTCCATGACTTGGCCACAAAGAAGATATTCGTATTTCTGTACCCACAAACTTCTAAAACGTTATATTACTCGGGTTTTAACGAAAAAATGTCAATTTTCACCAAATCACCCCTCATTTATCCCTGGCCCCTGAAGCGATCGTACTCAAAAACAATTCGAAGCGTTCCTTCGTCGGGTGCTAACCGGATACTAAATTTGAAGATAACATCTCAATTTGTTCGAAAATTATTGCACCTATTAACAGACAGACGTGCATGCCGACAGACAGACAAAAAATTTGCTTTCCAGAATCAAATTTTCTATGTGTTTTGAGAGTCTTTACGCCGTTTTAAGAAACGAAAATCGAAATTTCTGTCATCGATATTCCACCCCTGCACATTCAACCCCTAAGTTGATTTCAGCACAAAATACCAGATGTTTGATGAAGTTGTAAGTTTTCCAATACAGAACCCTTAAACGTTATATTACATGAGTTTTCACGAAAATAATGCCAACTACATTCCCCCCCCCCTCATTTTGCGCGATTTTACTCGCAAACAATCGGAACCGTTTGTTTGTCGAGTGCTAACTGTATAGCAAATCTGAAGACGTATCTCAATTCGTTCTAAAGTTATCGTGGCTACAGGCATAGACTGATTGACCGAGAGACAAAAAATTTCATTCCCAAATAACGGTTTCTATGTGTTTTGACCATAGACTTATAATAAAAGGAGACTTGACTATTCATTCATAAATAGCCATTTGTTTTGTAACAACCATTAGCATAAGTGGAAAAGAGATGCAAGAGAGAGAGACCACATAACATTCCGACTCTCGACAACGTCGCAAATAATTCCGACTCGTGTTTGTTATGCCACCAGTGAAAAAATAAATCCAATTTTCCACACACCTGACACTGGCGAACCATGTTCTAATGTTTATAGATAAACTTTTATTTAAATAACACAATTAAAATTAAAAAACTCACTAATACAAAAATTCCGACTGCTAGCAACACCGCCTAGAAGAGTTGTAAAATTGGGCGGCCGACGACTAATGACAGAAATGTTGACTGGAAGAAGTGAACAGGGTTGCCGCTTGATATTGAGAATCTAGCATTACCGAATCCTCATAAATTTTATATTTATTATCAAGCATCAGATACAGCAGCTCTATTGATATACTTATTGTACCTATAGGAGACTGTTATAAATAATAGCTTCACTATGAAATAGGGACAAGACGCTTTTATTATTTAATATTGTAAATTAAATTTTGTGTCATAAGCTGAAAACATTGGGCGTGAACGAACGTTTGGCAACAGTGTTAGGTAAAGCGTAGTAAAATTATACAGTGGACCATACAATCGCCCAAATACATTAATATGTTATCAGATCTCTGATTGCTTTAAAATGTAAATAATTGTATCTCTATTCTTTATATATCTATGGTTTTGACACTTTTTACGACGTTTAAGCGAAAAACATTTTTTTTTCAAATTTTTGTCTCCAATGTCATACTTCCACACGTATTGACGATGTGGAACTAATAATAATATTCAAAATGTCCTCCATTTGCGTCAAACCTTTTTTCACATAGCTTTAAAAATGCTTGAGTTACCTTTCTATTTATTAAAAACACCTTCACATCTTGCTCTTAAATTATCTGCATTTTCCGGTGGTTCAAACTCATACATTTTGTTTTTTATGTGGCCCCATAAGTAAAAGTCTAATGGTGTAATATCTGGTGACCTTGCAGGCCAATCTATGGGTCATTTGTAAGATATTACTGTTCTACCATAAACCCCTAACAAGAACTCCCGCACTACCCTACTGTTATGGGCAGGTAAGCCATCTTGCTGGCACCATACGTTATTGAATTGGTCATCTGGTACTATTTTCCTAATGGCTGGAATAATTTGGTTTTGCAATAGGTCGAGATACCTTACACCGGAATGATTGTAGTCATAAAAGAAAGGTCCTACCAACCTCTTGCTTAGAAAGTTGAGAAATTATTATTACTAAAGTTAGATATTAAGAGAAAGCTTTTACCGTATATCCCGCCCCAAACAATAAATCCAAAACCAGTTTGCAGTCTCCGTTTGAGCCGTAGGCGTGGATTGGATACAGACCAATGGTGACGGTTATGGTTGTTAAATATGCCACAACTCCTTAAATGTTGCTCATCAGGATTTTCATTGCATTTTTCTCGAAATCAATTCCAAAATTCCATTCTGTTCGAATGATCCCCTCCACGAAATTTCTGTACAATCGTTGGTTTGTACGGTGGATATTTTTCACTTCTTAAAACTCGATGAATTGTCGACTTGGATACTCCAATTTCACGTCGAGCAGACCGTGTGGAATGTGAGAGATATTCATCAAAATACCCTTGAATACTTATAATTCTATTTTTGTTACTTACATTGTAACTTTTCGTTGGTGGTTTTTCAAAACTTCCAGGGTCTATCAAATTTTTTACAAGTCTTCCACAATATACACATTAGGCTGATGCCTTTTTGGGTATCTATGTAAATAATTTTTGAGTGCAAGATCAACATGTCGATAATTTTTGAAGTAACAGTCCAAAAGAACAAGTTTTTCTTCATTTGAAAATCGCAAAGCCATTAGCAAGTTCAGGAAGCTACTAAGATGAACAACAAAGATGTCAACACTATTATAATTGTGTAAATTGGACATAATAGGGTACAGCAAATGTTTTGTTTGGTCAAACTGATGGCCAGTCTTGAAAAAAACAATCTTCATGATTTTTGTATATTCATTTGTAATATTATCATACCAGTGTGATACATCCGAATTAATACAAAAAAGTCTTTTCTAATTATGCTAAAAAACAAAATGGCGGTCGTAAGAAAAACAAGTTGATGATGGTATCTCAGAACTGAAACGGCCGTATTGAAAACTGAATAAACCAGTTGATAGGCGGAAAAATGTGTCGCAATAATGTACTCACGGACTTGCTGTTTATTTTGACTTTGAGAAATTGCAGGCCTTTTTCGAAAATGCATATTCTTGGGTTTTCGAAAATATCTTAAAAACCAACAGAGTTAGAACCAGCCTTCGAACGGGCCCAACCTCAAAACTGAATTCACTATAACTTTTCGTATGTCTTATAGTTTCTGAGATCACAATACATCCACGACCAATTTGGGACATACTGTGTGTGTATGTATGTATATATATATATATATATATATATATATATATATATATATATATATATATATATATATATATATATATATATATATATATGATTGAAGGGAGCAGTCGTTACACGTTGTCGTGCTAATATTTGTATACTTTTAAGGGCAGTTACGACCAAAAAAATTGAGGGCTATATTTTAAAGAAGGTCACTCTGTACTAAATACTCGTTACATTTCGCCTGAATTCCAGGCATCCTCAGGAGTAAACACTGCAACTAATTAATAAGCAAGGCCAGAAACATAAAAACAGAGATTTTTTTAAAATTTCATCAACACACCACGAGGGCTTACAGCCTAAATACTAACGTACCGTGGGTGTCGACAAGGAGGAAAGAGGCAACTTGTTATATCTGGACTTAAAGGTTTGGAGGTTCGGAGGAGAAGGAAAAACCTGTGCCGGCAAGGAATTCCACAACTTGGAAGTCCTCGGGAGAAAAGAGCGGGCATAACAAGATGTTCTATGTCTGGTGACCTGGACAGTAAAAGGGTGCATTCGCTCTGCTCCCCTGGTAGATCTGTTGGGGGCAGCAGGTGGAGGAACTATGGAAGAAAGCTCCTCTGAGCAGTGGCCGTGCAGATACCTATAAAAGAGGGAGAGGTCACCAACGGCACGTCGGTGGGCAAGGGATGGCAACATTTGGGTGTGGGTGGGGTCACCGATGAGACGTATAGCTCTCTTTTGAATGAAGTCCAGGATAGCGAGTGTAGAAGCGGAACCCCAGATGTGGGAGCAGTATTCAAGGTTTGGCCTTATTTGTGAAGTATATAAGGTATAGAGATTAGCTGGTAAAAAGTATTTGCGAGCCCGGAAGAGGAAACCTAATTTCTTAGCAGCCACTTCTGCAACTGATGTGACATGTTGGTGCCAATTGAGATTTCGATCCACAGAAATGCCAACAAGTCAAAAAGACTCATTACTTTGAATAACTTGGTTGTTCATTGTGATGTGTCTAGGGCTGGTGTATCTTATATGAGAAAGAAAGCAAGACTGAGATTTGGTGGGGTTGAATTGTACAAGATTTCTAGTTCCCCAGTCTAATATTTTTTGGAGATCCACGGAGACAGAACCCTCCATGACAAAAACATGCAAAAAACGTGAAGTGTAACAAAAATTTTTTAAAACTACATGTAACTTAACGCGAACATTTGTACGTTAAAAACATTCAAATCGAGTCATGAAAAAGCATAAAAAAGAGGTGGCAAGGTTAAAATATTAAAAAAGCTTTAAAAAATGCACGTATAAGAAATTGGGCACCTAACCCAATTTTATTCATGTTCCAAAAAAAAAATGGTTCTTACACTTCATGTTTTTTGCATGTTTTTGTGGCAGGATTTCTTTGTTTTTATGTTTCTGGCCTTGCTTTTTAATTAGTTGCAGTGTTTACTCCTGAGGATGTCTGGAATTCGGGCGAAATATATTGAGTATTTAGTACAGAGTGACTTTCTTTAAAATATAGTCCTCAATTTTTTGGTCGTAACTGCCCTTAAAAGTATATATATATATATATATATATATATATATATATATATATATATATATATATATATATATATATTATGTATGTATGTATGTATATGTATATATAAATATAAAAAACTTAAACTCAACTCATAATTCAAAAAATCATTAACCAACCAATTTTGATGAAACTTTGCCAGTCTTTATTTTCCTAATAGCTTGAATAAATTCGTTAGCCAGCCCAATCGGAATTCTTCACAAAAAAAACCTGTTATTTCTCTAAAAAAAAAGTGTTTCAAAAATATAAAAAAGTTCGGGACGCAGCAAGTGCGTTATGGTAGCGAATTTTCTTTAAAATATTTTTAATAGCAAATGTCTTTCTTTGATGAAAGCAGGCATCAAATTTGGTTGCCTATATAGTAGAAACAATGTACCATATTTGATTGAAATAAATTTATTGTTTGAAAATATATAAACATTTTTCAAAAGCCTAGATGCAGCAAATCTGTTATGGAAGTGAATTTCCATAAAAATGTTTTTAGTAGCAAATGTGAGCAGGCATCAATCTGATTACCGGTATAGCCCATGTAGTAGAAACAATGTACTATATTTTAACAAAATTACTTATGGTTTGAAAATATACAAAAATTTTCCGAAAATAAACTTAACTGTTGGCAGATTTCTGAAAACAGTTTTTTGAAAAACGTTCGGGAGATAAACTGCAAATTTACCGAAAATTCGCTACCAAAACGCACTTACTGCGTCCAGTTTTTTCTTACAAACGCATCATATTTCGATAAAAAATGCAAAAATGCATTAACGAATTTGTTCTACGAAAATTAGTTAAACAAAAATTATACACCCCTACTTACTCCTGGTCCTGTAACTTCCTTCGGGAGTGTGAACAAGAAATTTTCCTTGGGGTTTGAGGATCCAGGGGGGTGGGGGCCTAGGCAGGTTTCTGAAAACAGTTTTTTGAAAAGCGTTCGGGAGCTAAACTGCAAATTTACCGAAAATTTGCTACCAAAACGCACTTACTGCGTCCAGATTTTTTTCTTACAAACGCATCATATTTCGACAAAAAATGCAAAAATGCATTAACAAATTTGTTCTATGAAATTTAGCTAAAAAAAATAATTATGCACCCCTACTCACCCCTGGTCCCGTAACTTCCTTGGGGAGTGTGAACAAGAAATTTTCCTTGGGGTTTGAGGATCCAGGGGGGTGGGGGCCTAGGCAGGTTTCTGAAAACAGTTTTTTGAAAAGCGTTCGGGAGCTAAACTGTAAATTTACCGAAAATTTGCTACCAAAACGCACTTACTGCGTCCAGATTTTTTTCTTACAAACGCATCATATTTCGACAAAAAATGCAAAAATGCATTAACGAATTTGTTCTATGAAATTTAGCTTAAAAAATAATTATGCACCCCTACTCACCACCCCTGGTCCCGTGACTTCCTTGGGGAGTGTGAACAAGTTTTTTTTTTGGGTTTATGGATCCAGGGGAGGACCTAGGCAGGTCAGGTCAGGTCAGGTCAGGTCAGGTCAGGTCAGGTCAGGTCAGGACAGTGTTTGGAAAAGCGTTCGAGAACTAAACTGCAAATTTACCGAAAATTCGCTACCAAAACGCACTTACTGCGTCCAGATTTTTTTCTTATAAACGCATCATATTTCGATAAAAAATGCAAAAATGCATTAATAAATTTGTTCTACGATAATTAGCTAAAAACCATAAACTTCACTAACCCTACAAATAAATATCCGAAAAGCCACCAAACAACTAAACTGACAGCTAAAGCATCAGAGAAAGGGTCTATTTGAAATGGATATTCTGTAAACATTTTAGTAAAATAAAGGGCAATGACGGTTGAATCTGAAACTTAATGGTTTGCAGAACATTTTTCTTGCAACATTTTCTTTTCACAAACAGTATTTGTTTCACATTCTTTGCTTAAACATTGCCAATTTTGACGTTTAAAATTGCGAGTTTGACGTTTTGCGGAAAACTCCAAAATTTGTTACTTTAACTGCCCATAACTTCTTTGTATTCACAGCTAGGGACCTAAATTTTGGTACAGAGTTCACTCTTTATAATACAAATACACGTACCAAATTTGGTTGCCCTTACATTGTTATTTCCGGAGATATGAATTTTTTTATAAAGAAAATACAAAATTTTCCGGGAAAACCTGGTCCGATTTTCCTGGCTAACGAACTTATCCAAGCCACTTGCAAAAGGAAGGTACTCTGCAAATTTTATCAAGATCGGTTCATTATTTTTTGAGTTATCGGTCGGATATATATATATATATATATATATATATATATATATATATATATATAAACACAGATCTCCCCATAAGCGAATTTTTTAAAAAAAATTCGCTAAAAGGCTAGATAAAAAATGGCAGAAATATTGTCCCGATAGAGACTTTTCTGTATGCCAAAGTCAAGTTCCTAGCTTAACAGAAAATTGAGTAATTGAAATTTAAACATTCAATGAAAATTAGCTACCACAAGCCACTTGCTGCGTCTCGATTTTTTTATGCGTTATCAATAATAAACAAAACGTTCAAGCACAACAACAGAATAATTATTTAATTACTGTGAAAACCAAATTATTTGGAATATTTAAAACACTCAAATGTGAAATTTTGTAATTAGGATCGCATTCTCCAGCTGTGTTCCTTTTATATGACATAATAATTTTGCGAAAGATGACTACCAATAAATATAAGCAGCTGGTATAGAAGCACTTAAATAAAAAGTTCAAAACCGACATAGAGAGAGGAAAATACCTGAAAGCATTTTCTACATCTGCGGATTCGTAGGGGGCATTAGCTCGATTGGTCGTACAAAACACAAGTTCCAATGCATATACGAAATCGATAGCCCATAAAAACTACGTCTACCACCGTGTCCATAGACGACGCCTAAAAAAGGGTTCATGTTCAATGTTATTTCGAAGGGGTTTGCATCAATACTGTGATCCAATCTTTCCTCTTGGTTACTATATATGCACTCCTCCTTTTTTCTCAAACGATATTTTACAGCGAATAACAAACTCCTTCAGGGGACCACTACAACGGCTAAAGAAAAAACATCATTCAGGCGTTGATGTATGGTTTTGTGTTTCGCACAAAATAACATAAAACACCTAATCCGGTATATATGTGTGTACATGGGAGAATAACAGAGTTGTATACTAGTTTTTTCACTTTCCAAATAAATACCACGTGAAAATAAATGGTCCGTCCCGATTTCCACTCGGCTGTCACGAATCATGGTATGCGGAAGTGGACTTAGACATAAAAAATACGCTGGGGACCGAGAAAAATCGTATTACTTAATAATTTTCGATCTACTTGAGGTGGAAGCATAATATATCAAAGTTACACACAATCACTTTCCTTTCTGGAAAAGCGATCAATTTATATTTAAACACATTCCTCATGTGATGTTGAAGACTTTAAAAATGTCAATTAATTTTATATAATTTTATGCAACTGTCCAGAAACGTTACTTCTGACATGTTTCCTTGTTGATTTGTGGCTATCTAAATAGTTTTTTAGTTTTAAAATTATTCATTATGTAATTTTAAAAAACTATGCTACAGCAAGTGCGTTATAGTAGCGAAATTTTTTCAAAAAATTGAAAATGTAACACAGTTTTTTTAACAACTTAACAAATTTGGCGAGTGGTATAGTCCTTAATTTATAAGAAAAATAGGTTTATTTAGCTCGTTACAATCAAAATCATGGAACATGTTGCCAAGAAACCTTCACCAGAATGGTGATAATAATATTGGTAGTAGTAACCTACCAATATTAAGATCGCCATTTTGTTGTATTAAATTTGACGCAACATTTTTCATATTTAACCATTTCAGGACCAGTTTTGCATAAAATTAGAATCAGGTTTTTCGCATTGGGGGTTTTGTTCTGCTGACAGTATGTCACACTGGTAAGTAGCCCAAATGAGCTTGGCGAATATATCCCAATGCTTAGTTGTCTTGGGACACTTAGGTGTCAGTGATATGGAAATCAAAATGCAGGTTTCAAATGCAGAAAACAATTTATTGCGAAAATACACCTAAATTCATGTGTAATATGGTCTAAAACACAGTTTGCAGATAGTAGTATGTTTCTTTTCTTTATTTCTTTAACTCTCTTTCCTTTTTTTCTTTAACACCCTACACATCTCCTTTTGGAAGGTCATTCAATCGGTAAGTGGCCTCGAACGCTCAACCTCATTCTAACTGCCTTCGATGGTCTATCCAAAGATTTTTTAACCGGACTTTTGTTATATGTTTTCCATCTGTGAGGAGTTCTTCAGCCAAAGTAGAGATGAAATAGACAAATGGTTCTTTTCTCCTTTTGGCTTAATTGTAAATGGTTCAACTATTTACTGCCGGCATCATCAACATTTGGAATAAATACCCTCTTCCAACACTTACAAGACTTTTGGTTAAGGTCGTATAACGTGACCATTTTATCAGCTGGATCAGCTCTTTTCATACCTGCATTATGAAAGGTAACGGAGTTGGACAATACATTGAAAATAAGATGCTCTCCTTTTGTTTCCGATTGACATCAACTATATTGTTGCTGTTGCAGTTACGGAGAACCACAACTTCTGTATTCCACCAATTGCAGTAAATTGCCCCTTTTCCAGTTTTTTGATCCTCCATTTGCATTATTTTGTCAAATACCTGCGTATAAAAATTTAATGGTATCGATGAGTTTTATATATTTCAAAAAATCTATCGAAGCACAAAACAACTTTACGGTCTTTTATTGATCCTGCTAACTGGGAACCGGGCACAACACCAGTGATTCTTCTTACTGTACATTTTCTTTTCTACAATGAATATTCATGTCATATGTATAACTTGTGTTGGAATGAGTGAAGATTGGAACCTGTGACGAGCACTGATAAGGAGAATTTGGAGAACCCAATTCATAACAATACAGTTTTTAAACCTGACGATCGTTACGCTAACAAAGTTACTCAGTTTATTCATCCCTCTGATGACGCTTACTATGTTAGCCAAACGATCGTTAGGTCTGAAAACTGTATTGTAACGAATTGGGTTCCCCAGGTTATAATTTATTGTGTGGAATAACACCCTATTTTTATTTTGATTCCGAGATTGAGACGTTTCAAAGGAAATATTGTCTTACCTACACTTCTGCAATGATTACTTGAGGCATTCTATAAGTATCTCGATATAGTAAAGCTTTGGAGTTCCTTCGGGCTTCTTTGGGTGATTTACATATGTAAATGTCGTCTAAACTTATAGTTTTGACAACAAAAATGTGAATCTATTTCTAGAAATATATTTTTTTCTGTAAATAATTCCCATTGAAGCTTTAATGGACCAATAATAGTCTTTGAGTGATGATAGCTCATTGTAGCACATTTGAATGAGTAACCAATGAGACTATGTGGCTTACCACTGCTAGTTTTTTTACAGCTTATTTTTATCAGATTTCCAGGTTTTCAATCCATCTTTTGTGTAACTCGTTAGTGATATAAACAATAAACTTGGAGGACATATTTTCTTGAATAGTTAGAGCTTGGCACTGACAAATCCATATCATCATTCTTTTTGCAAGACTTTGCTTCTAGGTCTAAGCTGTGACGTAACATTTAACCAAACGACTGGTTGTTTTTGTTGATTAGGCGCTGTATTCCCATTAGTTCATAAATTCTGAATCGTGTCTTCTAGTGGAGATACATAAACATCATCAGCTTCAGATTCATCTTCACTTGCATCACTACCCTGGTAGCCTTGTTTATAATTTGCATCTTTAGAATCATCGCTCTCATGAAATATATCTCGATGTTCATGGAATTCACTTTCCAACTCTTTCGGGCCCACTGTCATTGTTTCGTCCTCCTCTATTATCAACTGAACATTCTTGTTTCTTTTCCGTTCATCCCTCTATCCTCAGTTTACCGTTAGGTACTTGTACCTACTTCGATTAGAAAGAAGGACGAGAGAGTTTTGTGCCTGTCGCAGAAGACAGTGTGCAGATAGACTTCGAAGAAAGCACCTCACGCATTTGTGTATTGTGTTCTTAGATAGAATAAACATTTAACATTTATTAAATCATTAAATAGTGTGTGCCAACATCATAGTATCAGAAGAGAAGACACTCGAGGGGCCCTTCAAACAAACAGAAGAAATAACGTCAAGTAAGTGCAAACTGTGTATTCCCCTTTGTCTCCTTGTTCATTAGTTTTCTTTGTCTTCCGAATTACCTGCTTAAATCCGATACACCCACTATATCAGATATATTGCCAGGTCAGGTCATGTCATGTCCAGCATGGTATTCTAATTCATTAGGCCATAAAGTATTTTTCCTCCAGCTGAAAAAGACAACTGAAAATTATGATCCCGTCAAGATAGACCAGCGGGACCATGTATCCCAAAAATATAACCCAGATGAACATGAGTTTTAAACAAAATTTTCACAACAATTTTAGCACTATAAACACTTTCACTTCTTCCTATGTCTTTCCAAACAACAGGAAATCAACTTACCTAATTATTTATCCGTTAATTACTTGATATAAAATCTACAGGAAGTGACAGTGGATACGTTAAGAAGCACGATGTTATAATAATCGGTATAGTGCAGTTTTAGTTGCCCAAGCAAGAAATGCAAAATGCTTAAGAATACCGGTTGAGATAGATTCAACCTGACTTGTACGCATATTGGTACAGTACACCCTACAGTAGTATGGCCGACATTAGACGATTAAAACATATTACAATAGTAATATTTACAAAAATCCAAGTAACTTCCCTTTTAATCTTGTCAATGAAGTAGATATTATAAAACACATAGCCTCAGTAAAAACAAAAGCCAAAGGTTTTGATGGTGTGAGTGTCGACATGATTAACCTATGTCTTCCAGGAATTCTTCCTCAGCTGCTTCATCTTGTAAACTTTTGCATTGAGACGAAATACTTTCCCAAAGTTTGGAAAGTTGCAAAGGTTTTCATGTTTCCAAAAGGAAACAATCGAACTGAGTATAATAATTTAAGACCTATAAGCATTTTCCCAGTTCTTTCAAAATTATTGGAGAAGGTGATGTCCGAGCAGATAACTGCTTACCAACAACATCTTGCCAAATGTACAGTCCGGATTTGTTAGGGGTAGGTCTACCACAACATAATTAGCAAATATTAGTGATGACATCCTCACATCTAATAATAAAAATCAAGTTACAGCTTTGGTATTGATAGACTACAGTAAAGCTTTTGATACGATCAGTCATGAACTATTGTTCTCGAAGTTACAATATATTGGTTTCAATCATGACGCCGTTCAGTGCATAGAGAGTTACTTTTCAGATAGGGCACAGTGGACTGTCTAGGGTTCGGATGTCAGATTCTTTATTAAAAGGTGTTCCACAGGACTCTATTTTAGGCCCCCTTTTATTCAATATTTATACATTTGATTTTCAAGAACAAATAGTTTTGAGCAAAGTACACTTCTATGTCGATGACACCCAGCTTTACAAATCCTTTCCTGTCGAAAATTCCTTAGACGCTATAGCAAGTTTAAATACAGAAAGGTCAGTAGGAATAAGGTTTCTTCTCAAAATATTAATATTTTGATAGATGGGAGTGGCTTAGAAATAGTAGTTGTAGTAGCAGTGGTCGGGAGGCTAACAGCAGGCAAATAGACCACAACGGGACCTTTATGCCAACCCCAGCAACCCAACAACCATGATCTACACTTCCTCGGTTCCGTCGCCAAACCGCCTCGACCTCGAAATAAAGGCCATGACGGTCTTCCGTTGGACGGAACTTACCTGGCTCCTCTGCAGAGTCCTCGAAGCGAAAAATTCTGTTCGAAGACTGCCAAAAGCCTCGCATTCACACTGGTTGTGGTAAGACGTTTCTTCAGTCTCGCCGCATTCCTGGCCGATGGGATACCTCTCGACACCTACCAATGTAAGGCGTCTTCGAAGAGCATAGTGGCCTGTCAGCACCCCAGCGATTCGGCGAAGCGCAGAACGACTCCTACCGAGAAGTCAGGCAGTCTTGTCTCTGTCCGGCCCCTCCACGAAATCCCTCGCCTAACTACAGCCACCAACCGACCTCCAGTGCCTCTCCATGGCCTCCTCAGTCCACCTATCTAGGGCGTCGGAGACCACCATCCTATTTATGCCTATAGCAGGCTCCGGGCCACAGAACGGCAGGCGGGAACCAAGCCTTGTGAGATCATTCGCCACTTCATTCCCCGCGACGCCACATGTCCCGGAACCCACACAAGTTTCACCTCCTTTGTCCTTGACAGTCCCGTAAGGGCGTCAGCGCACTCCTGAACCAGCGTTGACCTAATTCTGACGCGCAGACTGCCCGGAGGACCGCCTGAATATCTGAACAAATGTATACACATTTCTCAGGGCTCATCCTCACATCCTGTCGATTAGCTACAATCAGGATAGCGTACACCTCCGTTTTGAAAGCCGTGGTATATGCGCCCAGGGCATAAATCTCGCGCTCCCCCAGGCCATCGATGTATATTGTCGCCCCGAATGATTGCTGCTCTTCCAGCCGTAATCCGTCGGTAAAACAGACAAGGCTTGCGGGCGGGAATTCAACCTCATTTTCCCTCCACTGATCCCTACTGGGGATTCTGAGGGTGTATGTCCTAGTCAGTCTATTATTGTCCTCTGCATTCCATACCTTGATGGTGGAAATAAGCTTAGAAGTAAAACAATCTGCAAAAAATCTTGGTCTCAGAATCGATAACAATTTAACATTTTCTGATCACGTCACTAACCTTCGTAGAGCTATCTTTGGCCCTTTGAAATATTTTTATAGCCACCGAAATTGCCTTCCGGTGAAAGTAAAAGCTCTTCTGGTAAACTCAATGACTCTCTCGCGCTTTAACCATGCTGATGTTGTGTATGGACTTGCCCTTGACAGTTGGGATCGACAAAGAATAGAAAAGGTTCAGAAGTCATGACTAAAAAGAACAGATCGTGTTTCCTCTAAGTTAAAAGAATTAGATTGGCTGAATATGACGAATCGCTGGAAAGTACATCTTCTTTGCTTAACTTACAAGATTGTCCTCGTGGCGGGGCCTGATTACCTACATCAGAAGCTCTGTTTTTGGAGACAAATACATTCGTTAAATACAAGACTCTATCACTTGTTTGCCATACCTAAATATTATATGAGCCATTATCGAGGCTCTTTCTCTTATGTTGCACCACATCTGTGTAATAAAATACCTTTTGAACATACTTTATGTTCTCTGGCAGGGTTTCGGAGATATGATACAGGTCTTCATAAAAGTAGTCAGTTTGTGTAGTATACTTATACTAAATCGTTCAAGAATTCCTTTCTTTTAGCTAAATCTCAGGCGCACAATTGTCAATATTTTTGTTGTTACATTGGTTTGTTGTTATTTTACGTATAAGTCACTTATAATTTATCTATTTTGTAATTCTTACACTTTAAGTTATCTTTTAAGGGTTAAGTGGAAGAAAACTGTACAATTAACTTCTTCCTCATAAAGACCTTTTATTATTGTCTCTTGGAGTATTTTTTAAATTTTTCTTGGGACATGTATGTCTCTTTTGCCCCAAATGGGTTATGGAAAGACTTTTCTATTTCATAAGACTTTGATTTCTGGAATTATATTTTTGTGTTTGGCATACTTTTTATGTATTAGTTTCTTATTAGAAACTTTATCAACAAAAAAAATTAATATACATTTATTTTCAGGTATGGACCTTCCGATATTCTCTTTTACGTATTACAAAACCCGCAAAATTGGTAAGTACTTGATTTTGACGTATACAGAGAAATTAAAGGCTATGATATAGAATGACAAGTTATGATAAACTGAGTCAACTCTTACTGTTTTATTTATTTATTGAAAAAAGTATACTACTACTGAACTAAACTAGAGAATAATCCAATTATAAGGACAGTATAAAGGAAAAAAATACGACACAAATAGTTAATAAATTATATTGTCTAAATATAGACAGATATATAGAGACTATTTCTCTGGTTTCACAAATATTCGTTTTCTTTTTCTTTTCTGTAATCGGTTGCGCTGGTTAAGAGCATCATCAGACAAGAGAAAATTACGTATTCATGACAACTACAAATAAAAGCCTACAGTACGTATCTTAGTTGTGGTAAATATTCCTTAAATTTAGGATCCATACGTCTTTTAGTTTGCCGAACGTATTTAAGATGGCAATCTTTACACCTTATTTCATAGATTCCCGACATTTCAATGCCTTTATCCTTATGTTTTTGGGTTACGCAACAAGTTTCTTACAGTATTTTTTGTGTGAAAAGTTAGGTGCAAATTCGCTTTTTCGGAAATACTACCAAGGACCATCGTCATTCGCGGTTTAAACGGTAAACAGACTTTTTCTCTGCTTTTTTTCTTTTCTAAAGGTTGTGGATTTCGGTAACCCTTTCTTTGTTTTGTGTATATTAATCAATTGCTCTTTTAGTTTATGTAAAGGGACAACAATTAGTTGTGTATGATATGTAATATGATATTACTATTATGCTACACCTCGTATATTCTGATACGGGGTTTCAGATAAGCCACTGTGCGTGCAGTTCCTGAATTAAACTGTTGACATATTTCAGGTCAAATATAGCATGGCATGATACGATAGTAACAAACTATGAATAAAGAATTATTAGAATCCCTAACATACAAACATGTCACATTCATTTAGCATCCGTTTTACCTATTTTATTTGCACGATAAATTACGATTATATAGGGCAAGTTTTTTTTTTGTGCCAGTCAGCAAATAAAACTCCTACACGCAAGGCTAAGTTGATATGGCGTTAATATAGTTTTGGCTTACAACGCCAACAAAAATGTCATCAATGACTTGCTACATTATCTAGATACTAATTTCTTAACAGTGTTCTGAAAATATATAACATGCAATAACTATTTAGCGGTAAGTATCTCTCCTGTTACCACCAGACTATTCAAATTCGGCATTTAACTTCTTAATGCCCAGTAGTCGTAATACGTGCAGAAAGGAGAGTACAGTATAGACCAGCAACAAACAGTAAAATAAGGTATTACTAGAAAAGCAAGAGAATACTAAACATTGGAACGCCTATCTTTTTGTTTTTTATTTTTTTTAATTCCACAACACACCACGAAGACTCACAGCCTAAATGCTATCGTACCGTGAGTGTCGACAAGAAGGAAATAGACAACTTGTTAATTATGGATTTGAAGGTTTGGAGGTTCGGAGGAGAAGGAAAAACATGTGCCGGCAAGGAATTCCACAACTTGGAAGTCCTCGGGACAAAAGAGCGGGGATAACAAGATGTTCTATGTCTGGTGACCTGGACAGTAAAAGGGTGCATTCGCTCTGTTCCCTTGGTAGATCTGTTGGGGGTAGCAGGTGGAGGAACTATGGAAGAAAGCTCCTCTGAGCAGTGCCCGTGCAGATATCTATAAAAGAGAGAGAGGTCACCAACAGCACGTCGGTGGGCAAGGGATGGCAGCCTTTGGGTGAGGGAAGGGTCACCGATGAGACGTATAGCTCTCTTCTGAATGGAGTCCAGGATAGCGAGTGTAGAAGCGGCAGCGGCACCCCAGATGTGGGAGCAGTAATCGAGGTTTAGCGTTATTTGTGACGTATATAAGGTATAGAGATTACTTGGTGAAAAGTATTTGCGAGCCCGGAAGAGAAAACCTAATTTCTTAGCAGCCGCTTCTGCAATTGATGTGACATGTTGGTGCCAATTGAGATTTCGATCCACAGGAATGCCAACAAGTGAAAGGACTCATTACTTTGAATAGCTTGGTTGTTCATTGTGATGGGTCTAGAGCTGGTGTATCTGTTATGAGAAAGCAAGACTGAGCTTGGGTGGAGTTGAATTGTGCAATATTTCTACTTCCCCAGTCTAATATTTTTTGAGATCCACAGAGACAGAACCCTCCATGAGCCTGCGATCCTCATCTAATTGGGCTAAAGAGACAGGCTTAGAATATTGTATATTTGACTGGAGGGTGCTGTCGTCCGCGTAACTGTGAACTGGGTTGGATGTGCTAGAGAGGAGGTCATTGATGTGGAGAAGAAACCAAGTAGGGGCTAAAGCTGAACCATGAGGGACTCCTGCATTAATTGGATACAGTTTAGAGGAATGGCCATCCACGACAACAGAAACTCCCCGGTTGGAGAGGGAATTTGCTGTCCAGGTACAGAGTTCTGGTGGTAGGTCATAGGCCGGAAGTTTATTAAGCAGCGCTGCGGGCCAGACCTGGTCGAATGTTTTGGATATGTCTAGAGCGACAATCTGGGATTCATCGTGTAGTTCCTGCGGAAACATGAAAGTTAATATAAAATATAGAGCATTTTTCAACAAAGAACTTTCATGATTGCTTTGCTCGCTTTTTAGAGGTCGATATCTCTTAATGAGATTATAAATTTTGGTAACTGACAAGCATGACCGTTACTTTTTCCTAGTCTATATGTATGCATGTATCAGACTGATAACTCAAAAAAAAAATTGATGCAATTTGGAAAGTCGCTTTCTTGTGTATATGGTTTCGATAAGTTCGTTGGCCAGGAAAATGGGACCAGTCTTTCCGAGAAAACTTTGAGTTTCCTTTCGGAAAATGTTTGTATCTCTGAAAATAATAAAGCTGTCGCAACCACATTTAGTACACAGGCTTCTAGTATAAAGCGTATACTTTATACCAAAATTCAGATCTCTAAGTGGAAAGAAAAAAACGTTAATAAGCAATGAAAAAAATGTCTGCGATTTGAAATATTTTAATGAAAATGCACTACCGTAACGCACTCGCTGCGTCCAGACTTTCTTATATTGTGTTTGGCTTTTCTCTTTCAATCACGTTGTCTATTTTAAGTAAGGCAATGAGAATTACTGCAAAGAAAAGGGGTTGATTTTCTTTGTGTTTAAGGAATTATGTTGATATTGGCAACAGTGTTCTACTCTCCTCAGACGTGGGAGGACAATGTTTCCGTTGCTCGGGAGAGTGAGTTAGAGTTACCGTCCCGACAAACAGGCGCCAGTCCTGCATACAGTACACAGACTCCTGCTGTCACACTCTTGTAATTTCAGCGAGTTTGAGATAAGTAATTCCCTTCTAAACTACATTCTTTTATATTCTGTTCTGCGGGACGTTAACAACGAAAAGCAACACAACCATTTAATCTCGTATTTGCATTTCGAGGTTCATTGAAACATTTTTCATGTAAAAAAACATTAATTGTGAAAAGAAAAATCCGGCATCGACAATAAATTACTATACAGTATGATGCTAATAGTATAGTATAGAGAAGTACATTTGAAGAAGCCAAAGCACCACAACATATCTTTTAAAGACCTCACGATCATTTCACTCACAAAGTTAGCGTCATCAGAGCATGAAAAATTCTTAACTACCTTACTACTACACGTATTCATGCAGAATAAGCCAAAGGTTGCAGTGCTATCGGGGCGGCAAAGCCGCGGACGAGCCCTGAGGAATCAAGTGTTATGTCAAAGACGAATACCACAGAAAGGAAGGAATCACAAGACAAACCTTCTACGTTTATATTATAATTTCCGGAAGTCTTTTTTAACATCCCGTTATAACTATTTTATATCAAAGAGGCGGTGCAAACAGCGAGCAGTGGCAGAGCTGGTTTACGCAAATTTTGCTGTTTCTGGCCTTAGAGATATAAATAGATAGATAGATAGATAATTTATTTTCGCCTTCTTGCCATAATACATGGATAAGCTCGTCACAATAGTTATAAAAAATATAACAAGAACACAAATATATAATACAGTACAGTATAAAAACAATAATTTTTTTCTGTAACTAAACAGCATAATTATTATGCTGCCCAGTTACAAAAAAAAACAAAGATAAAAGTGCACAATGTGAAAAACACAACGCTTGAAACAATGAGATAAAAACATCTGTATACACTTATATAGACCGCAATATAACAAAAATACACATGAACAATATTAAGCAACAAAACAATCAAGTACAAAAACATCAAAAAAGATTCCAGTTAAATCATCTGCCTCACAGAGCACGAAACAAACTCATCGACCGCATAAAATGATCGCTCACTTAAATATTTTTTTAGACCGGCTTTAAAAGTTCTTATGTTTCTAGTGGACTTTACACTTTCCGGAAGCAAATTGTACAAAACACTACCCGCATACACAGGGGATTTCTTGTACGCCATTCTTTGAAAATGGTTTAAATTAATGTGACTGCAGTGCCTAGTGGAATACGAATGATTGTCTGAATGTCTAGGCAACATATGTTTTTTGCCATGTATGAAACTCAGTACCTTATAAAGGTAAATTTCTACCAACGTCTTAACTTTCTTTTGCTTAAAAAGTTCTCGGCATGACTCAGAGTTGTGCATATCAAAAATTACCCTTAGTATTCTCTTTTGAAGCACAAAAACCCTGTTAACATCTATGGACTGACCCCAGACAACAATGCCGTATGACAGCAATGGATACACCTCCGAATAGTAGACAGAAAGCAAATGTTGGTCACTTAGAGAGTTCTTAAGATTGTATATCATAAAATACGCCGACTTAAGCCTGCCACAGACGTAATTAACATGCGACCTCCAGGACAAGTGCTGATCAACCGTGACCCCAAGGAACCTTCCCTCCGTAGCACAGCAGTGCATTCCATCCGCAAGTTGCAGAATGAGAGGCAGTCGGTGGCAACTCCTGAACTCTACGAACGATGTTTTATCATGGTTTATGATTAGGTGGTTTGCTTTGCATCACTCACCAAACTGTCGCATTAAGGTGTTTACCTTTTGACTTACCTCGTCACCATCATGACCAGACACAGCCACGGTTGTGTCGTCCGCGTACATGAACACCCTACCCACCTTTATGTAGTCGGGCAGGTCATTCACATACAAAACAAACAGCAACGGACCCAAAATACTACCCTGCGGAGTGCCCAAATTTATCTCATATGAATCCGAAAAAGTGCCCCCAACCGAAACCACCATTCGTCTATCATTTAAAAATGACAAAAACCAGTCATTTGCTGGTCCACGTATACCCAGGCATCGCAATTTTTCGCCTACATAACCCGGATTAAGCGTGTCAAACGCGCGCGATAGGTCGAACATGACAGCTACCACGTGCATACCCTTATCTAAATCCTCGTGAAGATGTTGTATAAAATCACTAGTAGCTTCCTCCGTAGATAAACCACTCCGGAAACCATATTGACACTTGGTGACCAAACTATGTTTTCGTAGGAATATTTCAATTCTGTTGGCCATCGCTTTCTCCATTATCTTAGAAAACACGCTCAATATGGATATTTGCCTATAGTTTAGGATATTAAAACTGTCTCCCTTTTTAGCAACCGGAACTACTTTTGCTTTCTTTAATTGCACAGGAAAACTGCCGCAAGTTATTGACAAATTCAATATGTCACAGATATAAGATGCTATTATCTTCGAGTATTGCTGTATAACCGAGATGGGCACCTCGTCAATACCAGTAGACTTTTTCTTTTTCAGGTTCTTTATAACGTTTTCAATCTCCAGAGAAGTAAACGGGTACAAAAATAACGATTCCCTATTTACCAATGAAGTTGTACAAGAATTGCTGTTAGAGTTGTTAAAATGCAATCGTACCTGGTTTTGGGCGTCCTGTGAGAAAAAGTTACCAAATAGATTCCCTATAATTTTTGGATTTTTGACTATTTTATCGTTATGTTCAATTATTATTGACTTATTTTTGCCACTTTTCTTCCCAGATTTATAATTAACAATTGACCAAAGCGTTCTTGTTTTGTTATCTGAATTTTGTATCAAGTTATGATAATAGTCCTGTTTTTCCTGCTGTATTTTCATGCTAAGTTGTTTTTTGTATTTTTTGTAATCATTTGTTACCTGGTCATCATTACAATTCTTTTAAATCCAGTTGAGAGTTTTCAAATTTTCGCAACATCTTCTTACCTCTGGAGAGGGTTTATATGTCAGTTTGTTGTGAGAGATTTGTTTTTGCTCAATCAACTCACACGGAAAGGCCTCGTCAAAAATGGTGTGGAATTGCAACCAAAACACTTCAAAGACCTGATCTATGTCATGCGTGTCTGATGGCAGACCAAGCTTAATTGGTCGCTCATCAAGGTATTGTCCAAATAGTTTCAGGTTATAACCTGAAAAACGTCTACATTTTACAAAAGAGGGCTCGCTCGAAGTGCCCCCGCTCCCAGTCACAACACCAAAAACTGCCTCCTGAGCACAATGGTCCGACAGCGCCGGATCGAACACTCTGGCCGTTGCAGAATCATTATTAGTTATAATGTAATCGATTGATGTCTGCACAAGATTACCTCTGTAAAACCCTCTCCTAGTTGGTGCATTAATTAATGAAATCAACTGAAAGGACCCGATCAGATCACGTAACTCCGCTGCCCTAGAAGAGGCGACATCCATGCTGCAAATGTTAAAGTCTCCAGAAAGAATTATGTTTCGATATTTTTTACAGATTTTAGTTAATATCTTTTCCAGCACATAAAAGAAACATTCAAAATTGTGAGATGTACTAGGTCTATACAGTACCACCACACAAGTTGCCCTGTCATACTCCACAGCACAACACTCAACATCTAGTTCTACAGACATTTTTGCGATACTTACTATTTCTTTACACCTGTCTTTCATAGCCTGTTTAACAAATATTACTGCTCCTCCATGTAAATGATTTTTTCTCGTGTAACTTGCCACTGAAACATAATCCAAGATCTTAAATTCATTTAAACCGTAATCACGAGTTATCCAGTGCTCCGTGAGACAGAGGAAATCGGGAGAATGTTCATTCAAAGTAAGCTCAAGCATATTAACCTTATTACTTAAACACTGTATATTTAAATGAATCAGTTTCCAACTAATATTTAAATGCCCAAAGTTTGTGAAATTAGTTGCTGCGGAGCTTGTCTGTTGTACGGCATTATTGATGGAAC
Source organism: Tillus elongatus (assembly GCA_964006375.1). Lineage (NCBI taxonomy): Eukaryota > Metazoa > Arthropoda > Insecta > Coleoptera > Cleridae > Tillus > Tillus elongatus. The sequence goes on along the minus strand of OZ023267.1, from coordinate 18,789,546 downwards.
AGTTGTCATTCAATTCAGTCTCACCACTATTCGGAAGTGTTCTCATAACTGCGACGAAAAAATTTATAGGGTTTTATGATAACTCCTCTTGGCCACAATGAACCATCTAAAATAGTATGTTTTGCTTCAGAGTTTATACCAACCCTAAAGCTGCTGTTTTGTCCCTTGCTGTTTAACTTGACACATTGCATATCGATGAGAGGCCATCTTGTTTTGAAAAAACTATTCATGTCCTCTTCAGACACCTGTCCCTTAATTCGCCCCACATAAAACCATGAAGTCGCTGCAACACCCTGTATAGTAGTCTCGTCTGTACCACAGCCTGTGACTATATCATGAGAGATGTAATTCAAGCTAGCTTTGTTCTGCTTTTTAACTTCACTAGGTCTTCCCTTCTGATCATTAATATATCGAGAATGTTTGTTTTTATTTTTGTTTACTTTCTGCGAGATATTATCTTCTGGTCCAGTTTCATTGTTTTTATTTACATGTTTTTTTTCTGGTGCTGTCTCGGCCGATTTATCAGAATCCGGCTTATCAGTGACCACCGAGATAATGGTTTCCGTTGATGAACTTGACCTGTCTAGAAAACTTTCACCGTCGCCGTTTAATTGCATGCTATTATTTACCTGCAAATTAGTAGACGAAACACCAAATTGAGGAAGATTTTCGCTCAGTAATCTAACAAGATCAATGTTAGATTCTTTCAAGTTAACCACTTCCTGTTTAAGTTGAATTATCTCGTCCAGAAGTTCACTAAATGTTATACACACTACTTTTTTAACAGTAGACTCTAGTTCTTCGAGTGTAAACAAACTTTTTAAATTTTTCTCCTCTTCCTTACATAGACTGTTAGTCTTATGACGTAAATTATACACTGCTTTTTGATTTTCTGGAGTTAAACCCATTATTTTCACTTATAATTAACGGAGATCAACGAACACGTTTACACTGCGCGACGTCTACTGGGACTATGTGTAGTTAGTATAATGGTAATTTATTTTAAAGACACAGCTAAAATGATTAAAAACCTCGACAAGCGTTCGCGAGGGCAGCACATGCCACAACTGGATTTAATGTCCAACTTCATTCGCCCGTTTGTCCTTAGTGGAAACTTAAATTAAACTTGGCATGTGCGTTTCTTTTGTTAATAGCTTAGATAATTTCGCTGGTCTGACCGATTGAACAAGTTTTTCCGGAAAATTAAGTTTTCTTTCGGATAATAAAGTCATTTTAATAAAGGTTGGAGGACAAGTTGCCTGTATATGGACTTCCAGATTTAAAGTTTTTAGCTTTATGGAAAATTCAGTTATAGGCGTTTAAAACTTTTTTGGGACCAAATACTAAAGCAAAAAATTAATAGTTTTAACCAAAGAATGTATTAAATTTCATAGTTAAAAGAAAAAGTCTTTCGGGTTAAGGGACTGAAAAATATCTGAATAATAATATTAACTTTTGTATGTACCGAAAAATGGCAAGAAGCTAATATATTTTTAGTGAATTTTCTTTTAAAATAATTCACTGATGATGAGATCCCGACTTTTGAATTTAAAAAAATTTTCTTCAAATGAGCGCGAACTAGGCCCCCTAGAACCCATATCCAGGGTCCTTTTAAATTTTTATATGTTTATCACACCGATAAATCAAAAAATAATGGGCGGATTTCGATAAAATTTGGTGGGTTTCCTTTTACAGGTGGATTAAATAAGTTCGTTAGCTACGAAAATCGGCCCAATCTTTCCCGGAAAGTATTGTGTTTTCTTTCGAAAATTGTTTATATTTCCGGAAATAACAAATTTAGGGCAACCAAATTTGGTAAACGGGTTTACATCACAAAAAGTAAACCATGTAGCAAAATTTATATCTGTAGGGTGACAGAGAGAACAGTTATGGGCGTTTAAAGAAAAAAAAATTGGGTGCCACTGATGTCCAGATAAACGCACAAAAGCAAAATATTTTTTGTCGATAACAAAACGTATGGTATGTTACAGGTAGAGACTAAGTTTTTTTGTGCAAAAAGGTCAAGAAATGCCAGAAAAATTAGTTTGAAAATTTGATAACTTTTCCTCTTAAAACGTCAAAGTCGCGATTTGAACGTCAAAATTGACAACTTTCAGGCAAAGAACCTAAAGCTTATACGGGCTATGTAGAGAAACTGTCGTAAGAAATGTGTTTTACAAATCCCTAAGCTTCAGCTTCAAATTGTCCTTCATTTTAGTGAAAGGTCTCCAGCAAATTCATTTCAAATAGACCCTTTCTCTGATGCTTTAGCAGTAGTTTCAATTACAGAGTTTATGGTTTAATTCTCTATAATATATAGTGTACGGTTCAGATTGAGTTAAATGTAATGCCGCGAAATACCTAAATGTTTAAATTTAAATAAATGCGCGCATTAACATTACTAGTTTATAGAGACTAGCATCGTGGTTCTAATTACCCGTTTAACACCCGTGAAGGACCATAAGAATTGTTTGTGGGGCAGATTTATGAATACACGTGATAAAAAAGGTGACTTACAATTGGAGCTGGGAGGTTGACGTAATCAGCACGTGCTGATAGCGGGGGGCGTCGTCCAAAGGGCCAAGGTGTTTCACGTCTCCAGGTGACGACTGTGAAGACTTGCGGTGTGTTGATGCCGTGGTTGAATGAATTTCTACTAACATGGATCAGTCGCTCATCGGGAGATTGGTTCTGCCAGAATGAGGCTCACTGACCTGTCCACGTGTCAACGTGATAACCGTGGGGGTGACTTCACTAGGTGTCGCGGGTCAGGCGATCTTCCTATGATGTTCCCTGACCGCTGAACGACGACGCAGTTAACTTGGGTATGACGATTATGCCGTGTTTGACTAACACTCACGGTTCAGCCGGTCTCTTGCCACGACCTCACTGAACGCTGGATGACATGAAATTGGTTGTATCTTGAGATATCTCGTATCTGCTGACACTTGATGACACCTGTCACAGGGATACCAGTGTTGTACGCCGGAGGTTGCTGTTGTTTGTTGCCAACTGTGTGCTAACTACATCTGATGGCGTTTGTAGGCACTGAGGGAAGTTTTCCGGATGGGAATGTAGAGGGTCCGACTCGGAGAGATTGAGCGTGGGGATCAAATAATATTAGAACAACATGTAGCAAATTCTCGTAGAAGAAATTTTCTATTGAGGAGACCGCGACTTTAAATTTTAAAAGGTCGTTGTCAAATGACCGCGAACCAGGTCCCCTAGGACCCATATCTTGGGTTAGTTTCAGTTTTTATCTGTTTACATATATACGGGGTGGTGCATTTCTACGCTAAAGCTTAATATTACTGTTATTATACAAGATACGAGAAACTATTGTATACGTTAATTGTAGGGTATCTTGAGCTAAATTTTATAAAAATTATTTCGACAATCAGGTGACCCATTAGTCGTTGGTGATACAAATTTTCTTTTTTAAATCCCCCTTATATTATCGCATTTTTGCATTTTCCATCGAATTGTAATGCATGTTTATTTTCGAGTTATATTTCAACTGTTTTGCAACTTTTCACATTTTTGGCACATCAAAAATTGTGATACGGCGTTATGACCGACAAAAATCGGAGTCTAATGCAAATGACGTATTCAGAGAGGTTTTCGTTTATATTATTTCATAAAAAAATCGAGATGCTGTATGGGGGACGCTCTCAAATAGTCACTGAAATAATAAAAAATCAAACTGTCGTAACTCAATTATTTCAAATAGAACGGCCTGTATTTTGTGTTTCAGAAGTGAGAGGCACAATAAAAAATGTTTAATAAGTTATTTAAAAAGAATCTTTTCGGATTTTTGTGAAAAAATTGTAGATTTTCATGCAAAAAACCTTTTGGGAGTTTTGTCGGAAAGCTTATTTTATGAAATATGGTACATTGTTTCTACTATATGGGTCTTACTGGAAACCAAATTTGATGCCTGCTTTCATACATATTTGCCATTAAAAATATTATTATAAAACTTCACTACCATAACGCACTTGCTGCGTCCAGACTTTTGTTAGTTTATTTGCTCAATTTTATTAGGGATATATGTACTTTCTAATTAACACACATGCACAGCGTTACTCTATAAACAACACATTGTTTAGAAATCGCTAGAAACAAAAAAACTATGTGAAATAATTCATATTTAGTCGGTGTGGCAGCCGCCAGGGACGGCGATGCGCCACCACTAACTAATTAAATTTCTCCCGTTTACATATAAATATCATGGTATCGTAATTATAATGCATTCTATTCTTTTCCCGTTTTATATTTCCATTAGCCAAATGGAAGAGAAAAATTAAAAGTTTGCTGTGCGAAAATGTTATAATTTAAAAGTTAACTTGAAGTGCAGAAGGGGCCATTAGGGAGAAACATGTATACATTACATGGATTAAATGTTTGAGCAGAAGCATTTGGACCTGATTTTTACATTTGCAAATTACCATTCTTCTAATGCATCCTAACATTTTTCACACTCTTAACGTAAAAAATTCACAGAGTTTATTTACATATTTCACACCTTCAACGTAAAATATTCGTTGAGCTCATTTTAGAGACCAGCAAAACGTTTTAGTTTAATTAAATTTTGTATTGTAGCTTACTGCACATTCAACAAGTTTCCATCCGCGTTTGATTTTCAGTCAGAACGTTCACTAATAACATTATTTCTGTAGGTACCTGAAAATTAGAATCTATGATTAGCGCTGATAAGTACACTTTGGCGAATATAATTCACAATATATTTTTAGGCCTGATCATTCGCTGACAAAGTAAACTTCATACAGACCTGTTAACTTTTCGCTTACTTCAGAAATGTGTGCTTTCTTCTCTGCAACTGCTTTCGCGTTTCATGGCATCTGGGCGTCTGTCTGCTTCTGTCATCCTGACCCCTCTGATATCTCACAAAACGTCACCGAAATTATCCAAGCTGGCATGGAATTATTTCACAGAAAACCTCTTCAGCCACTCAAAAGCCCTGGTTCTCTAAATCCTGTGGCAAGGCCAGGCATGAAAAGGTCAAAGCTCACAAAACGCTTCTACACAATCCCAGTCAAAAAAAACCGTCAAGCATTTAACGACGCAAGAAACCGCTATGTCGGCATTCTTTCTGAGGTAAAAAACTCGTTTAATAACCACATTAAAAACAAAGTCCTCTCAAGCTCCAACGGCAGCAAACCCTTCTGGACTCTCGCTAAATCTATTGGGAATAATTTCTGCAAGAGCACATTCCCACCTCTTGTTTCAGAGGATGAAATTGTTTCTGCCGCCCTGGGCAAGGCTGACCTTTTTGCCTCGTTGTTCGCTGGCAATTCTAATCTCAACCCACCTCCAAATGTTCAACCACCAACAGTCCCCAATGTCGCGCATAAAATGACGGATATCATTTTCAAAACTAAAAAGGTACGAACGATGCTCTCTTCTCTTAAAACCAGGAAAGCCTCTGGCCTTGACGAGATCCCAGCAATTGTTCTGAAAAAAATGCGCACTAGAACTTGCTCCTGTCCTGACTCGTCCGTTTCAGACATCTTACAATAGAGGCATATTCCCTAGTAACTGGAAAACTGCTCGAGTACAACCCGTCCCCAAGAAAAGATCCAAAGCGCTTCCTGGCAACTACAGGCCTATTTTTCTCATTTTAGTCATCTCTAAACTAATGGAAAAGTATATAAACACTAAATTACTAAAATTTCTTGAAAAACACAGTCTAATCCACGACAGGCAGTATGGATTCCGTCAGCGCAGATCAACTGCCGACCTCCTTTGCTTTGTCACCCATTCTTGGAACAATTTTATGGAACTACACTGTGAATCCCAGATTGTCGCTCTAGACATATCCAAAGCATTCGACCAGGTCTGGCACTCAGCACTGCTTAATAAACTTTCGGCCTATGGCCTACCACCAAAACTCTGTACCTGGACAGAAAATTTCCTCTCCAACCGGAGCATTTCTGTTGTCGTGGACGGCCATTCCTCGAAACTATATCCAATTAATGCAGAAGTCCCTCAAGGTTCAGCTTTATCCCCTACTTTGTTTCTTCTCCACATCAATGACCTCCTGTCTACAACATCCAACCCAGTTCACAGTTACGCTGACGACAGCACCCTCCACTCAAATATACAATATTCTAAGCCTGTCTCTTCGGCCCAATTAGGTGAGGATCGTAGGCTCATGGAGGGTTCTGTCTCTGTGGATCTCCAAAAAATATTAGCCTGGGGAAATAGAAATCTTGTACAATTCAACTTCACCAAATCTCAGTCTTGCTTTCTATCTCATAAGAGATACACCAGCCCTAGACCCATCACAATGAACAACCAAGTTATTCAAAGTAATGAGTCCTTTTCACTTGTTGGCGTTTCTGTTGATCGAAATCTCAGTTGGCACCAACATGTCACATCAATTGCAGAAGCGGCTGTTAAGAAATTAGGTTTCCTCTTCCGGGCTCGCAAATACTTTTCACCAGCTAATCTCTATACTTTATATACTTCAGAACTAAGACTAAACCTCGAATACTGCTCCCACATCTGGGGTGCTGCCGCCGCTTCTACACTCGCTATCCTGGACTCCATTCAGAAGAGAGCTATACGTCTCATCGGTGACCCTACCCTCACCCAAAGGCTGCCATCCCTTGCCCACCGACGTGCCGTTGGTGACCTCTCTCTCTCTCTTTTATAGATATCTGCACGGGCACTGCTCAGAGGAGCTTTCTTCCATAGTTCCTCCACCTGCTGCCCCCAACAGATTTACCAGGGGAATAGAGCGAATGCACCCCTTTACTGTCGAGGTCACCAGACATAGAACATCTTGTTATGCCCGCTCTTTTGTCCCGAGGACTTCCAAGTTGTGTAATTCGTTGCCGGCACATGTTATTCCTTCTCCCCCGAACCTCCAAACCTTCAAGTCCAGAATTAACAAGTTGCCTCTTTCCTTCTTGTCGACACCCACGGTACGATAGTGTTTAGGCTGTAAGCCCTCGTGGTGTGTTGTTGAAATATAAAAAAAGATCGCCTGACAGAAGAAAAAAGTGATACTGTAGCAACTCAATCTTAAGCGTTTTTTTAACAATTCATTTAAACTTTTTGTAGAAATACTGGCCAAAAAGAAGTTCAAGATCCATCATGTACATTTTGCTGGTTTACAATCATTGGCTATTCTGATTTGATAATCGGCTAACCGTACTGGAAAGATTAAAATTCTATTAACTACTCGTTGATCTAGTGCAGTGATTATATAAATTGTGTGTTATTGCATCATTCTGATGAAAATGTATCCGCTATTGCATTGATAGATTTGAGTTTTTCTATGCGACGAATTGCAGCTTGGCTTATTATTTCTGGTTTGGAACATTGTGTTTCTTTGTTAAATAGTTTTAAGAATAAAACAATGTTAAGTAATCTAGTCTTCATTTTCTCCAAGTGCGGTATCTTTTAAGGATTTAAGTTGTAATGTTGTTTTGATAGGCCTGGCCTAATTGCCAAATTTGAAAGGTGTTAGTGAATGTTCATTAATAATTTATTAGTATTTTTACATACTACATAAAAATTTTTAGAAACGTTTATAAAAAGTCCAGTTACAACGTAAAACTAAGACGATGTGTCCGACCAAAACTAGTTTTTACAACCGAAACCGAAACTAATGAATTTTCTTTAAACAAATTCACTAATGAGGAAATCCCTACTTTTGAATTCTGAAGAAATTCTACAAATGCGCGCGAACTAGGCCCCCTAGAACCCATAATCAGGGTCAGTTTCACTTATATATAATTTGACAGGTACATTCCCTTTGTAAATAAGTAATTTTTTTCGGAAAAACTTTTGTAACTTTGATGAAATTTGTAACAGTTTTAAAGACACTTGCAGTACTTACATATTATATCCAAGACCAAATTTTAAATTTTTTAGGTCGATATAAAATATAACCGCCAACTGGGACTCTAAAACTGATCTCCAAGGTCCATTTAAATTTAAAGATGTAAAAGTTGATACGCATACCACTGCACTAAAGACTGTCGCATATTATAAAAAATAATAAAAACGGTCATACTGGAAAAAACTCTAAACTGAAAGTTTCATATTTCAAATATTCATTAGCTGTTAAACCAGTGTGGTTAGTTTTGCTAAGCATGTTAAAGCTCTTTCAATGTACACAATTTATTTTTGCTGCCTTATATATTATTGAACGCAGAGAACTTAAGTGTTTCGCCTGACTTTCTTATAAAGAAGCAACGAAAAGAATTACTTTACAAAGAAATTTAATTTGCTACAACATTAAATTTAATTCGTATCTAAAGGTCTGGCATAAAGGCACGGAAACTCATGGAGAGATAAATCAGATTGTAACAATAAATCTCTTGATATTTTCTAAAAAGTCTAAAATATTTTTAGCATCTTTCATAGGAGCATGCCACATTAAAAGAACATTACTTTATCTCGGCGGCCCTTCGACCCGATTCTTATATAACAAATGGATGTTCAAGTGATACCTGTGCGCTTTTCCAACAGCCGTTTTCAGACCGCCTATACATTAAGTATACAAAAAGGACCGTTGTACAGGTTTTAAAATGTATTCTAACCTATTACCCTGATTCCATTTCGGCAATCTTCTGTTTACCACGATCAATTTAATGAATTACCGTACTCTATAGGCCAAAAAGCACGCATTTTATCACAGTCACTGAATAATTGTATTAAATAGTAGGGGCGGCTGATACAAAAAGCACGTCTTTCGCTTTCATAAAGACCGATAAAGGCCTGCGTTAACCCATTTTCTTTAAATTAAATGTTATCAAACGCGCCATTGATTTTCTTAATGGCACCTTGTGCAAGCTAATAAGGCAAAAAAGAAAACACCGCCTCTAACCTTATGAAGGCGTTACAATTGAGTTATATAATACAAACCCCTGTTTTTGAACCTAAAATTAATTTAGACTATATTGCCTGTAAATATAACTGTTGTTGTAATCACTAGTATCACAGTGTAAAGGCACCCTGTCATCTCAACCACGACTTTCTGTCTTCAGTAGATTTTGTGATTTCATCTTAGCTTTCGGAAGAAAGCTTTTTCCTTAACTCAGTTGAATTTCTAAAACAATTCTATTTTACTTAGTTAAATTAAAACTAGTAATACAAGATAAAAATATCAATAATAATTATTAGAGATTGTTGGAGAAGCCCCTATAGTTACGTCACTGCTTTCATATCCCAACCGCTACTGCCTTTATTGGGTACCTTCTGCCTGACTTAATTCCTTTGAAAAATTTGTAATTTAACTAAGTGACCGAGCATTATTCTTTACACGGTTTCAACTCGGCACTTCCAGAGTTCCTTACAACTTTTCAATTCATTCCTTCTGAGTTGTCTGAGTTCTCACTTATTTCCAATTCCTTCCATTTAAGTTATTTAGAAGGTCTAAATTCAAATTTCCCACTTAAGTTCTTTACAAGTTCTCAATTCAATACACTCAGAGTTCCTTACAAGCTCTCAGTTTATTCCTTCCCAGCTGCTTCTGAGTTCTCATGTCTTTCCAAATGTTTCCAGTTAAGTTCTTTACAAGTTCTCAATCTAGTTCTTCCAGTTAAGGCCTTTACAAGTTCCCAATTTATTCCTTCTAAGTAGCTTCTGGGGTCTCCCTAAGTTCTCACTTCTTTCCAATTTCTTCCAGTTAAGTTATTTACACGTTCTAAATTCAGTTCTACCAGCTAAGTTCCTTAAAAGTTGTCAATTCAGTACTGCCAGAGTTCATTACAAGTTCTTAGGTCATTCCTTTCCAGTGCCTTCTGAGTTCTTACTTCTTTCAAAGTTTTTCCAGTTAAGTTCTTTACAAGTTCTCAATTCAATTCTTCCAGTCAAGTTCCTTACAAGTTCTCAATTTATTTCCTCCCAGTCCTTCTTAGTTCTCTCTGAGTTGTCACTTCTGTCCAATTTCTTCCAGTTCAGTTCTCAATTCAATTATTTCAGTTAAGTTCTTTACAAATTCTCAATTCAGTACTTCCAGAATTACTTACAAGCTCTGAGTTCATTCCCTTCCAGTGTCTTCTGAGTTTTCACTTCTTTCCAAGTTTTTCCAGTTAATTTTTTTACAGGTTCTGAATTCAATTCTTCCAGTTAAGTTCCTTGCAGGTACTCAGTTTATTCTTTTCCAGCTCCTTCTGAGTTCTCTCAGAGTTGTCACTTCTTTCCAGTTTTTCCAGCTAAGTTGTTTGCAAGTTATTAATTCAATTATTTCAGTTAAATTTTTTACAAGTTCTCAATTCAGTACATACAGAGCCCCTTACAATTTCTCATTTCATTCCTTTACAGTTCTTTTTGGGTTCTCTTTGAGTTCTCAGTTCTTCGTTCGATTCAGGTTATTGTACCAGATCAACAGTTTGTGTTCAGACTTCAAGCGGTTCGTTTCAAGTTTTATTCGCACTGTTCAAACTTTTCATCTATCCTCGAAAACACAAGTAGCTTAATATGCGGACATCACACAAAAAGACATTTTTGTCACTTCTGTCGCTTATGTCACTTCTGCCACTTGTCCTTTTCATTCTCAGTCTTCAGATTTTGTTTTTACAAGTGCAGAGATTCCATTTTGCTGTTTGACAAAATAAAAAATAAGCGTCGTTTATATTCATCCTCTAGCTGCTCCAAGTCTGGTGATGTTTCTGTTTTCGTCTGCAAATCTGAAGACAATAGATGAAAAAACAAAACTTTGGCAACATCACATAGAGCACATTTTCTGTAATTAAAGACAGGAATTAGTACGTACCAATTGCCTAAGTGGCATCTGTTTTATTTTCGTTCTCTTTCTGAATTTAACTTATTCAGATGTCCTCAGGGGGTTCCCCTCGGCTGTGCAGCCTGCTTGCCTTTTATGTTGTGCTTGTCTTTTTCTTTTAACTAGTTGATTAATTTCACTTTTTCATGTGTTACTTTGACTCCATCAGAGTATTGTTCTTTTGTGGGACTTCAGTTATGTGTTAAATGTATATTTGTAGAAATATTTTATAACTCCTGACACTATTGTCAGTTTAGCTTTGCATGGCCGTTAGGCCTAGTTTGATGTTTGCCATTAGATTTTGTTGGACCTTGTACTTTCTGTAGTTGCAGTGTAGTAAGATTACATGTAAGACCTAACAGAAACATAGTTTCTGACAACCAACTTTTTACATTCTAGGTCGTAACCCCTGAAGATGGCTCGATAAGGGCCGAAACGCGTAAACTAATTGTCTGTTAGAAAAGCCTTGTAATTATTCCTTTAACCAAGTCAAACCCAGATGTGTTGATGTTCAGAAATAATAAAATACCAGTATTTTTTTAGTCCTGAGACCACATTTGCAATTTTTTCCCTTACTTCTGAATCACCCCTTGTAGAAGCTTGGAAGTCTTACTTGCAGCAAAAACCGTTTAATAAAAGTGGGACGTTATCTGCAGTGGCTTTACAAAAATAAAAATCGAAAAACTTCCCTTCACATCTTATGCATTTATTGCTTATATAAATCTTACAACTCCTTTGTGAGATCTGGGTCATCAATTGTCTTCATATTTTTGCTGTTAGCTATGTCATAAGCTTCATATTTCGCTAACATATCGTTCTTTTTATGATAAGTTTACAGTATGAGAATAGAACGATGCCGCCGTTGATACTGAAAGATATTGCTGAAAGGGTTGCTCTCCTTTTACTGTATTGAATTCTTATGTGTTATATACCTACAAAAATAATCGACGGCTCCAGTTATTCATCATGCTGTTTTTTTAATTTTCTTGTTTTATTTTGCAGACGTCAGTAATTTCCTGATATTACCACACCATTTCCACTAGAGTTCAATTCAATTTCATAATTTATTGCCTTAAAAATTACCCTGCATCAAGTGGTTCAAGTAAATTAAACATAATACAGAAACAACAAAATAACTTATCCAACACATGCCACGTAATATTTTGTTCTCCCATAGATAAATGTCAGATTTGTTTTTGAATCTTCATTAAGAAATTATTAAATCTGACATTACGTACCGGCCACCTCTTCAGGAATAATCTGTTCCAAAGCAACATATCTAAACTGCCAAATGCCGCTTCTGCACTCGCTATCCTGGACTCCATTCAAAAGAGAGCTATATGTCTCATCGGTGACCCTGACCTCACCCAAAGGCTGCCATCCCTTTCCCACCAACGTTGGTGACCTCTTTCTCTCTTTTATAGATATCTGCACGGGCACTGCTCAGAGGAGCTTTCTTCCATAGTTCCTACACCTGCTGCCCCCAACAGATATACCAGGGGAACAGAGTGAATGCACCCTTTAACTGTCCAGGTCACCAGACACAGCACATCTTGTTATGCCCGCTGTTTTGTCCCGAGGACTTCCAAGTTGTGGAATTCCTTGCCGGCACATGTTTTCCTTCTCCTCCGAACCTCCAGACCTTCAAGTCCAGAATTACCAAGTTGCCTCTTTCCTCCTTGTCAACACCCACGGTACGATAGTATTGACGCTGTAAGCCCTCTTAGTGTGTTGGTGAAATTAAAAAAAAAAACAGTTTCTGCAAACATTTAAAATAAATGAAGAAAAGTAACTGTGGAAAAAGAAATTTATGACCTTGCAAAGCACAACATTTGTCTTTACCAAGCTACATCTGCTCTAGATTATTTGTTTAAAAATCGGCATTTTAGACACGGCTTGTGATTGATCAATACCCACAGACTGGCCGATTATTTTGGAGCATCTAATCCAATATCGTTTTGATCTTCTAAAATATTGGTTGTAAATAGTTCAAACGCAGTAAGTGCGTTATTGCAGCCAATTTATTTCAACCTCCAATACATCATTTTTCTATTAACATGGAAACTTTAATTTTGATATGTGCATAAGCTTCCATCGAGGACATATATGTACCAAATTTCATCAAAACAGCTTTATTTATGATTTTCGGTAATATAGACATAGACATATCTATTAGTTATCTGGTATACGTTATGTATATAGAACAAGCCAGAAAGTATAATAATATGCATGAAATCATCCGCATAAAGCACACATAATTATATAAATAAAATATCTAAAGAATATAAGCCAATAATCAAAAAGCTTACACAGTCAAGACCTTCAGCGAATTCACCACAACACTTTTAAACACCAAATCGAACACGCAACCTTCTACGTAGAAGACCAACACGCAAACTAAGCTATCTAAAGATACGTTAACTACCGTTTTGTTTACATGATACTTGACACCGGATTCATGCCCGGGATATTATATTAAAAGTATACGTAACAATTAATTACAGAATTGGTTGAATTGCCATTGAAACACATTCGACGACTGTTTCGGTCCTATACGACGTCTTATGTTTAAGTTTAAATATAAAAGAAACTATTTTAGAGTCATTCTTATAGACACGACTTGACTTTGTTTACATTTCTACTATATTATGCTACACCTTCAGTCCAAAACCACAGCATAATATATCTATACTGTGCTAAAAATGTATTTGATGCCGCTCATCAAGCTACAAATATAGTGTATTTTAAAAATTGATTGGATCCCCAGTTAAATAACAATCACTTGGCAAATTTTTAATTTCATGTCGTCTGTCATTTGTGATATTTGTGGCCGAGATTTCACGATTGTTGGTTCTGGTAGTATGTTTTATTCCTGTTATCTATTTAGTTTAGTTACCGTCGATGTATGGTTTATACCTGTTGTATGAATCAATCTACGCGTGGCAGTTAAGTACTCTGTCCGTCAGGCATTGGACTTTAACCACCAAGTCGTTTCAACGCATGCCTTTCAGATTTTATTTTTAATTTGGAAATAACTATAAATATTGTGTACCAAATTACTTAAAATTCACAACATAGGTTTATTTACACCATTTCTAGCCACATGTAAAGTCTCATTCCAGTTACTCTGATACTTACAAAAATATAGCGTTTTTAAACACATTTTGTATATTTTTGTTGGAAAAAAATATTCGTTATAGCTGATATACGAACTCGTCCGCGGTGTAATACAATAAAGATATGTCCAAGGTTCGTTCAAATCAGTGAAGTATTTTTTGAGTTATCGCTCGGATGCATATATATATATATATATATATATATATATATATATATATATATATATATATATATATATATATATACACTTTATTTGTTTGTTGTACTTTCAGTGATTTGTTATTTGGTTACGTGGACTGCAGTTTCGAACACACTACTGACTATGATCGCTCCTGTGTGGTCTATGTCTGAGGCTGTAAGTGACGCCTGCGCGTTGAGCCTCTATTGGTTGGTTGACTGTTTTCTGACTGGTTGTGTTCTCGGACTGTCTCGTATGTATCGGTCTCCCGTCTTGATCACTGTGGTTTGTTAATTTGTCTATTTGTATGGCTTCTATTAAGTTTTGTTTAACTGTTTGCACTTGGATATGTTCGGGCATTAGTTGTTTCTTACTGTTTGTTAGTTGAATGTAGTATTGTTCCCAGATTTCTATTTTTTGTGGTCTTTAATATGTTTCATTAGTTGTAATTCGTTGATATCTGGTTTTTGGTGTTTTTTGTTGTGAATGTGTGTAGCTATCTTTGCTTTGTAGCTAGGTATGTGGATTTTATCTAATGCTGTTATATGTTCCTTGAATCTTGTTTCTATTGATTTTTTGTCATTCCTATATATTTTATATATACCAATTAACGAAACCACAAATATAATAGAAAATAAAATGCAAAATAACAACTGTTCATGCTCGTTGTTCTGTCACTTTTAAATTCAAATGTCGCGCGCTACACTGACATAGAGTAAGTGTTACTAATGGTTTCCGCCAGAAGACCAGAGAGGGGGAAGAAGAATGAGAGAAGGGAGAGAAGCTTGCATCCCTCTGCCACTTGTTTTTGAGTCCTTGAAGAGGCAAGAGGTCTCGAGAGAGCGAATTGCTTTCAACCCCTTGAAGAGACACGAGGTCTCTAAATATCCATTTTGTTTGTAAGTCCTTTGGGAGACACGAGGTCCCTAGAGGTGTTGTGTGTGAATACAGAAAAACGAAGCTTATGTTCCTGCATTATTGGAGAATAAAGGTAGGTAACTTTGCTTATTGTCAGTGCCCTATTTGTTCTGTTTTTTTTTGTTATTCATTATAAAATAAATACACGTGGTACTTACATTTGGCCCATCGACCGGATTTTTATAGTTGTTTTGTTTTGTTATTAGTTGATACAGTCCATTTTTTGAAGTAATTTTACTTGTTTCCTTTAGTCTAGTAAATTTGTAATTGTTTATTGCCGTGTTGAGTCATTTAATTTCAAGGTGACGTTATTGCTTGTATATAACTAGGTACATACTCGAATTGCATATTGTTGAAATCACGTTTGCATATTGTTTAAATCGCGTTTAGGAATTTTTTTTGCGTTGAACAATGGAGTTGACTCAGCTAAAAAATAAGCGCGAAAGCGTTTATACACGAGTAGAAGCCATATTGCACGTGGCTCAACAGGTCAAAATAGACGCAGTAGTGGATTTAGATAGGTTGAATAGATTTGAGGTTCGTTTTGAGGCGTTGAATGAGTTGGTCAATCTATTTGATTCATTGCATTTGGACATCGTGTCGGTAGTTGATCGATCAGAGTTGGAGAGCGAGCATGAAATGCAGAACAAATTCGATGAACTGCAATACTCTATAAAAACTATCTATCGAGAACTGAGAGGTTATGCAAATAAAGCCGCTGAGAATCAAGCTCGATCCGTTTTTCACGGTAGTTCGAAATCGAGTCGAGCATCGAGTAAGTCGCGGTGTTCTGTCAAATCATCGAACGCTCGATCTCTCAGTGAAAAGGAAGTAACGAACGCAAACGCGATTATGTCAACTTCAAATTTAAACAGACATTTGAGGTTACCGAAAATCGAAATGCCAAAATTCGATGGAAATTGGAAAAACTGGCCAACCTTTTATGATCTGTTTAAAACAATGATTCATGAGAACGAATCATTGTCAGATATTGAAAAGTTCCAATATTTGAGTGCTTCGTTAGTGAAGGATGCAGCTGGCCTAATCAAGAATTTACCGCTAACGGGAAGCAATTATGGGATTGCATTCAAGTCTCTGGTCTCAAGGTATCACAATACCCGGGTTTTGTTGACCAATTATTGGCAGGGTATTGTACAGGCCCCCAAAGCAAATAGTGAATCTGCTTCTTCCCTACGAACGTTGTTGTCTGTATTCAGTGAAAATTTGGAAGCGTTGAAGCAGTTTGAACATGACATGTGGGATTTCACTAAATTCAACATGTTGCTGCAAAAGGTGGATATGAGTCTTAAGCAAAAATTTGAGCTTGAGTTTTGCGAATCGGACATTCCCAGTTTTAGTAGTTTATGTAGATTCTTGGAAAAGCAGTGTAAAGCAATGGAGACAACTGCCTTAACTTCCAATTATGTGACTAATAGAAGGCAGCATGTTTCAGCAACCACTGCTAGGCCCGCTTCGTCCTTTGTTACCAGCACAAAGCTTGTATGTGCTTATTGTAAGGAGGAGCACCCCATGCTCAAGTGTGATGGATTTCTATCTTTATCCTCTCATAAACGGTATACGTTCGCAAAAAAAAAAAATCTTTGTTTTAACTGTTTATCAAACTCGCATGCCAGCAGGGAGTGCAAGTCATCAAGTTGTCGTGTATGTAATAAACACCATCATACATTATTGCACTTCCCAAAAGCACCGGCATCGGGAGATGAGAGTGACTCAAACAAGCCACCTGTGGAAGAGCCACAAGGTGCAGAGCAATTGCGTGTGTTGGCAAGTGTGGTAAAAAGGGAACAGTCCGTGTTACTGGCAACTATAATGCTATTAGTACGAGATAAAAATGGAAAGGTTAGGAGATGTCGAGCTCTCCTGGATTGTGCGAGTGAGGCTAATTTCATTTCGCAGCAGTGTGTTGAAAAATTGGGGCTCAACACCTCATCTCGTTCAGTGATGGTTCAAGGCTTGAACCAAATGAGCTCGCTTGCTAGCCAAGGCACTCTCAAATGTCGAGTAGAGTCCATTTATGAGCCAACAAAGTTAGAGTTGGACATGATTGTGATTCCGAACATTTGTTCCAAGATCCCTTCTGCTAAAATTGAGCAGTGCCACTGGCAACATATTCAGAACTTAGAGTTGGCAGATTCAGAGTTTGGTATACCAGGGGACATTGAAATTTTGTTGGGTACTGACGTTTATGCTCATGTGGTTAGACCTGGAATAAAGAGAGGGCCTCGAGGTGCACCAGTGGCCATCAATACTGTTTTTGGTTGGGTGCTTATGGGCAGTGTGGAACAGTCAAAGTCTCATTCTGTTGTGAATAGTTTATGCACGTTGGTCGACTTGGATCATACCTTGAAACAGTTTTGGAGCTTGGAACAGGTACCACAAGGTTTAGTTATGTCTCCGGAAGATAAAAAATGTGAGGAAATCTTCAAGAAGACTCAGCACCGAAATAGTGCTGGGAGATATATTTTAAATATGCCCTTTCGTGAGGGTACTCCGTGTTTGGGAGAATCTTTCAGTGTTGCATTGAGGCGGTTTTACTCCCTGGAAGCACGTCTTAGTAGGGATCCAGCGTTGCACAAGTCCTATTCGGAGTTTATCAGGGATTATTATGAGTCTGGCCATATGTCTCTGGTATCAGATGTAGCTGTGGAACCATCTGATGCATACTATATTCCCCATCATTGTGTGTTGCGTCCTCACAGCCTTTCGACCAAACTGCGGGTGGTATTTGATGCTAGTTCCAAAAGTACGAATGGTGTATCTCTGAACGATACGTTGTTAGTGGGAGCGAAGTTGCAGACAGATATTGCCACTGTGTTGTTGAAATTTCGCTCAAACAAAATTGCATTTACTGCTGACATTCGGCAAATGTATCGACAAATTTTGGTTGTAGATAATCATAGGGATTATCAAAGAATTCTCTGGAGGTTCTCAAAGGGGGAACCTGTACAGAAATATCGCCTTAATACTGTCACATATGGGGTCTCCTCAAGCCCACACATGGCAATCCGAACAATGATGCAGCTTTGTGATGATGAGGAATCATCTTTTCCATTGGCAGCAAAGCTAGTTCGGTCCGATCTCTATGTGGATGATGTAGTCAGTGGAGTCGACTCATTGTCAGAGGCTTTTGAGTTGCAACGGCAATTGATTGGGTTGTTTGCTAAGGGGGGTTTTGAATTGAAGAAGTGGGCCAGCAATAATTCGAAACTGTTGTCCACAGTATCAGCTGATAGTCAGCAACCTCGATCGTTAGATTTAAATGATCCATCAGTGTTGAAAATTTTAGGATTGCAGTGGTGTCCCATAGGTGATACATTCTCTTTTAATGTTGAACCTATTGATCGTCCGTGCACAAAACGAAATCTTCTTTCGGAATTGGCAAGAATTTATGACCCCCTGTGTTTTTTGTCTCCTGTTACCCTGTTGGCAAAATATCTTATGCAGTGCTTGTGGGAGCAAAAAGTGGGATGGGATGATAAGCCCTCAAAGGATATTGTTGGTCAGTGGTCTCAGTATAAATCACAACTCAGTGCGCTAGCAGGTTTATCAATTCCCAGAGGCGTAAAACACGATAATATCATCAGTACAGAACTCCATGGGTTCTGTGATGCATCGGAGCGAGGGTATGCTGCAGTTGTTTACTTAAGACAAGTATCAGAGGAGGGTCAAGTTTGGATCAATTTTCTGTGTGCCAAGTCCAAGGTATCACCTTTAAAAAGAATATCGATTCCACGTCTCGAATTGTGTGGGTGTTTATTGTTGGCAAAGCTTCTGGAATTTGTGTGTCGGGTGTATGAAGGTCGTTTTGAGTTTAACTCTATGTATGCTTGGTCAGACTCTATGGTGGCACTTGCCTGGATAAAATCATCTTCCAATAGGTGGAAGACCTTTATTGGGAATCGAGTAGCAAGCATACAAGAGAAGATTCCTCCAGAGTCATGGCATCACGTAAGTGGACAAGAAAACCCAGCTGATTGTGCATCGAGAGGCATGTTACCTTCTGGGTTTTGTGAGCATCCACTATGGTGGGCGGGACCCGCCTGGCTAAAATTGGCAAGAGAAAATTGGCCCAAGTCGTTGCGTTTTGAGCCGCCAGAAGAGTGCCTGGCGGAGCAACGAACTCTCCCCGTACTAGTTACTTTGGCAAATGAGGAGTGGCTCAGTAAACTTTTGAATCGCTTTTCGCATCTACGGAAAATTCAGGGTGTTGTTGTATATTGTCAGCGGTTTGTGCGAAATTGTAGGGTGTCTCCATCTGACCGAACTACTGCATCTCTGACAGCCACCGAATTACAGGAGGCGCTTCATATGCTTATCAAATGTGCTCAAGGTGAAGTATTTCAAAGGGAAATAGCATCCTTGGTTAAAGGTGAGAGGTGTGCGAGGGCAATAAATAAGTTAGCCCCCTTTCTGGATACAGAGGGTATCCTCAGGGTGGGCGGTCGCCTTCGTCAAGCTGATGTTCCAGTTGAAGTGAAACACCCTATATTGTTGCCCCGCTCACATCGTCTCACCGAGTTAATCATTGCACACACACACCATGTCAATCTTCATCCTGGTCCTCGCACATTGCTTCATTTGCTTTCGCAACAGTTTTGGATTTTGTCCCCTCGGAGAGCTATTCATCATGTTTTGTCAAGGTGCTATCGTTGCTTTCGAGTGAATCCTACTCCCATGGCACCGATGATGTCTGATTTGCCAGTTGCCAGGGTTTCTCAGTTGAAGCCGTTTTCACACAGCGGAGTTGATTTTGCAGGTCCAGTTTTTGTGACACAGGGCAGATATCGAGGTGTCCGAAAGGTGAAAGCATATATTTGTTTGTTTGTGTGCATGGCAACGAAGGCCCTCCATTTGGAAGTAGTGTCTGATCTTTCAGCTGAAGCCTTCTTGGCAGCTCTTCGGAGGTTTGTGGCTCGCAGAGGAAGATGTGACAATTTGTATAGCGATAGAGGTACCAACTTCGTCGGCTCAAATAAGCAGCTCTTAAACTATGCAAAGGGGGCAGCAGATGCTTGTACCATTAAGTGGCATTTCAACCCCCCATCAGCTCCGCATTTTGGAGGTCTGTGGGAGGCAGGAGTGCGCTCAGTCAAGACTCATTTGCGAAGGGTGATCGGTTTGCAGATTCTGACCTTTGAGGAAATGTCCACGTTGCTTGCTCAAGTGGAATCAGTTTTGAATTCTCGACCATTGTGTAGTGCGAGTACTCACAATCAACCAAGGGTTGCGGTGCTATCGGGGCGGCAAGGCCGCGGACGAGCCCTGAGGGAACAAAAAAAAAAGTGCGAGTACTGATCCAAATGATCTGTTAGCCCTATCCCCAGGACATTTTCTTACAATGGAACCGTTAGGTGCTCCTCCTGATGCTGATTTGACTTTGTTAAGTATGAATCGCTTGTCACGCTGGCAGCTGGTGCAAAGGATCCACCAGGACTTTTGGCGCCGCTGGAAGAACGAATACCTGCATACACTGCAGCAGCGTGGTAAGTGGAATACTGTGCAAACGTCCCCCCCGATCGGAGCTTTAGTTGTGATTAAAGATGAGACTTCGTCACCTCTTGTTTGGAAGCTCGGACGCATTATGCAACTATACCCAGGCCGTGATGGTATAGCTCGGGTAGCTCAAGTTCGCACTAGTAGTGGCACTTTTGATAGGCCTCTGACGAAGTTATGTCTGTTGCCATCGCAGTAATACGTCTGCCTTGAAATTTTTTTGTACAGTTAATTATAAATCCAATAGCTTCAGTTTTTTGTTTTTTGTGCTTATTGTAAATTTTTGTTTTGTTTGTTTATTTGAGAAACAATATAATTGTGAAAATAAATCCTTATTTTGGTGGGCGGAATGTTCATGCTCGTTGTTCTGTCACTTTTAAATTCAAATGTCGCGCGCTACACTGACATAGAGTAAGTGTTACTAATGGTTTCCGCCAGAAGACCAGAGAGGGGGAAGAAGAATAAGAGAAGGGAGAGAAGCTTGCATCCCTCTGCCACTTGTTTTTGAGTCCTTGAAGAGGCAAGAGGTCTCGAGAGAGCGAATTGCTTTCAACCCCTTGAAGAGACACGAGGTCTCTAAATATCCATTTTGTTTGTAAGTCCTTTGGGAGACACGAGGTCCCTAGAGGTGTTGTGTGTGAATACAGAAAAACGAAGCTTATGTTCCTGCATTATTGGAGAATAAAGGTAGGTAACTTTGCTTATTGTCAGTGCCCTATTTGTTCTGTTTTTTTTTGTTATTCATTATAAAATAAATACACGTGGTACTTACAACAACAAAAAAGAACAAATCAACGAGATATTAAACATCATATTAAAACAAAATTACTTTGAATTCAACGAAGAATACTACATCCAAGAAGACGGACTACCAATGGGATCTCCACTATCAAGCATCATTGCATACAACATCATACATACAACAGTTTTAAGATAAAATCAACACCATCATAAAAGAAACAGACCCAAACATCAAATGGATAAGATACGTTGATGATATATTAATAATATATGACAATCAAAAAACCAACTTAGACAATATCCTCGAAAAAATAAACCAAATCAACAACAACATAAAATTTACAATAGAAAAAGAATCAAACAACACCATAAACTTCCTAGACTTAACACTAGTCAGAAAAGAAAACCAGATTGAATACAAAATATACAGAAACAGACAAACAGACATCACGATACCTAAACACTGGATACACCCACACACGCACAAAAATGACCGCCTACAGATACTTGATAAACAGAATGCTAAATGTGCCATTCAATAAGGACGAACGAGAAAAGGAATATATGATAATACAAATAGCACCAAGAAATGGATACAACAAGAAAACAATAGAAAAGCTAATAGAAGAAATAAAAAACAAACAAATCAACTAAACCGAGAACAAAACACCAGAAACAAACACAAAATACACAACATACACTTATAGCCACCACATCAAAAAAATAACAGAAACACTCAAACAATATGACTTAAAAATGAGCTACAAAACCAATACCAAAATAATAAACAAAATAAATAAAAAACAAGAACACAACCCACATGCATTAAATGGAATATATCAAATAGAATGTAACACATGCAATAAAAAATATATAGGAATCACAAAAAAATCAATCGAAACAAGATTCAAGGAACATATAACAGTATTAGATAAAATCCACATACCTAGCTACAAAGCAAAGATAGCTACACACATTCACAACAAAAAACACCAAAAACCAAATATTAACCAATTACAACTAATGAAACATATTAAAGACCACAAAAAATGGAAATCTGGGAACAATACTACATTCAACTAACAAACAGTAAGAAACAACTAATGCCAGAACAAATTCAAGTGCAAACATTTAAACAAAACTTAACAAAAGCCATACAAATAGGCAAATTAACAAACCACAGTGATCAAGACGGGAGACCGATACACACGACACAGTCCGAGAACACAACCAGTCAGCGAACAGTCAACCGACCAATAGAGGCTCAACGCGCAGGCTTCACGTACAGTCTCAGACATACACCACACAGGAGCGATCATAGTCAGTAGTCAGCAGCGTGCTGAGGATGAACCGGGACGGTTCGAAACTGCAGTCCACGTGACCAAATAACAAATCACTGCGTAATGTGTCATATATATATATATATATATATATATATATATATATATATATATATATATATATATATATATATATATATATATATATATATATATATATATATATATATATATATATATATATATATATATATATATATATATATATAAAATAACAAATTCTTTCAAAAGCTTTTCATTGTGACCTCTCTATTAGCGAATTTTTCGTAATGAAAATTCGCTAATGCTATCATGTGTTACGTTGCATGTGTAAGTCCGGCTAGTAATTATTTCTTCAGGTACAACTAAAATTTATTCCTTTATTTTCTATAAACAGTCAAAACAACTTAAAATTATGTCGTCTTCCACATTAGGTTTGTTACGCCACTGTAACAAAATCATTTTTTAGCGGATGTACACAGACCGATCACTGCTTTTCTCCATCATTCTGATTTGTAAGCCTTTCTCCTACCGACTTCGTAACATCCTGAGCTCTCCCATTCAAGTATCGTGGTCTCCATCTTTCCCTTTGTCGTGTTTTGTGGTAGCTCGTCAATTCCATACAATTTCGGTATTATTATTTTGTTTGCTAACTCCGGTTCCCTCATTTTATTAAGAACTCCGAAACCCCTGCATATTATTTTCGTGGAGTAGAAAGAAAGGGAGAGAGCGAGACAGAACCGGCAATTAAGTAAGAAAGTTATTTTCGTTACTGACACTGTCAACTGAAAATCTCAAAACTTTGTATGTTACATGATTAAAGTTGTTATATAACATGGTTGTAATAGGCTGTTTTCAGAGAAATTTCGGTTTAGATCCTATCAGATAAATTAATCGTTTTTTAAGTTTTTTAAGAGCGCGAGTGTGTTTCCAAAACAGTTTTTTCAGTTGAGCGAGGGTTGGCGCCGAGGCCATTTTTAATTTATGTGTATATGTACCTACCACAATAAGTCAAAAAATAATTGATGGGGTAAGTACACTTGGAAAACCCAAATCACCACAACACATTAAAAAACCTGACATTCGTTTCACTGACTAAGTTAGCGTCATCAGAGGATGGATAATTCTAAATATCTTACATCTACAACTCTGTTTATCTTCTTTGGCAGGTAGTCGGTCTATAACGATTGAGGGCGGTTCAATTAAACAACAACCAACATCTAAACATTTAAAAAGACTTAGCAATACTTTAAAAACTTACTAGGTAACCCAAAAGACAAGGATAGTACCGCCAAAAAGTCGGGAATTTATCAAATAGGTTGTAAGGATTGTGATCTTAAATACGTCGGACAAACAAAAAGATCTATTGAAATTAGATTTAAAGAACATTGAGTACAACTAAGATACGATACTATAGATAGCTCTTTCGTTGCCCGACATATTTGGGATAGTAATCACCACGAAGACAAGGAGACTCTTAAATTAATAAAAAATGTTAGACAACCAGGACACTAAGTGAGTGGTGGACATGCCGCCAACCAATTAAGCTGTTGTCACGCCAGCTCCAAATAACACAAAGTGTTAAAAAAATAGAGACTGTATACAACTAACTAACAATTTAGTAAATTGTTAGCCCTGGCCTATTTATACCCTAATAAAGGGACAAAGTATGCAAGGCTAGATGCATTCTCGCAAGAATTAGAACCGTAGACCAGTTTCGCTCTCATTAGAGCTCTTCAGTACGGCATACTAATTGCATGAGAGCGAAATCGGTCTACGGTTCTAATTGTTGCGAGAATGCATCTAGCTTTGCCTACTTTGTCCCTATATTAGGGTAAAAAATGGGCCAGGGCTAACAATTTACTAAATTGTTAGTTAGTTGTACACAGTCTCTATTTTTTTAACACTTTGTGTTATTTGGAGCTGGCCTGACAAATATTACTTGGTTCCGCAACTAGGTGGCGGCACGTCCACCACTCACTTAGTGTTGAAAGCCTGGCTACTATAGCCGTATTACTTTATAGGTGTATTTTCGCTGCAATTAGTATGCCGTACTGAAGATTTCTAATGAGAGCGAAACCGGTCTACGGTTATAATTGTTGCGAGAATGGATCTAGCCTTACAACCAGGACAACTAAACGCTTGTGCTACTTCACCCTCATGATGGTAGCCTGAAATAGGACTAAAGCTGACAGCTCCGGCTACGCTAAAGCGGCATATAGGGTGGCTTCTTAGGTAATGAAGCAGTTATTCGTTTAACGATAAGTGCCACCTTGTCTGCTACAGAACGAACAATGCGCCTTGGCAAGGAAAGAACGCCGAATTTAATTAATCTTTAAACGTAGGTATCTATTAAATCTGAATAAAGTGAATTACTGAAATTATGCTTAATAATCTAATTTCAAACTTACTAATGAATTTAAGCAAACAAGGAAAATAATTGTAATATAAACGGGATCTATCCAAACTAAACACCTTACACCTAATTAAAATGATTTGGCAATCAAGTTAACCAACCATTTGCAGTTTCATAATTCACAGGGCGACCACTAAATGAACAAAAAACGTATCTTTGGTCATAGAGCACAATATATCCAGGACCTATTCTGGTAGACTTCTGATCGGTAGGTCAAATTCACTGACAGTTTAAGAATTGCATCAATGTAATAATAATGACATTGACATTGCCAGCATAAATAAAATAATAATTCAGCAATTTGCTCAAAGAAAAAAGGTTCCTCATGCAATTGTAATTTAATCATAAATATTAGATAAATATAAAAGTGTAATTTAATGTATATGTATAAATAGAAATTATATAGATAAATATTACATTATAT
Organism: Tillus elongatus; assembly: GCA_964006375.1. NCBI lineage: Eukaryota > Metazoa > Arthropoda > Insecta > Coleoptera > Cleridae > Tillus > Tillus elongatus. The sequence goes on along the minus strand of OZ023267.1, from coordinate 18,764,157 downwards.
TATAACGATAACATTTTAAACTTCTGCTTAATGTTCATTGATGTTATACCGGAATAACAGTAGCGTTTTGAATGCAATAGGAAAGGACAGTACATATTTGTAAAAAGTCAGGATGCAGCAAGTGCGTTATGGTAGTGAATTTTCATAGAAATGATTTGGCATGAAATATTTTTTATAGTTTTTTCTTTTAACATAGAAATATAAATTTTGGTATGCAGTTTCCTTTTAATATCGTACACCTACGTACCAAATTTGGTTACCATAGCTTTTTAATTTTTTGAGATAAAAATTTTTTCCGAAAGATAACCTAAAATTTTCCAGGAATACCTGGTTCGATTTTCCTGGCTAACGAACTTATCCAGGCCACTTACAAAAGGAAGGTGCATGCTAAATTTTATCAAAATCGGTACATTATTTTTTGAATTATATATATATATATATATATATATATATATATATATATATATATATATATATATATATATATATATATATATATATATAAACATACAAAAATTGAAACTGACCTCGGGTTCTAGGGGTCATAGATCGCGTTCATTTGAAGAAATTTTTTCAAAATTCAAAAGTCGGGATCTCTCCATTAGTGAATTTTTTCTAAGAAAAGTGACTAAAAGATACAATGTTAACAATTCATGATACGATGGAACAAGTTATAAGATTTGTAGCAACTGGATTTTTTTATATTAATGGCCGTTTAAATCTTGATTAAAGGGTCAGTTAGTTAATTGTCGGCTTAAATGTAGATGATATAACATCTACATAAATCAAGGTCAAAACCTTATGGTACTGTCGCTATCAATTTAAGGTTTCAGCTTCTTAAACAGACTCCTACTTCACCAGTGTTAATACTTATTCTAGTTCTTTAAATCACCATTTCTGTATATTTTTTCTTACCCACTGAAACAAACAAAACAAAAATAAAGTTCGGGACGCAGCAACTGCGTTATAGTAGCGAATTTTCATAAGAATTGTACACAATATTATACGGTATATTAGTAAAGTTAGTACTTAAACTTACACAGACCTTGAAGATCGATTTTAGAGGTCCTAGTATGCGCACATTTGAAGAATCCTTTCGAAAGTGTTACCATCGATATATCTCTATTATCAAAAAAATCTTGCGTTCTAACTCCTTTTGAGAAAAATGCCCAAAACTCAATTTTCTATGAAGCTAACGAACTAAATTTTGCTATATCTGTAGATAGTGTAGGTCTCTTTAAAAGAAACTTGTATTACAAATTTCATTAAAGTTATGCAGAAGATTTCCAGAAGGAAACTTAATTCATGTTTAGAAAAGTAAAGTATCTCTCAAGTTATAAACGTAGCAGTGATTTTTCCTTATTAATCGCTAGTATGATTTCGTTTTAGTTAACCTAATCAAACCGTTTTTTTTTTCAATATCAATAATAACAAAATTATAATTTCAGACTAAAGGATGACAAACTTATTTAGGCGTTTTAAACAAAAATGAGATCTTGTTTAAAACGTAGGAAATCTGTGCGCTATTGTTTCTCCAAATGTCAAAATAAAACATTAAAATAAACATACGTTCTTTGAGCTGGATTCGATTGCGTAACCTTCTGCCTAGGAGGCAAACGCGGAGACCCTTGCGCCATCTAGTCATACGTCAAATAATATTCAAGGTATACAGAACAAATTAATTACAGAATTAGTAGAATTACCATTGAAACACATCCCACGACTGTTTCGGTCTTACATGACGTCCTATGTTTCAGTTTAAAGATAAAAGAAACTATTTTAGAATCATTTTTATAGATACTTGGCTTGATTTTGTTTAAATTTCTGCTATATTATGCGACTGCTTAATATATATATATATATATATATATATATATATATATATATATATATATATATATATATATATATATATATATATATATATATTTATGCGACAGCATAACATATCTATGTTGCGGTAGAACTGTACTTGAGGCCGTTCATAAAGCTACAAATAAAGTGTATTTTAATAATTGATTGAACCCCTAGTTAAATAACAGTCACGTGGCAAATTTTCAATTTCATGTCGTCTGTCATTTTCCATAATTGCGGCCGAGATTTCACGATTGTTGGTTCGGGTAGTACCTATGTTTTCTGCCTGGTATATATTTAGTTCGGTTACCGTTGATGTATGGTTTATACCTATTGTATGATTTAATCTACGCGTGACAGTTAACTACTTTGTCTGTCAGGCATTGGACCACAAAGTCGTTTCAACGCATGTCTTTGGGATTTTTTTTATTTGGAAAAAACTAAATATTGTGTACCGAATTACTTAAAATTCACAACATAGGTTTATTAAGATATATCGTTTTCAAAAAGTTTCCCCCGATTTCGACTGGAAAAACTTGAGCATAAAGGCCGATTAACGAACTCGACCTTGTTTTTCGCCCAAACAAGATTTTTGCCAAGTTTGATTGAAATGAGTTTAGAATTTTTTTGAGTTAGCGAATTTTTCCTATGGAAAATTCGCTAAAATAAAAATGCACTACATTGGCGTCGGCCCAATAACTCTGTCCTAATGCATCACTTGAGAATCCAGGAGCATCGTTTTTCTGAAAAGCCACTATTTTCGTTACACTTTGTACTTTGTGCTATACAATTCAAATAAGAGGCAAGAAGTTGTGAAACTTCTCCTGCAAACTATAAGTGTTGAAGTTTCTCATGTTGAAGAGTATATTTCATGAGGGCTTTGCAAATGGCAAAACTTACCATATAACATACGAACGCATAAAGTGCCTGAATGTAACTGTGAATTGGAATAAATTTTCTCTGTATCATACTATGAATGAAACATGCAACTTGTGTAAACAGTTCCTCGTGAGATGTTCGCTGCAAGTAAATAAATAAAATAAGTTGATATATTGTATAAAGTTTTGTCGTGCGATAGATTTCCGGGTATATTTCCTGCATTACTTCCCAACAAGTTTCTAGTTGTGGACCTTACCAGGAAGTTATTAATATTGAGTCGATCTGGATCCATATCAAACCACAGCACGATGAATATTTAATCAGATATTGCCTATCCTCTATCCCGTTTAACCTAGGTTGTGTCATTATAACTTTGGATATTAGTACTCAGTGACGTAAAAGTTGCCTCTAGTTGACCTTATTCTCTGACATTTAAAATCTCGCTACTCGGTTTAGTTATCTAGTTTATATTTACTGTTTCTGTTTAAAATTAGACAAAAAAGGGCATAACAAAATTCAGTAATTTTAAGCGTAGAATTTTAAACTGTCAGTGGCATTATGTATATGTATTTACAAGGTTTATATCTATAAACCTTGATGTATTTAGACCTAAGCTGTCCTAATTACACCTTTGACGAGAACAAGTTTAAAACTGATTTGCCAGATGGTGCATTCTAAAATATATATCACTTAGGCATGGGACAATTAAAACCACGATAATCAGTCTTATCCTTGATTTTTATTTAGCGTAGTTTTTATTTCTTAATGAAAATAGCGAAATACTTTGTTTATTTAAACATCAAAAGTATTTTACTAAAATCAGAAAATATGCGGGCAGCTTTAGTGATGATAACCAGATGGTGTTTTTTTTTTCAACAACACACCACGAGGGCTTACAGCCTAAATACTATGGTACCGTGGGTGTCGACAAGTAGGAAAGAGGCAACTTGATAATTCTGGACTTGAAGGTTTGGAGGTTCGGATGAGAAGGAAAAACATGTGCCGGCAAGGAATTCACAACTTGGAAGTCCTCGGGACAAAAGAGCGGACATAACAAGATGTTCTATGTCTGGTGACCTGGACATTAAAAGGGTGCATTCGCTGTGTTCCCCTGGTAGATCTGTGGGGGGCAGCAGGTGGAGGAACTATGGAAGAAAGCTCCTCTGAGCAGTGCCCGTGCAGATATCTAGAGAGAGAGAGAGAGAGAGAGAGAGAGAGAGAGAGAGAGAGAGAGAGAGAGAGAGAGAGAGAGAGAGAGATAGAGATAGAGGTCACCAATGGCACGTCGGTGGGCAAGAGATGGCAGCCTTCGGTGAGGGTAGGGTCACCGATGACACGTATAGCTCTCTTCTGAATGGAGTTCAGGATAGTGAGTGTAGAAGCGGCAGCGGCACCCCAGATGTGGGAGCAGTATTCGAGGTTTGGCATTATTTGTGAAATATATAAAGTATAGAGATTAGCTGGTATTTGCGAGCCCGGAAAAGGAACCCTAATTTGTTAGCAGCCGCTTCTGCAATTGATGCGACATGTTGGTGCCAATTGAGATTTCTATCCACAGAAATGCCAACAAGTGAAAAAGACTCATTACTTTGAATAACTTGGTTGTTCATTGTGATTAGTCTAGGGCTCGTGTCCCTCTTATGAGAATATATATATATATATATATATATATATATATATATATATATATATATATATATATATATATATATATATATATATATATATATATATATATATATATATACATTTGTATCACACCGATAACTAAAAAAAAAGAATGGGCCGATTTTGATCAAATTTTCTGAGTACTTTCCTTTTGCAAGTGGCTTGGATAAGTTCGTTAGACAGAAAAATCCGTCCAGGTTGTCTCGGAAAATTTTGTGTTTTCTTTCTAAACAAAATATAGGTGTGTAAGTTTGAAGACAAAAAAGTTATGGGCATTTAAAGAAAAAAATGGGGTTTTCCTCAAAACGTCGATGTTGCGATTTGAAACGTTACAATTGGCGACATCTAGGCAAAGAATCTGGAAAAAAATGCGGGTTATGTAAAAAAAAGTGTCGCAAGAAAAATGTTTTGCAAACCCTTAAGTTTCAGCTTCAGCCGTCATTTTCCTTCATTTTACTAAAATATTTACAGAAATTTCATTTCTCTGATGTTTTGGCAGTAGTTTTAGTTAAGTTTATCTTTTAACGGTCTATAATTCTTAGCCAATCTTGGTAGAAAAAATTTGTTAATGAGGAGACCACGACTTTTGAATTTTAAAAAGATTTTTTCAAATGAGCGCAAAATAGGCACCCTCGAATCCATATCCGGGTTTAGTTTCAGTTTTTATCTGTTTACATATATACAGGGTGACGCATTTCTACGGACGCATTTGTGCATTTTTTATAGCAATATCATACATGTCTGTAAGACAAAAGAATCGAGATTCAGTAAGTGCGTTTTGGTAGCGAATTTTCATTGAATGCTTCAAATCTCAATAACTCAATTTGCTAATAACCCAAGGTTTGTTGGCTAGGAAACCAGTTTTATCGTAAAGATTTAAAGCTTATTCTCAGAAAATTTTTGTACATTTTCAAACAATAAGTTATTTTGATTGAATATGGTACATTATTTTTACTATATAGGTTTTAGCGGTAACCAGATTGATGCCTGCTTGCATTGGAAAGACATATTTGCTATTAAAACATTTTTATGAAAATTCACTTCCCCAACGCACTTGCTGCGTCCAGACTTTTTATCTCTTTATGTGCTGTTTATTCAAAAGCCAGGTTTCCGTCCCATACAACACCACACAACATACGTGCAACTTGGAAAACTATAGATAAACTGTTAAACAAATATATTGTTACAAAGCACTTCAATAGACGTAGGTGCGGTGTTGCCACATCTCCAGAATTTCCCCAACATCTGGGAATTTTTGCACAATCTGGCAACACCGCCTCCCCACCCCCTGGGGGTGCCTGGGGTGACCCCCCTCAGGCGAAGTCTCAACCCTCTAGGACCAGAAATAACGAAGTTACCAACTTGTGCCCCGTCGGAACGGATAACTGAGGTCTGCACATTCCGAACACCCTGTATATACACCCTGTATACGCAGAGAACCCTTACACCCTGTATACGCAGAGAGATCTTATAGTTCGAGAAACATCTCTTGTGTAGCATAGGAGTGGTGACCACATTTGGATCATCCTGTATACACATCCCCCTGTATACACACGGGACCGATCTGTATTCACAGAACCTTCTAGTAAAAGAAGGTCCTGGAACGTTCTGGAATGGAATGCTCTAGAAAGGAGGGGAAGGTACGGCGAGTATATAAAAGCGAAAGCAAGCCAGCCCGAGTTAGTTCAGTTCAGTAAGAGAATGTGGTAGTGACTTGAAGAAGCAGTGTAAAGTGTTAAGAGAGTAGTGACTGTAGTACCAGATTAGTGACTTTTGTTGAGAGTAGTAATTGTAAGGCCAGTAAATGAAGTGTTTTGTGAGAGAGACATTCTAGAAATTTTATTGTATCCATATTTAGAGTGTAAATAAAGTTGTTTTGTTAAAATTTAAAGTCTCACTTATCCAGAACCCGGAGTAAACGCAACAATTTGGTGTCAGAAGTGTGGGATAAGTGAGTGAAGAAGTGAACAAGCAAGCTAGCTGTAAATGGTAAACACCAGATCGACTGACTACGACAAGATGGCTGAAATCAAAGAGTTGATGGACTTACTAAAAAAGCAACGCGAAGAAGACGAACAACGACGACAAGAAGAAGAAAGAAGACGGCGCGAAGAAGACGAACGACGGCGGCAAGAAGATAAAGAAGACCTCAAGAGGCAACGCGAAGAAGACGAACAACGGCGACAAGAAGATGAAAGAAGACGACGCAAAGAAGACGAACAACGACGACAAGAAGAAGAAAGAAGACGGCGCGAAGAAGAGGAACGACGGCGGCAAGAAGATAAAGAAGACCTCAAGAGGCAACGCGAAGAAGACGAACAACGGCGACAAGAAGATGAAAGAAGACGGCGCGAAGAAGACGAGAGAAGACGACAAGAGGAGGAACAGAGGCGTCTTGAAGATAAAGAAGAACTCAAGAAGCAACGCGAAGAAGACGAAAAACGACGACTAGAAGACAAAGAAGACCTCCGAAGTATGTTTCACAATATGAGAGTCGATGTAAAAGAGGAAATTGAACTGATCAACGAACAAATAGAAAATGTGAACAGTAAAGTAGAAAATGTAACAGAAAATGTAAAGGATTGGAACAAACGATGGGAAGAAGTGGAGGGGTTGAAAGAACAAATGAAGATGATGATGAAAGGCACAGAAGTCAGACATAGAGAACTGACAGAGCAGGTGATGGGCCAGACTGACAGAACTCAACCAAGAGGAGTTACTGGAATGTCCCCAGTTCAAAATCGTCCGGAAGAAGGTATACCAATCGTGCAGCAGCCTCATGGAACCTTGAAGCCGCCGACTTTTGACGGAGAAACATCGTGGCCCATGTACAGGAGGCAGTTTGAGGCGGCAGCTCTCAGCAATGGGTGGAGCGAACAACAGGCAGCAACTGCTCTAATTCTCTCGCTTAGAGGTAAAGCCCTAGAGATCCTCCAGAACATCCCGGAGTCGAAACAGCAAAACTACTTAACAGTGATACAGGCCCTAGATTTGAGATATGGTAACAAGTACATGAGCCAGGTCTACCAGACACAACTAAAGTCAAGGGTCCAGAAGCCAAATGAGACGCTGCAAGAATTTAGTGCCGAAGTGGAGAAACTTGTGCGACTGGCATATCCCCAAGCCCCAGAAGAATTTGTCAACCAGATAACCGTCCAGACCTTCATCGATGGGGTACTTGATAATGAAATGCAACAAGCTTTAAGGCTCGGAAGGTTCAAAACACTTACGGACTGCGTAATTTATGGCTTGGAATTTGAAGCAGCGAAGAATGCATCTCAACCTCGCCGCAACAGGCTGCGCGAAGTGAAGGAGAAAGAGGACCTTTCAGACACGACTGGGGAACTTAGGCAAGAAATAAAGTTTATAAAGGAAGCCATAAGCAAGCTCACTGCAACGGTCGGAGCACGTAAAACGAAAGCAGATTGGTCAGACATAGAATGTTACAAGTGTGGTAGGAAAGGGCACATAAGTAGACAGTGCTCACAAACCCAACAGGTGGCTCGCAGAAGACAAGAATACACCAACAGTGAGCGGCGTCAGGGAAACGACCTGACGCCAGTGTAAGGGGGCGGCAGCTGGCGTGCGAGTCCCAAGGCCCCAAAGTAAAGGTCTCCACTATCCGACGCTACCACGAGAGCCTCGTTATACCTGGCAGCATGGACGGAAGACAATGCAGTTTCACCATCGATACTGGTGCCACTAGATCCGTTGTACGTCCAGACATGTTGCCAAACATGCCGGCACTCACGACCAACAAACAGCCTGTGTTGGAGACAGCGAAAGGAGATAGGATACCCGTGCATGGAGAGGCCATTGTTTACATTAAGCTGGGCAGTACTGAGCTGCAGGCCAAGGCTGTCGTCGCAGAAATCGTCGACGAATTTATTCTGGGCTTGGATATAATGGAAGAGTTTGATGTCTTTTCAGTGGACTTCCAAAATAAGATTTTGAGAATCGGCAACGAAGAGTTGTATTTATCTCCAACAGCAGGCGAAGCTAATCTCAGGGTGAGACTTATTGTCGACGAGGATACACGGATTCCTGGTAACAGTGAGAAGATTGTCAGAGCCAGGCTAGAGAAGAAACTTGATGGTATGTCTGCTCTCATAGCGGAGCCCCTAAAAGATAGACATGATGGTGCCCTCGTCGCACGATGCTTAGTAGACCCGAAGAGGACAATACCCATAAGAGTGGCTAACGTGCAAACTAACAGGGTCACATTGAAGAAAGGTGAGGTTATCGCCACTTGCGAACCCATTGACCGAGTGACGTTGTCCAAAAACGTGACACCCACTGCATTAGACAGAAGACTGCCAGTAGAATTAGTAGAGCGGTTCAAGAATTCATGGGGCCAATTGAACAATATGGAGATGGAGATGGCAGTGAAGTTCGTATTGGAGGAGGCCGATATTTTCGCTCAAGATAAAATCACAGGTCGTACGAGTCTAGTGCAACACAGAATTAATACTGGCGACGCAAGACCAATTAGACAGCCGCCGAGAAGACTGCCTTTTGCCAAGCAATCAGAAATCAAGGCGATGGTTAACGAAATGCTGGAAGATGGTGTGATCGAGGAATCTAATAGTCCTTGGTCGTCCCCAGTAGTTTTGGTCACCAAGAAAGACGGCACTATGAGATTTTGCGTGGACTATAGGAAGCTGAATGATGTCACCAAGAAAGACAGTTATCCCCTGCCCCGGATCGACGACACTTTGAACACTTTGGCCGGATCAAAGTGGTTCTCTACATTAGACCTGAAAAGTGGCTACTGGCAAGTAGAACTCCATAAAGACGATAAGGAGAAGACTGCTTTTTCAACCGGGAATGGGTTGTACCAATTCAAGGTCATGCCATTCGGCTTATGTAATGCACCTGCCACCTTCGAGCGACTAATGGAGTTAGTGCTGAGAGGACTGACATGGGAAACATGCCTGGTGTATCTCGATGATGTCATGGTGATTGGAAGGACTTTCGATGACCACCTGTCGAATCTGAAGCAAGTTTTCTCCAGGCTGAGAGGTGCCAATCTGCAACTTAATCCCAAGAAATGCGTCCTCTTCCAGAAGAGAGTGAGTTTCCTCGGACATGTCGTTTCTGAGAAAGGGATAGAAACTGATCCAGAGAAAATAAAGGCAGTAAGAGACTGGCCTGTGCCGAGGAACAAACATGAGGTCAGAAGTTTTCTGGGACTTTGCAGCTACTACCGACGCTTTGTGAAGTACTTCAGCAGCATTGCGAAACCTCTGCATAGCCTGACTGAAAATAAGGTCGAGTTCATCTGGTCACCAGATTGCCAAGAGTCTTTTAGAGAACTCAAACATCGTCTTCTCACTGCTCCTATACTGGCTTATCCTCAGAACGAAGGACTGTTCATACTGGACACTGATGCTTCCCAGTATGGCATTGGGGCAGTACTCTCGCAGCTCCAAGCCGGAGAAGAAGTTGTGATAGGCTACTTCAGCAAAACGTTCGGAAAAGCAGAAAAAAATTACTGTGTAACCCGGAAAGAACTGCTGGCAGTTGTAAGATCCATCGAACATTTCCACAGCTTCCTGTACGGAAGAACATTCCGCGTGAGGTCAGATCACTCTGCTCTGCAATGGCTTCTGAACTTTAGAAATCCTGAAGGACAGATAGCACGATGGATAGAGAAACTGCAGAGCTACGACTTCCGGATTGAACATCGAAGAGGAAGAAGTCACGCCAATGCAGACAGCCTGTCGAGAAGACCATGTTCAGTGCATGAATGTAAATTTTGCGAGCGACAAGAGAACAAAGAGATCGACAAAGTAACTCATCAGATCAAACAACTGGTGGCAGGACAGAAGAATAACACCGATCTAGACGTAAATCTTGAATACATCAGAGACGCACAGAAGACAGATCCAGACTTGAAAAATATTAGAGAATGGCTACAAAAGGGGAAAAGACCTGAGTGGCACGATGTGTCCCGGTTTGGGGCGGAGGTTAAAGGATACTGGCTACAATGGGACTCATTGTGTCTAAAGAATGACATGATCACTCGAAAATGGGAAACTGCCGATGGTAGAGACTGTATATACCAGACCGTCGTGCCAAGTGAGTGCATAAGCAGTGTTCTTCAAGAGCTACACAATAGTAGAAGTGGAGGCCACTTTGGGGTCAACAGGACTCTTGCCAGAGTGAGAGACCGCTTCTATTGGATAAACTGCCGAAGAAGCGTGGAAGAATGGTGCAAAAGGTGTGACCAATGTGCTTCAAAGAAAGGACCAAAGACCCGATCCAGAGGAAAAATGATGCAGTACATCTCAGGTACACCGTGGGAGAGAGTTGCCGTAGACATCGCAGGACCTTTTCCCATCACAGAGTCTGGGAACAGATACATAATGGTGGCGATGGACTACTTCTCGAAATGGCCTGAAGTTGCGCCGATCCCCAACCAAGAGGCAACGACCGTAGCAGAAGCCCTGATGGAAAATGTCATATCACTGCATGGCGTACCCTTGGAGATTCACACCGACCAGGGCCGGAATTTCGAATCAGAGGTCTGGAAGAGCCTAATGGACTTGCTAGGCATAAAGAAAACGAGAACAACGCCACTCCACCCTCAATCAGACGGCATGGTAGAACGGCATAACAGGACCATCAATCAGTATCTTGCTATGTTTGTCGACGAGAATCAGAGAACCTGGGACAAGTTGATACCTCTGTTCCTCCTAGCTTACAGAAGCTCTCAGCATGAATCTACCGGCTACACTCCATCCATGATGTTGACCGGCAGAGAGATGCGGTTACCAATCGACATGACGAGACCACCACCGAACGAGGACATAGCGGACCTAGCTACGTTACCTGAGTATGTCGCCGACCTAGAAGGAAAACTGCGCACTATACACAGATGTGTCAGAGATAGGCTCCTCTTAAGCAGTGACCGGATGAAGATGCGCTTGGATCGCAGAGCAACACCCCATACATTCAAGGAAGGTGATGCAGTGTGGCTGTACCAACCAACAAGGAGAAAGGGCCTCAGTCCCAAACTTCAGAAACCATGGGAAGGGCCATACTTGGTGACTAAGAAAATCAACGACCTAGTCTACAGAATCCAGCTGTCTCCAAGAACTAAACCCAAAGTTGTTCACATAGAGAGGTTGAGTCCCTATCGGGGCAACGAACCCCCAAGTTGGCGGCCGGTAAATACTGTTCGGGACGAACAGTCTTAAGGAGGGGGGCAGTGTTACAAAGCACTTCAATAGACGTAGGTGCGGTGTTGCCACATCTCCAGAATTTCCCCAACATCTGGGAATTTTTGCACAATCTGGCAACACCGCCTCCCCACCCCCTGGGGGTGCCTGGGGTGACCCCCCTCAGGCGAAGTCTCAACCCTCTAGGACCAGAAATAACGAAGTTACCAACTTGTGCCCCGTCGGAACGGATAACTGAGGTCTGCACATTCCGAACACCCTGTATATACACCCTGTATACGCAGAGAACCCTTACACCCTGTATACGCAGAGAGATCTTATAGTTCGAGAAACATCTCTTGTGTAGCATAGGAGTGGTGACCACATTTGGATCATCCTGTATACACATCCCCCTGTATACACACGGGACCGATCTGTATTCACAGAACCTTCTAGTAAAAGAAGGTCCTGGAACGTTCTGGAATGGAATGCTCTAGAAAGGAGGGGAAGGTACGGCGAGTATATAAAAGCGAAAGCAAGCCAGCCCGAGTTAGTTCAGTTCAGTAAGAGAATGTGGTAGTGACTTGAAGAAGCAGTGTAAAGTGTTAAGAGAGTAGTGACTGTAGTACCAGATTAGTGACTTTTGTTGAGAGTAGTAATTGTAAGGCCAGTAAATGAAGTGTTTTGTGAGAGAGACATTCTAGAAATTTTATTGTATCCATATTTAGAGTGTAAATAAAGTTGTTTTGTTAAAATTTAAAGTCTCACTTATCCAGAACCCGGAGTAAACGCAACAATATGTTGCGTTCATTGTGTCTTAGGTGATTATTTAGAACCTCGGTGGTTCTAAGAACGTGTGCTTCTGAACCGAAGGGTACTGGGTTCGATCCCAGGGTACTCCTTTCACTTTTTAGTACAAACTGTAAAATTAACATCAACCGAGGTTCTGGCATTGTATTTGAGCAAGTTGAATGTCTGCACGTTCCGCCCTTCGGAGGGGACGTAAAGCCGTCGGTCCCGTGTCCATGCTATGTTGGGCACGTTAAAGATCCCTACCCTCCTTACAGAAAGGCAGGGGTTCGGCAAAATTTCCAGGATATTGAGGTAAAACTGCTCCCTGGCGTCGGTGATTGGCCATAGTCGCGGAAATAGGCCGACGTTAAAGAAACAAACACACACATTAGGTGATTAAAATTATTTTATTATGCAGCATTCGATAACACAGTATATTTATTTTTGCTCAAATAGGTTAAACCTCATTCAATTCTAACATTTGCATTTTAGATTATTACTACTCGTTACGATTTTCACATTTTAAAGGAAACGTAACGGATTTTTTGAAAATGCTATCACTAGCATGGCTTGCCAGGAACTCTGGTGTTCGCGTAAATTCTTCGAAGTTAATTCCTTCTGGCTTAAGAAGCCTGAAAATATTAGAAACTTGCTGATTTGTGGTTAATACCTAACGGATTTATTTTATTACAGGTGCTCCATGTTGTTTGATATATTAATTATTGCTGGTTATCGAAACGGGGTTGTGTTCATAATCTAGATACTAGGAAATTATTATCGCACCGCAGTCCAGCTATGTTGTTGTTAAGCAGTTTACATTACATACCAGGAGCGTGCGGTGACATTTTAAATAAGGGAAGCAATTTTCAAAAATTTCCCTATTTGTAGTGTAACCCAATTATTCTGTCGTTTTTGGCAACTTCGTTAATAATGTCATAAAACTGTGGATTCTGGGACATTTCCTCGACGAACTTATTTTCAATTGATAAAATTGAAATTTGGGAACGACTTTCGTGTCCTGTTGAATTCCTAACAAAACTCTTGATATGTTTCAATGTAGAACAATTTCGTTCTACAGACGCACTAGTAGCAGGAATTGTTAATACTAATTCACATAATTTGAACGCTTCCGATAATGCATTTTTTTAATTTTGATTCTTTTAAGAAAGTTAAAGGTTCACTCGCGTTAGTTTTTGTGTCAATAACATCGGTTTCATAAATGACTGTAAGTTCTGATCGTAATAAGGCTTTGACAAAATAATGTCCAGAGTGGTGGAATAATGATTTGAATGAATCTTCTGGGAAAGGTATCCCAACAAATCCTCCAAAATTACACAATTCAAGAAATTTCAGGTCACTGGGATGATCAAATCTGCAGTTAGTTTGCTGCTGAATTTGATCTATGATTTGGTAGAAAAGGCGGCGATAAGAAGTTTGAAGATCTCCCACATTCTCAGTGCACAGACGCTTTCTTCGTGGCACCACTTTTCCTAATTCCATTGTTTTTTCCAGAACTTATCAAATTCATTCCTCTTTTGAATTATAATGAATTTAAATTCACTAATTTTCTTCAGGCAAAAACCAATGTCATTTGTTTTACATTGCAATATGTTAAATACATTATCTGAAAACAGAAATATTTCCGAAAATATATTAGGTAAAAAATTAAAATTAAATTCTCTTTTCAAACCATCTAAAAATCCTCTGGAACTATTTATTGTTTCTGCATCCCAATTTTTGCTATTTTCTATTAGGTTCAATTAACGATTCACGGTGTTCAAATATAGTTCACACAAGTCTGCCCTTGTAGTTCCATCGGGTTGCAGCTACTTTGGGTAAACGTTTTTTAACAATTGAGTCTAAGGCTTGTGTGCGCTTCATAGATTTGGAAAAAAGCAGCCTTTCCACTTAGGGAAGCAAAAAACACCTTACATTCTTTAATAGGATTTATGGGATCAAATGAAATTAAATTTATGAGCACAACAGGGTACAAATAGAGCACTGGAAAACGTTTCCCGCACTTTAGCTTGAAGACCTCCTAAATGTCCGGCTATAACAGCAGCCCAATCATAGCTTTGGGCAATTAATTTATTATCAGTCTCCTCAATATCTTTCATAATATTAAGCACAATTTTATATAAGGCGTTTGCGGTACGATCTTCTGTCACATTTTTAAAGCCTAAAAATGTTTCTTGCTCCCATCCATTTTTACATAGCGTATTACTACAGATAGTTGACCTAAATTAGTTACGTCGGTTGTTTCATCTAGAACAATAGCAATGAAACGAGTCTGTTTAATTTCAGATTTACTTCTGTTCAAAATAATAGTGGCAGCAGCCGCAATGAAGTCATTATGAATGCGATTTGATGTCCCGCGAAAAACGTTAGACTGTTCCAACTGATTTTTTAAACAAATGTCGTATTTGGCTATTAAAGAAACTCGGTCTTGAAAGTTTCCTCTATTTGCAGATGTAGTTGTTTCGTCATGACCCCTGAACCCCAATTCATGTTGACCAAGAAAACACACAACATGAATAATAATATGTTTCTGTTTTTATCAACCAGTTCATTGTGTCGGCGATGACTAATTTCTATCTGCTTGTCAACGGCGTGTTCAATTCGCGTTTTTTCCAAAGACACTTAATTTTAAAATGGTCTGTAAATACGCTTTAGACATAACATGTCTTTTTACTACTTTATGTAGATTATTCAAGTCGGAAAACCCACTTTTATTCCACGCCCCTTTTTCAGTCACAAATAGACTACCAGGCCAACAAACCAGTTTATTTCTGTTAACCATTCATATTGTTTATAAGTTTTTTCCGCGTTGAAATGTCGAATACATGTTTTAATTCTTGTATTTAAGTTTTTTAGAGTAGGTTTCGACCTACCTTTATTTATAATATAATATCTGGTGTTTCAGCAAACGATAAAGCTGAAAATCCTTTGGTTATCAAAAAACACACGACACAATCACAGTTATTATTACCACTTGTTCGTAAAGTTTGTAAATTCCCACCCCCACCGACGCCGCTGTTAAAAGCTGATCTAGTTGCAGCCATATTAATAATCATAAAATGCAAATGTATTTAACTTAGTCAACTGCTTATATCCACGAAATAATCAGCGACATTCATGTTGTACGTGCATAGGGTCTTCCAACACGTTCTACATGTTGAAATACACGTACATTGCGTCGAGCATCGAGCAAGGGTTTTTCATTATGTGGCCTGCTGGCTACGTGTATTTAACTGAAGTCATTGCATCCACTCCTAGTATCAGGTTCACGCTGTTAGTTGGCGGTCGCGTTTACTGGGACGACATCCTTGCTAAGAGCGCATATACAAGTACAGTATGATGCATAATAAATAATTATGTGTGAGCTCCCGAATTAAAAATTGTAATAGATAAATTAGTTTTCGAATTTGAAATTTAATATTATAAATACAAAATGGATAATGCGGTTTAATACAAATTATTTTTAAGTAGGTATGTGGTCGTTATTTTAAGGGAACCAATGCTTCCATGGACCGCACGCCACTATTACATATGTTTGCGTCATCACCTATGTCTGTCTGCTAATCAATAGTACAATAACATGTAATTATATGACACAAATCACGAATACTCATGTATAATTTACAGATGCAGAATATTAGTTCTATGTATGTGATACTTAAAAAGCTTTTAGCAAAGTTACAGCAGAACGAACAGCAAATAGAATGCCCAGTCATGTAGATACTTTTAAACTTTGGATTAATGATGTCACAAACTAATTTGATAAGTTTCCGTTGATGGAGCAGCATTTGTCTTTCTGTGATTTTTCGAGTCACAATTGTTAAATGTGGAGTGACTGTGAGTTGCAAGGTTCCTGCAAAGATGAAGCATGAAGCAATGTGGTGTGAAATAGACAAATACCGCTGTAAAAGTTTCGATGGCAATTCTGGAAATTATGCATGACATGGTAGCTGCATAATTGTCCTAGACATCAGAGAAACTTTAATTAAGAAATGCTCGTCACCCGCAGTAGCAAAGATTTACATGAGACTTTACCTTTTCTGGCTTGCATTCCACCTGCTGTAATGCATACGTAATGCAAGAAAAAGTCAAGGGTTTGTGATTCGTCGATAGTGGAGTTACGAGGATTGTTCAACAGATAAACGCTTAGAGGCTGTAAAGCATATTTTATTCAACAAATTTAAAACCATTAAGATTAAAGCATGATTCATTGATTGTTGTTGCCCTCACTTGGTGAAACTTGTCCATACTACATACAGACGTGGAGACTACTTCTCTGGCTTCACTGTTGGTTTTATTTTTTGTAGGTGAAGGACGTAGCCAGCGCGTAAGCTAACTGAAGCAAGTGGCCCTTACGAATTCTGGATGTTCTAGGATGTTCTTCAACGTTTCTGTGACTATAGTTTCGCTGCTTGACAGCATTCTCAGACAGATAAAAATTGAATTAGTACGAAATCATGACAACTACAAATAAAGATCTGTTGCTATGTTATGATATGATGTTTTGATCAAAAAAATTATCAAAAAAATGTATGGCCACCTGAAAATACATAAGCTAAATATACCGGTGAGGCCAGTAGTTAGCTATGTTAATACACCTAACCATAAAAGCACACAACCACCAGATATGTATGGCTACCTGAAAATTCACAAGCCAAATATTCCTGTGAGACCAGTAGTTAGCTATGTTAATACAAATAGTCCTAAGATAGCGAGCAAACTGATTTCACTTATTAGAGAATACAATTACTTTCCAAAATATTCAGTTAAGAATTCTTATGAACTTACACAAAAATTAAATAACTTAATTATTCCCACAAATAGTATATTAGTCTCGTTTGCTGTTTGTAGCATGTATTCTAAGATACCCACTAGGGAATCTTTACGTCTATTAGAAAACGTTTTAATAGAAAATAACGTAGATATCATAAAAAGACAAGAAATAATGAATCTTTTTAACGAATGTATAAAACAAAACTATTTTAAATTTAATAATAAAATTTATATGCAAAACGAATGTTTACCTATGAGTAGTCCGTTGTCACCTTTATTAGCCAACATATTTATGGAAAACTTAGAAAACCAAACTTTCGCCTAATATTGTCTTTTGGTACAGATACGTAGATGATATTTTAGCATGTTTGCAAGGTAGTCATACAGAATTAAATGAATTTTTGAATTTTATTGATAACATTCACACAAATATTAAGTTTACTTTAGAAGAAGAAGCTAACAGTTGTATAAATTTTTTAGACTTAACAATTAGAAAGTTAGAAAATAATTCATTTGACTTCAATATATAGGAAACCAACTTACACTGACACAACCATACCATACGATTCATGTCACCCATTTTCACAAAAGCTGCCAGCGTACCATTCTATGAAAGATCGTGCATTTTCAATACCTATGTCACAAAACAATTTTGAAAAATAATTTTCAATAATTAAGCAAATAGCATTTAAATAATGGCTACTCTGTTAAAATAATAGATAAAATGATAGAGAGAAAAGAATACAAATTAGCGATTAATTTAATTTATCTCAATATTAGATACAAAGAAGACAACAGATAACTTATTTTGGAACCATTTCAGAAAATATTTCAAAAATTTTAAATACCTGTAGAAATACAAAGGTAGCTTTTAAATCTTACAACACGACGCGTGATTTGTTATTTAACGCAAAGGAAAAATCTTGTTTCCTGACAAAAGCTGGAGTTTATAAATCAGCTTGTACACATTGTAACGCAATCTACATAGGTCAAACTTCTAGAAATGTTAACACCCGAGACAAAGAACATATTTCTGCATTTAGAAATAACCACACTGACAAATCTACATTTGCAAAACATATTATTGATACCGAACATAGACCTACAGTAAATAACTGCATACAGACACTACATTTTTATAATGACAAACGTAAACTAGACTTTTTTGAAGCTTTAGAAGTCAAAAAGCACACACACGACAATAACTACCTTGTTTTAAACGAGCAAACTGATTTAATGAATTACCCTTTCTTGGATATTCTTCTTTCTAATTAAACAAGTCAAAGAAAATAAATTTAACTATTCTTTCAAAAAAGTTGTAATAAGATAATTAGTTGATGTATGTCGATATTTTCGTTGTATAGAGACTGCTTTTAAACTGTTATTGTTTAGTTATTTTATTGTTGTAACAGTTATCATAGTTATTATAGGCTAGTTCCCACAAATGATATAGAAATATTTAAAGCTTTAAACAAACATATCAAAAATATGAAAATCAAAGTATAGATTAGAAACCTAGCGGCAACTTTCCGAAATTTGGAAGTAGTATTTTCTTTCTCCCAGTACTTAGCGACTTTTAATTCCATTCTTAAATTTAATACAAATAATAATAGACATACTTATATTAAGTAAAGCCTGTAAAGTGGAATTGTAATTAGTTAATAGTGAATATTACCTCTAGATAGTTAATAAGTTCCTATTGTCTTTCCTAGTGTTTGACACCTTTCTTATAGCGGCTCAGTCTGTGATGTTGAAAGCTCTGAAGAGCCCCAGTAGCGTATACGTATCCCTGTAGTCAACCATCTCCTCACAGTCCTTTTATTTATTTAATAACAAAAAAAGGCTCTTGAGAAAAAAAAAAAAAAAGAAAAAAAAAGAAATAAAAGATTGCAACATAAAAAAAAGGCAAAAAAGAGAGAAATAAAAAAAAAAAAAAAAAAAAAGTCCTAAGGGAAATAAAAGATTGCAAAAAAAAAGAAATAAAAGATTGCAACATAAAAAAAAAGCCAAAAAAGATAGAAATAAAAAAAAAAAAGTCCTAAGAGAAATAAAAGATTGAAAAAAAAAAAAAAAAAAAAAAAAAAAAAAAAAAAAAAAAAAAAAAAAAAAAACTATATAATCAAGGATGAATACTTGTATTTAGAATAATAGCATAGAATAAATTTAAGTATGTATATATACAAAAAGAAAAGTGTAAAGGTGATCTAACGACTTTAGGATAGGGTAGCAGAGGTGGGTCATAATGTGCTAATGGCTGATCAAAGCCACAGCCAGTAAACCAAACACACACACATAGGCTAGTTCTATTTTTATGTTAAATATTGACATACATCACATAGACATTTTGAAAGCCCCATCTGTCATCTGTGTTTCATTTTATTTTCAATTTGATAATTTTTTTATCAAAACATCATATCATAACATAGCAACAGATCTTTATTTGTGGTTGTCATGATTTCGTACTAATTCAATTTTTATCTGTCTGAGAATGCTGTCAAGCAGCGAAACTATAGTCACAGAAGCATTGAAGAACATCCTAGAACATCCAGAATTCGTAAGGGCCACTTGCTCCAGTTAGCTTACGCGCTGGCTACGTCCTTCACCTACAAAAAAGAAAACCAACAGTGAAGCCAGAGAAGTAGTCTCCAAGTCTGTATGTAGTATTAAAGCATGAGTCCCACTTTTGCACCAGTTCTCTGCTGATGAAATTCCTGTGAGCATTTGCGGAATCATTTCTTAACAGCATCTTCCGGCGTGCGAGTTACACATTCGCATAGAATCTCAGCCTTTTAGCGAATTTTCATTAAGAAAATTCACTAATTGAGAGAGGTAACGATGATGAGACTTTCGGAATTTTGTTTAAATGAGCCCCTAGTACCTAAGGTTTATGGATTAGATAGGTCGTCAGGTAACTCTGAGAGGGGAGAGACGCGAGAGGTGGGCATTACGTCATGTGTATTCCAGACGCGGATAACTCCTATAGTTTCACATTACGTTTTCGTGTTTTAAATAACATCTATTAGAAATTTGTGTAATTTTTAATGAGTTTGCTACAAATCTTCGAATACAGCTAGTTGCGGATTTATTTTTATGTTTATTTCGTACGAAACAGCAATTAAAGCGGAACTAATGTCTTAATGACAATATTTTATTTTGTGAGGTATTGCGTTGTAAACATAACCGCACACTGAATTAACGGTATTACGAATTGGACGTTATTTATTCAGGATTTTTTTTTTAATATTTTACGATTAAATCGGCGAATCGTAATAAAGGTTGATATGTGCAGCAAGTGCGTTATGGAAGTGAATTTTCATAAAAATGCTTTTAATAGCAAATATATCTCTTCAATGCAAGCAGGCATCAATTTGGTCACCGGTATAACCTATATAGTAGAAACAATGTACCATATCTTATCAAAGTAGCTTGTTTGAACATGTACAAAAAATTTCCGAAAATAAACTTAAAACGTTTCTGAGAAAACTCGTTTCCTAACTGATAAACCTTATGTTAATAGCAAATTGCGTTATTGAATTTTGAAGCGTTTAATTCGATACTAAAACGCACTTACTGCGTCTCGATTTTTTTACAAACATGTATCATATTTCGATTAATAATGCAAAAATGCAATAAGGAATGTTCAAAAAAAAATTGTAGGTATCATCAACGACTTATGGGTCACCTGTGATTGTCAAAATAATTTTATAAGATGCAGCTCAGGACACCCTATAAGTAATCTATACAATTTTTTATCGTATCTTGCATAATAACAATTTATTGAGCTTTACCGTAGAAATGCGTCATCCTGTATATATGTAAACAGAAAGTAAACCCGGATATGCATTCTAGAGGGCCTAGTTTGCGCTCCCATGAAGAAATATTTTTAAAATTGAAAAGTCGCGGTTTCCTCAATAACGAATTTTTTCTACGAAAATTAGCTAAAAATTAAAGACCGTTAAACCATGAACATAACTAAAACTACTTCCAAAGCATCAGAGAGAGTGTCTATTTGAAATGAATTTTCTGGAAATATGTTATTAAAATGAAGGGCAATGACGGTTGAAGCTGAAGCTTAAGGGTTTGCAGAACACTCTTTACATAATCCATATTTCTTTAAGGTTCTTTTCCTAAATGTTGCCAATTTTGACGTTTCAAAGCTAGACTAGACGTTTTGAGGAAAACTCGATTTTTTTTTCTTTAAATGCCTCTAACTTTTTTGTCTTTAAACTTACAGACCTAAATTTTGGAAAATTGTTTACCCTTTATATATATATATATATATATATATATATATATATATATATATATATATATATAAAATTGAAACTAGGCCTGGCTATGGGTCCTAGTGGGCATACTTCGCGCTTATTTGAAGAAATTTGTTCTAAATTCAAAAGTCTGGATCTTCTCTTTAGTGGTTTCTTTTTTAAATAAAATTCACTAAAACAAGCACTTTTGAAGCCACGGGACAAGTCTACGACTGTATTAAATATGGAACGGTTTCACTAAGTTAGGGCAAGAACAAACAACCAGATATGCTTTTCAGATTGAATTAAGTCTTGAAACTTTTATTTCCTATTTATCAAATTATTTTTTATACAAAAACTCGTTAAAAAATTCATCGGAATAACAACAATCTGATTAGTTAACGAGAAAGTGAAATGAGGCAAAAAAAATTGATAAAAAGTAAAATTACTAACTGGGCTTAGAAGTCGTCATGTAGGAGTCGATTATACGACGTACAGGGACTCAGCCCACGCTACGCTCGACATGTATGTACTAGCAGGTATATCCCATAATACATGTTAATTGTTCAACGTTTTACAATTTACACAAAACCATTTTGATTTACAATGGATTTTTGGCTCATATTTTAACGAAACCAAGGGGAAAAACGACTTAGACACATATCTAGGAGCTTGTTATATTCACTTTTTGTAGTATTTTTCACTTACATTCGTACTCAATCAATTTTGACGTTTTAACTTTCTTGAATCAGAATTAATTAATTAAAAACTAATTTACCTCTAACTTTTTTGTCTTTTAAGTTAGAGATTTGAATTTTGGTGCATGGGATGCTCTAAATGACAGCAACCAGCGTGCCCCTACTTTGTTATTTCCGGAGATACAATTTTTTTCGAAAGAAAACAAAATTTTCCGGGAAAACCTGGGCCGATTTTCCCGACTAACGAACTTGTCCAAGCCACTTGCAAAAGGAAGTATGTGTCAAATTCGGACCATTATTTTTTGAGTTATCGGTGTGATACATACATCTATATATATATATATATATATATATATATATATATATATATATATATATATATATATATATATATATATATATATATATATATATGTATATAAATTTTATTTAAGAAAATATCCTGAGATATAATTAGATAATAATTAGATGACAACAATAAATACATACAATAAGTACAATAATATCATAAGGAGCAGTTTATTAGCATTAGATCTGTTGATTAATGCACTTGACTTCAGGAATGTCAGAAGCTGCGTATGGTTTTCTCTGTTGGATCCTAAAAGATCGGTCAAGTTGTTTGGTATGTTTGAGGATATTCTATTTGCTTCGTGTAGTGGGCATTCCACAAGAAGATGTTGAACAGTACTTTGTGTATCACATCAAAAACAAATAGATGGGGGCAGCTTCTTCATTTGTGAATTTAGTATGGCCTATTCTCAACCTGGATATGACTGTCTGATTTTTTCTTCCATTTGGAAGTGGTAGCTTATCATTTACTCTGGGTTTGATATGGAACAGTTTTGAGGGTTTAGTCTCCCACATTTTTTGCCATTTGTTAGAGATAACTGTTTTTTATATTGATCTTGATATCCTCGTTCGTATGGATTTGGTAGACTGGATCGTTACAGGAAGTGGCGACTCCTTTTGCAAGTGCATCCACAATTTCGTTACCTTGGATGTTTACGTGGGAGGGGGTATATAATTTTTGTTTGTAAGCATGTTATCCCAAATATCCAGTAGCTTAATCCAGCAGCAAGTGCGTTATGGTAGTGAATTTTCATAAAAATGTTTCTAATAGCAAATATGTTTTTTTAAGAAAGCAGGCACCAAATTTGGTTACCAGTATAATCTATATATTAGAAACAATGTGCCATGTTTCATCCAAATAACTTTATTGTTTGAAAATGTACAAAAATTTCCGAAAGTAAACTTAAATTGTTCCCGAAAAAACTGGTTTTCTGGTCAACCTTATAGGTTAATAGCAAATTGATTCAAAATTTGAAGCATTTAATGAAAATTCGCTACCATAACGCACTTGCTGCGTCCAGAATTTCTTTTCTTACGAAGATGTATTATATTTCGATGGAAAATACAAAAATGCAATAACATAGGGCGTGTTCGAATAAAAAAATTCACTAAAAAAAAGAAAATTTGAATCACCAACGACTTATGGGCCAGCCTGTAATTGGGGAAAGATGTAGCTTAAGACACCCTACAATTAATGTATACAACTTTTTTTCGTAACTTGCATAATAACGGATATATTGTGCTTTAATGATTTTTTACGATAATTCGACAAAAATGATATTGACCATTAAACGATAAACTCTATAGCCAACACTACTGCTAAAGTATCAGAAAAAGGGTCTATTTGAAATGAATTTTCTGGGAATATTTTAGTAAAATGAAGGACAATGACGATTGAAACTAAGAGTTCAGGCTTTGTAAAACATTATTCTTGTGACATTTTCCTTCGATAGATCATACTAATTTCAGGTTCACTGCCTAAATATTAACAATTTTGACGTTTAAAATCGCGACTTTGACGTTTTGAGGAAAACCCAAATTTATTTTTCTTTAAATGCCTGTAACTTTTTTGTCTTTTGATCTACAGAGCTAAATTTTGGTAGGTAACTTGCCTATAATGACATAAACCCGCGTATAAAATTTGGTTGCCCTTACTTTGTTAATTTTGGAGA
This sequence comes from Tillus elongatus, assembly GCA_964006375.1. Taxonomy (NCBI): domain Eukaryota; kingdom Metazoa; phylum Arthropoda; class Insecta; order Coleoptera; family Cleridae; genus Tillus; species Tillus elongatus. The sequence continues at coordinate 18,740,044 of OZ023267.1, read as the reverse complement.
TATAAATTTTTTTCGAAAGAAAACACAAAATTTTCCGGGAAAACCTCGTCGGATTTTCCTGGCTAACGAACTTATCCAAGCCACTTGCAAAAGGAAGGGACTCACCAATTTTGACATTTAAAATCGCGATTTTGACGTTTTGAGGAGAACCCAAATTTATTTTTCTTTGAATGCCTGTAACTTTTTTGTCCTTTACCCTACGCAGCTAAATTTTGGTAAATAACTTGCCTATAATGATATAAATCCGCGCATGAAATTTGGTTGCCCTTACTTTGTTAATTCCGGAGATATAAATTTTTTTCGATTTTTTTCGAAAAAAAACACAAAATTTTCCGGGAAAACCTCGGCGGATTTTCCTGGCTAACGAACTTATCCAAGCCACTCGCGAAAGGAAGGTATTTATATTTATCAAATTTTATCAAAATCGGTCCATTATTTTTTTAGTTATAGGTGTGACACATAAATATATATATATATATATATATATATATAAACATATAAAGTCTGAAACCGACCTCGGATTTGGGTTCCAGGGGTCCTAAATAGCGCTCATTTGAAGAAATTTTTTCAAAATTCAAAAGTCGAGATCTCCTCATTAGTGAATTTTTTTAAAGAAAATTCACTAAGAACGTTATCATATCGAACGTACTAACAACGTTTCAAGGTATTTGTCTTAATGTTCCTTTATGGTGTCTGATACTTGACTAGCTATATAGAAGCAGTTAACTAAGTAATTTTATACGTGATTTCAGGTAAATATCATGACCGTACATTTTAAAGCTAATGCAGTAAATCTACAGGATACTGGAATAGTTCTCTACAAACGTGACTGGAATCGTTAGATTAAATTTACAAATTCTGTGAGACGATTTGTACACGACGACGTGCAGATTTACTTTAATAATTTCTCAGTTAATGTTAGGAATTCTACCTATGTTAACTGTTGACATTATAAAATCACCGTCGTATATTTTATTACTGTTATTACAAAAGTAAACGTTTTACATTTTGTAAGTTTTTTTGGTAGTATATTCAAGTTCCTAAGGCCCATACCCAAGGTATATTTTAGTTAACGGATTTTCCTACAATCTGACAGGTATCAGTGGAAGGCTTTGATGAATGGACGTGCTTTCCGGAAAATCTCTCTTTTGAAAAATGGTCGAAACAATCCCAGAAATTTATACAATTTCTACAAAATAAACTGAAACCTTAGTTTCTTGTTGTTACGCTTCAGAGTCCATGGCTTTAGCTCTAGGCCATTAGCTCATTTTGCCACGCTTGTTGAAAGTAGTGTCAGCTTATTGAAATTTGCCCATGTAGCGAACATTTTCTCCGATCGAGTGATCAAAGTTGCTATGATTTTTTTTTTGGATACAGGAGGGGGAAATGCTCATGCAGACCCCATTCACGGCCCCGTAGTTTCCGTGGGATATCTAGGTACTGTGAGACTGTACTCACTAAAACCCCCTCCCTGGGAGTACCGGACCTTAGTCCATATCTCCGTCGGAAAGATTCCACACAATGACTTTTTGGGTATGAATGTTTCCATTCTGTTTTTGCCTCGTGGGCGTTAGCGGGTAAGTATAAGCTTTGGACGCTTATGCTTATGTGGAAGTTGATCGTCGTAGTCGGTGGCACTACGGAGAAGAGCATTTGGGTGAGAAGCGGCTTTCGCGAACTGAGTTGTGGATAGTTGAGTTATAAACTCAAGTATCGAAGGCATTTCCAGATCAGAGTGAATCTGACTGTTTCGGACAAACCATGGCGCTCCGGTAACCATTCTCAGAATGTTGTTCTGGATGATTTGAAGGGTCTTGATGTGTGTTGCGGCCGCAGTGGTCCACGCAGGTGATGCATAGATCAAGGCTGGCCGGATGATAACTTTGTACATGAGCAACTTATTGTTCATGGACAATTTGGAATTTCTATTCAGAAGTGGGAACAGCTTCGAGATGAACATCGAGGCTTTTTTTCGAACGTGATCGACATGGGGGCGCCATGTTAAGTGTTTGTCGAGGAAAACCCCGAGGTATTTAGCGGAATCTTGACGGTTGTTCAATGTAACGTGTTCGTGAGGTGTGTCTCCTCTTGGAAAATAGGACAGCTAAACATTTATCGGGGTTTATGGCTAGAAGAGATTTCCTATACCATGATTGCAGCTCGACTACGGCGGTCTGAAGTCGTTCGGTTATTATCCCCGGCTGAGTGGAGCTGCTTGGGATGGTAGTGTCGTCTGCGTACAGTGCGTATGTCACGTTTAGGAGCGCTGTAGGAATGTCTGAGACAAATATATTGTACAGCAGAGGGGAGATAGCAGAACCCTGTGGGAGACCAGCCGTGGCTGGGTATGTTCTAGATATAGCTACCAGATGTTTGACCTGGTACTTCCTCTGTTGCAGGTATGACCTGATTAGCAGAATCAGAGGGAGAGGATAATTAAATGATAGAAGTTTGTTTAGGAGGCCCGCATGCCAAACCCTATCGAAGGCTTGAGAAATGTGAATAAATATTGCACCAGTTGACTTGTTTTTATTAAATCCTTCGGTGATGTTTTCCACCACACGAAGGACTTGGTCTGTTGTGGAGTGCTGGTGTCTGAAACCGAATTGCTCATCCGGGAGGATATGATTTTCTGAGGTGAATGAAGCTAGCCTTTTCTGAATTAGTTTTTAGGCGATTTTGCCGATGACTGGTAGTAGGCTAATGGGCCTGTAGTTCTGAGGGAACAGAGGATCTTTGCTGGGTTTGGGGATGTTGATAATGTCGGCAAGTTTCCGCATGGATGAAAATGTTGAAATCGCAGCATGGCATTCATAATCGTAACTAGGAATACCACGGCTTTGCGGGGGAGGTTTTTCAGGGCTACGTTGGAGATTCCATCGTATCCCGGAGATTTCCTATTTTTTTATGATTTGATTATTTGGGAAGCTTCTTCGAAAGTAGTGGGCTCGATAGTTGTGTCTGGGGTGGCGCGAAGCGCACTCCTGACATATCGGTGCGGTACGTGCGACAGATCAACGTTGTTACAATTCGGGCTGAATTGCAACTCCAGATGATCTGCGAATGCAGTAGCTTTCTCCGCATCCGTGTATATGACACCGTTACGGCCGTGAAGCGGGGATATCGGAAGTTTTTGGGAGCCAAGGGCTTTTATCATTTGCCAGACGGAATTGTCTTGGGTAGACAGGGTTTGCAGGCGCTCCTCCCAACGATTGTTGCGGAGTTCTTGTAGGGCGGATCGTACTTGTTTAATGAGTCTGTTTGCGTTTCGTTTTTCGGTGGGGTTTCTGGTGCGTTAAGCTAGTCTACGCACGCGGTTCTTTCCGAGTATCACTTCCCTGATATTGGACGGAAAAGGTGGCAGATTGATCTGGGCGGGGTACGTCCTTGATACATGTTCGATAGAACATTGAATTTTTGACTGTAGATTATCCACTGCACTCTCGAGTTCGGGGATGCTGCGGATAACCGGAATATTGCCAAGGGTGTTTTTAAGATGATCTGTGAAAACTAAATTAAAGTTAAAACTACACGAAAGGTTAACCAAGCTGCAATTTCATCTATTGCACCAGAGATTCAATAAGATCGCATCCGAATGTATCAGCAATCGATTTACAATCCAGACCCTATCAATAGCTCATTTTGCCACGTTTGTTGAAAGTAGTGTCAGCTCCATGAATTTTGCCCATGTAGCGAACAATTTCTCCGATCGAGTCATCAAAGTTGCTATGATTGAATACAGATCACACTTTTATATCTATCACTGCATATCTAGTATCTAACAGATTCAAATTAAATTGATCTTTATTTATTTTTAAAGTCTGTGGCTAATGGACCTAACGGTCCGAGGCCAAACCAAATTACAACAACAACAACAACAACTTTATTTATTTTTGGTGACGTTTGTGCCATTTTGTTTTATTTTTTCTAAAATTTTATTGCTAAAGGAGTATCACAAGGGGCCAATATGTTCATACCGCGGGTTGGTGTGTGACGTCAGATTGCATTGGCTGCGGCATAGTTACCATTCGCACATTTTTGTTACAACTAGTATGTGAATTCAACAGTTCATATGCATTCTGTCATGGTGCATTGAAATTTGTTCCAATATGTAGTTTTGGATATTTTTTATTTTATTTATTTGTATAATAATATTAATAGTGGTGCTTTTTTATCTAACTTAAGCCTACTTAAGATCTAGATACTACTTAAGGGATTTAGACAGGGACACATATTCTTCATGCCAATGGGGCCTGTCATGGCAACTTTTCTCTTTGACATACAGTATGGCCACTAACGTCATGGGTACATATAAAGATAGACACAAATGACACATAAACTTAAAGCCTAGTTTTTTAAATATTTTTAGTTTGAGTTTTTTAATTAACTTATATATAAGCAAATATATGTTTTTATTACTTTCCAGTTGTAGAAGTTGTTCTAAATTAAAGGGTGGCTCAACGTCTTTTAAGTTGTGTATTTTGTTTGGGAATTCTTTTCTGTAATCCCATCCAATTGAGCACTCTAGTAAAACATGTTGTGCGCTTCCTTCTTCACCACATTCCCAATATGGGTCATTTTTAAGGTTGAGTTTATGTAAATGGGTAGGTATCAAGGAGTGGTTAAATCTCAAACGACATATGCTAATTACCAATCCTCTAGGATATCCAGCAAACCATAGCTGGCAAGTTAACTTTGGTACAATTCTTTTATAAAATATACCTTTATCTTTTCTGTGATAGCCAGTTTCCCACAGCTTTCTTTGTTGTCTGAAAAATAAAGTTTTTATGTCTGTCCATGGCCAGGAATGTTCTAAAAGGTTTTCACAATTTAAAGCTTCTTTAGCCATTCTGTTAACAGTTTCGTTATTTGTAATACCACAATGGGCTTTGATTCATGCAAATCTAACATCGATCTCCATCTCTTCTAACTCTATTAAAATGCGGATAATCTGAATTATTAAATAATTGTTCTTATAGTTGTAGTAGAAGTACTTTAGTGAATCCGCACAGCTTTTGCTGTCAGTCAAAATTAGAATATTTTTATTTCCAATATTTTTTTGTATATTTTAGGGCTTATATTATAGCTATTGTCTCTGCTGAAAAAATACTCATCTTACTACCGCGGGTCGGCGATGGCAACTTTATAAACATACAAGAATACGTCTACTGGAATTTGAACAACATAAGGATATCAATATTATTGTTAATGTATCTAAAACTTAACGTTTGTTATGCAAACAATCTTATTTACCATACAATTATTTATTACGCTGTCGTTTTAAACACAGGGAGTATATGTGACTAAGCAGAATTTAATATACCTTTTTCATCGTTAGTAATTGTGCAAAACAAAATGGTTTGTGAATATTTAGTACTGGTGATCTTCTCCATAAATTCTTAATTTTTCTTTGGTTTATTTATAGTGCAATCTAAAATTATACACCGTGCATATCCTACTTTCCTGCACATACATCTCTGGTTATCAAATAATCCTATCTTAATTTTTTTTTAGAAAGAAAAAGACCCAGATTGGAATTTGATATCTATAGGCTTAGCACAATGTATGGAAACCCGTAAATATAACACGAACGGAAGATAATATTAAAAAATGTTTCTTACAAAAGTTATAGGGTTTTGTTAGGAGCATTATTTTGTAGTGCTTTGAAATGTACAGGGTGACCCAGAAGAGCGCAGCTGATTAAAGTTGTCTTTTTAGTGCATTTTCTTAAGTAAAAATCACTAATGAGGAGACCCCGACTTTTGAATTTTGAAAAAATTTCTTCAAATGAGCGCGATCTAGGAACACTAGAACCCATATCCGGGGTCAGTTTCAATTTTTATATGTATATGTATATATGATAACTCAAGAAAAATGGACCGCTTTTGATAAAATGTAGCACGTGCCCTCCTTTTGTAAGTGGCTTGGATAAGTTCGTCAACCAGGAAAATCGAATCAGGTTTTCCGGAAAAATGTTTTCTTTCAAAAAAAATTTTAACTGAAAAAATAGAAAAACTATGGTAACCAAATTTGGTACGTAAGTTAACGATATTAAGGGGAAACTGTATATCATAATTTATATTTCTATGTTAAAAGAAAAAAAGTTAAAAAAAAATATTTCGTGCCAGATCATTTCTATGAAAATTCACTACCATAACGCACTTGCTGCGTCCAGACTTTATTAGTGAATTTTCGTAGAAAAAATTCACTAATGGGGAGATTCCGACTTTTAAATTTTGAAAAAATTTTTGCAAATGAGCGCGAAGTAGGACCCTTAGAACCCATATCCGGGGTCAGTTTCAATTTTTATATTATATATAACTCAAAAAATAATGGACCGATTTTGATAAAATTTCGCACGTACCTTCCTTTTGTAAATGGCTTGGATAAGTTCGTTATTCAGGAAAATCGGACGAGGTTTTCCGGGAAAATTTTGAGTTTTCATTTGAATATATATATATATATATATATATATATATATATATATATATATATATATATATATATATATATATATATATATATATATACCAAAATTTAGCTCTGTAGGCTAAAGGACAAAAAAGTTACAGGCATTTAAAGAAAAATAAATTTGGGGTTTCCTCAAAACGTCAAGTCGCGATTTAAAACGTCAAAATTGTTAATATTTGGGCAATGAACCTGAAACTAATATGATCTATGGAAGGAAAATGTCTTAAGAATAATGCTTTACAAAGCCTGAACTCTGAGTTTCAATCGTCATTGTCCTTCATTTAACTAAAATATTCCCAGAAAATTAATTTGAAATAGACCCTTTCTCTGATGCTTTAGCAGTAGTGTTGGCTATGGAGTTTATCATTTAATGGTATATAATTTTTGTTGAATTTTCGTAAAAAATCATTAAAGCGCAATATATCCGTTATTATGCAAGTTACGAAAAAAAGTTGTATACATTAATTATAGGGTGTCTAGAGCTACATCTTAAAAAATATTTCCACAATTACAGAGTGGCGTTGGTGATTCAATTTTTTTTTTTTTTTAGTGAATTTTTTTTAATCGAACACGCTTTACGTTATTGCATCGAAATATAATACATCTTTGTAAGAAAAGAAATTCGGGACGCAGCAAGTGTGTTATGGTAGCGAATTTTCATTGGATGCTTCAAATTTTGAATCAATTATTGCTATTGACCTATACGGTTGACCAGAAAATCAGTTTTTTCGTGAACAATTTAAGTTTACTTTCGGAAATTTTTGTACATTTTCAAACAATAAAGTTATTTTGATGAAACATGGCACATTGTTTCTAATATAGAGATTATACTGGTAACCAAATTTGATGCCGGCTTTCTTTTAAAAAACATATTTGCTATTAAAAACATTTTAATGAAAATGTACTACCATAACGCACTTGCTGCGTCCAGACTTTATTTTTTAATGGGACATACTGTCTGACCTCATTTTTGAATTTTTGGGATAATTTCAATCTAATGTTGTATGTGAAACGCCCTATGTCTAAACTCACTCGATACCGAGTTATTGACATTTAAAGTAATCCAAGTACACTTGGAGAACCCAAATCACCACAACACATCTTTTTAAAGACCTGACGATCGTTTCACTAACAAAGTTAGCGTCGTCAGAGGATGAAAAATTCGAACTACTTTCTACTAAAACACCATCTATTAACGAGTTTTCATTCAGAAAAATTCGCTAATAAAGAGGTCACGATGAAAAGCTTTTGAAAAAATTTCTTCAGATGAGCGCGAATTTGGGTCCCTAGAACCCAAAAACCAAGGTCCGTTAACATATTTATGTTTATATATATATATATATATATATATATATATATATATATATATATATATATATATATATATATATATATATATATGTATGTATGTATGTATGTATGTATGTATGTATGTATGTATGTATGTATGTATGTATGTATGTATGTATGTATGTATGTATGTATGTATGTATGTATGTATGTATGTATGTATGTATGTATGTATGTATGTATGTATGTATGTATGTATGTATGTATGTATGTATGTATGTATGTATGTATGTATGTATGTATGTATGTATGTATGTATGTATGTATGTATGTATGTATGTATGTATGTATGTATGTATGTATGTATCCGAGCGATAACTCAAAAAATAATAAACTGATTTCAATCCAACTTGGCAAAAGTCGTGTTTGGGCGACAACCGAGGTCGAGTTCGTTAATCAGCCTTTATGCTCAAGCTTTTCCGGTGGAAAATAGGGGAAAACTGTTTGAAAACGCTATATTTTATAAATATCAGAGTAACTGAAATGAGATTTTACATGTGGCTAGTGCAAATAAACCTATGTTGTAAATTTTAAGTAATTTGGTACCTAATATGTAGAGTTTTTTCCAAATTAAAAATAAAACTTCAAAGACATGCGTTGAGACGACTTAATGGTTAAAGTCCAATGCCTGACAGACAGAGTAGTTAATTGGCCGGCGTAGATTGATTCATACAACAGGTTTAAACCATACAACAACGATAACCAAACTAAATATATACCAGGTATACCACATACTACCCGAACCAACAATCGTGAAATCTCGGCCGCAATTATGGAAAATGACAGACGACGTGAAATTGAAAATTTGCCACGTGATTGTTATTTAACTGGGGGGTTCAATCAATTATTAAAAGACACTATAATTGTAGCTTTACGAACGGCCTCAAATACGCTCTTAGCGCAGTATAGATATATTATATTATTATATGTGTCTATGTCGCATAATATAGTACGAATGTAAACAAAATCTGGCCAGTATATTTATCTTTCTGCATATAAAAAGATTTCAAATTATTAAACCACCAAATTCAATTTATAATGTGAAATGAAACCCAGTGCAAACATGACATAAAACAAACCGATGTGTCCAATAAGGCTTTATTACATCTCATAAGCGATATGAAAAGCTAAAATGATGAAATATATGTTACATTAATCAGTTTGTAATATTGGCCGCTTTATACACTTTGGCCCAATCTGTCGTCAATAATATGATGTTATTGCTTTTAGAGCTAACGCTGCTGCATTATTGGAAACTATATTGCATCTAGAAAATTCAAATTAGCCAAATAAACTATGATTATGCTTTTCCCTATATCTATAATTTTAAATGATAATAAGTTCTTCTTGAATAAGTAATAGCTTTTTCGCTCCGCTTGCAAGTTTTCGCTCCGCTTGCGAGTTTTCGCTATTGAGAGGTAACGATTGATAGTTGTTTTAAATCCCTAATCATTTTTGTCAAGTTTTTGATATATTCGTTTAAATAAGTAACAAACGTGATTGTGTCCCAAAACTTAGGTACGGCAAGCGTCTTTGTGGCATATTTACTTTTTTAGTCCATTACAAATTACAGCTATCTGTGGAACTAATCGGTGTTTACATGCAAACTGAATTTTTAAAGAGAAAATTGGGAAAAGGCTAGATTTTCCCTTACAGCGTCACACTGAGTTACGGTCCTGTAATAGACACTTGATTTAAGCGGCCTCTCTTGACTGATACCGATCTTAATTCGTTCCATCCCCTCATCTTATGCGTCACTTGTTTTTCCTCGATTTTGCACGCAATTTGTCTGCGAAGTTCGGTAAACTTTGCCCATTCCATTTGTATTATTAAATCTCACGACGAAAGTTCAACAGACTGATAGGAAATACGCGAAATTACGAAGCTGTCTAACTTATATATAATATATTGTTATGGCACTTTAGACGGTAAGAGTCATCTAACTTGTCGGTTTATTTAAATTTTAAATGCTGCTAAGCACATAGTCGACAAAGTGCTAATGTAATAAAAATAATAAGGGTTTTACTAGAAACCTAGGAAATCCATAGAATGGTTTCGGACAGGAGTATCAGTCAGCGAAAACGAATCTTTAAAATTTTACTGTACTTCTAATTCAGCTAGGAAATTTTGTACTTGGTCTTAATAATGATACTTCTTGTTGAGCATTTTTTTAAATCGTACTGCTTCAACATATTTGCCGCTCCCACTCAGTACTGCATACGCAGGCAAGTTCACAACTAGATTTGATTGGTTCGCATTTCAACGCAAAAATTGAATGCTGCTGCTAACTTTACCTGACATTTCTATCTGAGTTTTCTACCTTTAGTTTAGAATGCGTTTTGAATTTTGATACTGCAAGTGCATAAAATATTTTATAATTTATCTGGTTCTTGCTCAATTAAATTGGGAGTTTATTTATTATTGAGTAATTTTCTGATAACAGAAAATATGGGAATATAATACCCATCTGGCGCAACCTCAGAATAGTTATCGGCAATGCAACATTAAATCAATTTTATGCGGATGTAGAAGCGACGATGGGCTGTGGCGATTACGAAATAGCACACTTGTGGCATATGTTTTCGGTACGTTAGAACTGCAGCAGTAATTAATTCATAGTTATGGTCATATATATATATATATATATATATATATATATATATATATATATATATATATATATATATATATATATATATATATATATATATTATGTCCGGTAATTACACCGACAACGCTTAACTGGCTATGGCAGGTGGTAGCTTTGTCACCCATTCTTGGAACAAGTCTATGGAGCTACAAGGTTAATCCCGGATTGTCGCTCTATACATATCCAAAGCATTCGACGAGGTCTGGCACGCAGCGCTGCTTAATACCCGTCTGGCCTATGGCCTACCACCAAAACGTTGTACCTGGACAGCAAGTTTTTTCTCCAACCAGAGCATTCCTGTTGTCGTGGATGGTCATTCCTCTAAACTGTATCCAATTAATGCAGGAGTCCCTTTAGGTTCAGCTTTATCCCCTACTTTTCACTTGTTGGCATTTCCGTGTATCGAGCTATCCTGGACTCCATTCAGAAGACAGCTATACGTCGCGTCGGTGTCCTACCCCCACCCAAAAGCTGCCATCCCTTATCAACCGACGTGCCGTTGGTGACCTGTCTCTTTTTTATAGATATCTGCACGGGCACTGCTCAGAGGAGCTTTTTTCCATAATTCCTCCACCTGCTGCCCCCAACAGATCTACCAGGGGAACACAGCGAATACACCCTTTAACTGTCCAGGTCACCAGACATAGAACATCTTGTTATGCCCGCTATTTTGTCCCGAGGAGCTCCGAGTTGTGGAATTCCTTGCCGGCACAAATTTTTCCTTCTCCTCCGAACCTCCAAACCTTCAAGTCCAGAATTAACAAGTTGCGTATTTCCTCCTTGTCCACACCCACGGTACGATGGTATTTAGGCTGTTAGCCCTCGTGGTGTGTTGTTGAAATATAAAAAACACTGCAGATTCGTGTGATCAAATGATGACGATTGATCGAAAAAAGGTTAGGTAAAAAGTTTTTGACTTATAGCCCTCCAAAGTTTAAGAGAAAAAAAAAACAATTTTTTGTTTATAACTCGATAAAGAATTAAGCTATGTCAACGAATTTTGGCAACTGACTTTAGCTCATGCAGACACATTATTCGTGAAAAATCTAACAAATTTCGCAAGCCGGAAGTAGTCATTTGCTTCGAGGTATACTTGTGATAGCCAGAACTTTTACCGATGTTAATTTTTTCAAACTTTAAATTACTTTATTTTGAAGCTGCTTTCATTGTATAAAATTTTTGTCTCTCAATAAATTTTTCTAGAGTTAACCGTTTTCTAGAAAATTGATATTTTAGAAACCAATAAAACGACAACCACAGAATTACGACAACTTCTGATAGTTGTCTGTGAGAACATTCGTGCAAGCGGTATTTAATAACCTGACAGCTAATGTCAGTTCACTGTCTTGATTTATCGTTTGCATTTTTATTATCTTCATTTCTTTTGTTATAAATACTTTTTTTTTACTTTGTTGAAACTATGTAATACCCATTTTCTGAAGTTACGGACATGCATCTCATATTGGGCAAAGCTGATATGAATTGTCGGGCTGCTGCTCGGCTGTACGCAGAAAAGTACCCAAACCGACGGACTCTTCTTCATCATACAACACTCGCATCTGTTGATAGAAGACTGAGAGAACATGGTAATTTGAAGAAGATGTCTCGTAATGCCGGTCGTCCTCGTCAGTTACATCATAGTTTTGAGGAAGAAATCCTAAATACTGTCAAAAACATTTCCGAAGAATGTGTACGGAGAATGTCCATACAATTCAATGTACCAAAAACATCAGTTCACGAAATACTAAAAGAGCAATTGCTACGTCCGTTCCATTTGATGGCGGTGCAGGAGCTTCAAGGTGCTGACGCCAACGTGAGGCGGGTTTTCTGTCAGTGGTGGCTGAATGGCTTTATAGCTGACGCCAATTTTGTGGGTAAGATATTTTTTACAGACGAAGCATGTTTCACAAGAAATGGTGTGTTGAATTTTCATAATTTACATGTTTGGAGTGGTAAAAATCCAAAAACTATTCACCCATCTTCTTTTCAACGGCAATTTAAATTAAACGTTTGGGCAGGTATTGTTGTTGACAATTTAATCGGTCCAGTAGTTATACCTTCTCCATTAACTGGACCTGTTTACTTGGACTTTATAAAAAACAGATTGCTTCCATTGCTTGAAGACCTTTGTTTGCAAATTCGACAAGATTTTACGCTTCCTGTAATGAACTATCTCAGCGAAAACCAGCCTAGAAGATAGATTGGTAGGGGAGAAAATACACCTATAAAGTGGCCAGCTAGATCTTCTGACATCACGCCATTAGACTTTTTCTCATGTGGCATCTTGAAAGAAAAAGTATACCGTACGCCTGTTGAAACCCAGGAGGAATTATGGGAATAGTCGCAGCTGCTGTCGAGATACCTCAAATTCCTGGTGTTTTTAGTAATATAAGAAATTCACTTGTAATGCCTGTATAAGGCAAAATGGCGAATACGTTGAACACCTATTAAGATAGTTTTTTAATTTTGTTTAATATTACTACTTTCTTGTTTTATAGTAAAATTAATATTTTAAATTTTTTAGTCTTCTGATATTGGCTTAATTTCTGTTTAGGTTTTAATTATTACAAATTCATTTATTTAATAAAGTTGAGATTGTCTTATTCTTAACATATGAGTTAAATGTTTTTTTTTGAGTTATATGTAATTCGGCTAACGGTATTATAATGGTTTTCAATACTAAACTTCATACTAATTGCAACAAAAATACACCTATAAAGTAATACGGCTATGGTAACCAGCCTTTCAACACTGAGTGGTGGACGTGCCGCTACCTAGTTGCGGAACCAAGTTGTATGTTGTCACGCCAGGGCAGAAATGGGCCAGGGCTAACAATTTACTAAATTGTTAGTTAGTTGTATACAGTATCTATTTTTTTAACACTTTGTGTTATTTGGAGCTGGCGTGACATTATACTACTTGGTTTCGCAACTAGGTGGCGGCACGTCCACCACTCACTTAGTGTTGAAAGGCTGGCTACTGTAGCCGTATTACTTTATAGGTGTATTTTTGCTAAATATACGAAGACACCAAAATGACAAAAACAGAGGACAAAATAAACGAACTGACAATCAACACACTCATAAATGCCTCCGCACACACAAAACCATTACCGATGCCCTCAACTATGACTACGACTACCGCTCCAAAATCAAGAGACTCAAACAAATCCCCAAACCCTAACAAAGACGACTTGACCCACTAAAAACTACCTAACAATAGAAGTCTATTCCATCGGCTCAGGATTACGGGATAAAAGGAGAGTTCTCTTGGTTCATCATCAAGTCATGACAAGTGACAAGTGTGTATTTTTGCTGCAATTAGTATGCCGTACTGAAGAGCTCTAATGAGAGCGAAACCGGTCTACGGTTCTAATTGTTACGAGATACGAGAATGCATCTAGCCTTACATACTTTGTCCCTATATTATGGTAGAAATGGGCCAGAGCTAACAATTTACTAAATTGTTAGTTAGATGTATACAGTCTATTTTTTTAACACTTTGTGTTATTTTGAGCTGGCGTGACAAAATACTACTTGGTTCCGCAACTAGGTGGCGGCACGTCCACCACTCACTTAGTGTTAATGTTGTAGTGTAAAATATTTGTAATAATGGGCCGATTCATTGGTGTGCTCAATGTTCCAATTTTTTATCGTGAATCATTACGGAAAATTATGTTAAAAATAGAAGTTTATTGTTGGACTCCATGGCCTACTACTTTTTGACCTCTTTATTTTGTCATTTGTTTTCTGGTATTGGATTTCATAGCCTGCTATCCTCAAAACGGGTTTTCTCGAAATTGTCAGTGCAATTACAAGATTTCTCAAGCATCACATAAGCAAAAAATCCAAATGGCTGCCATAATAAAAACAAACGTTGATACCTGTAGCTCAAAAACAAATGACAATCCAAAGTTGAGAATAGCACAAAAAGATTACTCTGTAAAAAGTGTCCTGATAATGTGCAAGTCTTAGACATGTCAGATCAACGCCTACTTAGATATTAAAGGAAAAAAAATCGACAAATTTTGTTTTTTTCAAAATAACTCGAAAACGAAAAGAGGTAGGGCAAAATACAAGTTATATTTGGAACTAGTATGAAATTGTACAAAACATTGCTAATCTAACCGTCTTCGTATCTCTAATAATAACGGAGATAGCAATACATTCCCATCCAGTTTGGGACACACTGTTTATATACAAAAATTTGTATTTTTGAAAACTAGAGTTGACGTGTTCGATCATTATGTAAAAAAAATCGCTCAAATTTTAATGAGTTTAGTTGACAATTTTGCGCTGCCTGTATCTTTACAGCGGCTAGCCAGAGATACATCCATATCTCTGGAGCTGTTAATTTTAACATAGAAATATTAGTACTAACTTGGTACAAGCAAGTACATAATATAAACTTATTTTGTACTATACATATAGAACATCTTGTAACTTAGGAAGGTTATAAGTTTTTCTTGTTATAAATTTGATCAAGCCGTGGGACTAATGTGGTCAATATAGTGTGTTGATTCGGGTGGAAAGAAAACCGATCGATATCTTGTAAGTGTTAGCCAACAAGCCAGGAAAGTTTTGATCGAAATTCGATGACTCGCACGCCTCAGATAAAGTAGACAAAGTTAAATTGATAAAAACTGTAAATGCCTTGAAGTGAGAAAAATTGTTTCTAAGGCGTGACCATGTTTCTGGATTGCGTCTAATATCTTAATTCGACGAACTAACGAAGTTTTCCACTTCAACATAAATTTTCAATATCACCACATGCTCCTGTTATAATACTAATTTTTCACATCGCTGCATGTTTCTCAAGATATTTGCCATGCTCAGCAGTATCTGCACTACTTCATATACTGTTCAGGAAATGTGCTTCTAGTTTTATTTGATATGTTGTCTAACATGCTAAAATGTTTTAATATGACTCATGTAGTTGGGTGGCCTACCAGAGTAACGGATAATACTCTTAGTACCATCGACAATGCTTTTCTTAATTTTTCTAGCAAGGGTGCCTGCCTTGCGACTGGCAATAATATTTCTGACCACATGACAGTGTTGTTGGAGCTTGACACAGCTTCAGTTGAATCGAATCACAGCGCTGTTTCTTTGACGCGAGTTGTTGATGAGGAATCTATTTTTCACTTTGAGAGTGCCCTTATTGGTGAAAATTGGGAAAATGTTTTTGCTGCCAGCAACATTGATGAGGGGTATAAGAATTTTCATGAATTGTTTCTTTATTACTTTCATTTATATTTTCCACTACGTAAGATATATAGGAAACAATCAAAGGGCCGTGAGTGGGTTACTTCTGAGGTCAGAGCCTCTAGTTCAAGACTTAAAGACTTATTTTTATTGAGAAGTGTTTCTCCTCAGGTGGATGATTCTTACAGGGCTGCAAGGGCTGCTCATAAAAAACTTCTAAGATGTACTAAAAGGAATTTTTGCCAACATAGGATTCTGGCTTCTGACAATCCGACTAAAGCCGCATGGCATCTGATTTCGGAACTAAAAGGCAAGCAGGTCAATGAACATAACAATATTGTAATACGACACGAAGAGAGGCTAGTTACCGATCCACGGGAAATCGCTAACTTATTCAATTCGTTCTCTGTAGAAGCACCTATAAATATCATCAAAAACATTCCTAAGGACTTACCTCCTTTAAACGTTTCGACAAAACCTAATAACAAAACAATGTATTTACTGCCTCTTAGTGAAGACGAGTTGTATATTTTGTTAATAAAAAAAAATAAAAAACAAGTCTTCGTGCGGTCGAGACGAAATTCCACCTTTTTTAGTTAAGAAAGTTTTAAGACATATTATAAAGCCTCTTACCTGCTTGGTAAATCTTTCATTTGAGTCGGGTATCTTTCCTAGTGACCTAAAGGTTGGTAAGGGCTTTCCTTTAATTAAAAAGAATGATCCAACTAATTTGAACAACGGCTGATTACATTATCTATGACTTTTTTAAAGGTATTTGAATGTAGCTATCTAAATCGCTTGGAACAATTTTTGCAGTCGTGTGGTATATTGTCTGCCTGTCAGCATGGCTTTAGAGAAGGCCACTCCACTGCAACGGCTCTCATTGACTTATATCAGGGCTTAGTCACTTGTTTGGAGGCTGGTGAGTGCCCTGTTGGGATTTTTTGTGATCTGAGCAGGGCCTTCGATTGTGTTGACCATAGGATACTGTGTGACAGGCTTTATTGTTATGGTTTGAGAGGTAATGCGCTTGGCTGGATTGACTCTTACCTGACGAACAGAGAACAGTATACTGAGATAAAGTTCAAGACATCAGAACGACTAAGTAGGGTATGTTCTGAGCGTGTTGTTGTTCCTACTGGTGTGCCTCAGGGCTCAGTACTGGGCCCTATTCTTTTTACCCTTTACGTCAATGAGCTTGATAAAGTATCCCCTGATGCGCATTTTACTCTGTATGCGGATGATAGGTCTCTAATCGTTTCTGAAAAGACAGAGGATGCTTTGAATAATAAATGTAATCACATTTTTAATAACTTAAGGAGTTGGTTCTCTCGGTGTCTAATATATTTTAATTCTTCGAAGACACAGATGGTGAGATTTCATCCGCGTCAGAGGGAAGTTGATATACTTAGTGTGGGTGTTGACAATACTTACCTAACGTGTGTCAAAACTACAAGTTCCTTGGAGTACACGTTGATGAACATCTCAACTGGAAGTTGCACTGTACGACATTGGTTTCAAGGCTTGCATGTCTTAATTTTTTATTTATAAATATAAGAAATGTTTTGACTGAAAAGCAACTAATATCTTTATACTACAGTTATATTGATTCTAGACTGAGGTACGGTATATGTCTGTGGGGTAATTCTACCTTGCTGCATGATGTCTTTATCGCTCAAAAAAGAATAATACGCTCTATTTTCAACATAGGAAAGATGACGTCATGCCGGGCCTACTTTTCTGATCATAAAATTTTAACTGTGGTATGTTTATATATTTTAGAGTTGTGTATATATGTTTTTAAAAATAGTGATAAATTTAGACTAAACAGTGATGTTCATACCTTTAGTACCAGACAGGCTTGTAACTTTTATGTTCCGTATGCTAGAACTAAGATGATAAAAGACTCTCCAAACTGTATTGGATTAAAAATATTTAATCATCTTCCTAATAATTTAAAAAATATCCAAAATATTAAGGTGTTTAAAAGTCAAGTTTCTTCTTTTCTATCTGACCAGTGTTTTTATACGTTAAATGAATATTTTAATGTAGTGAAAAATTAATTATTGTAAAAGGCTGACAAATCCAATGTAGCTTGTATGCTGTCAAAATGGATAATAAAGGTATTATTATTATTTCAATCAGTTTTTTAGCATGCTAATAATAGTTAGCCGAATGAACGAACGCCGAAGGAAATCTCCAATACTCAATTCCAACTTGCGTCAATTGAAGTGGGACACCTTAAATTTTAGATGCTGTTTGATCCGTGGCACAGTCTGTGTGTGTGTTTTGTGAGCGTTGAAGGGTCCCTAGACGATTCGTGTCCTCGTGTATTCCAGACTGATTGGTAAACAAAAACTGAACAAAAAAAAACTTAAAATAAACAAAAAACTTAAAATTAAAAAAAAATATTTAAAAAATTGAAAAAAAGACCAATTAGAAAAAAAAAGAAAAAAAAGAAGAAAAAAAAAGGATGAATATGTTAAATTGTAAGAATATTGTTGTACTTAGCCTAGTTAATTATATTAAAAATATTAGTAATAATAATAAAACGACATAATGGTTGGAGCCACGATGAAATATTGTATAGAAAAATACGGAAGTGCATGACCTAACGCTCGACCGAAAAATTAACTCGGACAATGGGCTAATGGATAATTATCCGCAGCCAAAAAAACGCGAACAACAACAACAGATGCTGTTTGATCGTTTGTAGATTTAAAACCAGTTCACCGAATTTGCTCTAATTTTTCAGGTTGACAGACGTTTGTTGAGGCTTCTGACTAGTCGACAATAACAAAATTTGCACTCACATGCTACAAGATACAGGGTGGAATATAAGTGGATGTTTTTCAGCAACATTTTAAACGAAGGCTATTAGTCTATGACGAGAGTTATGTATTTTGGTGAATTTTTGAAAAAAATTTAGCAATAGAGAGGTATCGATGGTAAGACTTGGAAAATTTCTTCAAATTAGCGCGAACTAGGGCCCCTAGAACCCAACTACAAGGTCAGTTAAAAAGTTTATATCCAACCGATAACTCCAAAAATACTTGACCAATCAAAACCAAATTTGGAAAACCCCTTCGTCTGGTTAATAGCTTGGATGAGTTCGTTAGACAGTTTTGACACTCAATTATTTTTAGAAAAAAAAATGCAAAAAACTGTTTGAAAACGCAATATCTTTTAAATGATTAGAAGTATTAAACTGAAACTTTACAAGCACGTAGATATCATATAAGTGATCTTATCTACCAAATTTGAACTCAATTAGTTCAGTAAATTTTGAGTATTAACTAAATAAAAAATAAATAATCTACGATATGACCTGAAATTACCTCTGAATGGATGCCAATAATGTTAGACAAGGTCAGACAGATACATCAGACTTCCGCTGCCATTGCAAACAAAATATCCAAATTGAGTTTTAAACGGGCAGGCTACGAAAGTATGTCACAATAAACAATCAGCGACAACTGTCATCTGAATCTGAAGATAGAAAAATGTTAATAGATAAAAATTTCAATGAAAGTGATTCGACTTCTTTAAAAGCAATCTATAACTACGTTTTATTATGTATAAATATTAAGCTTCCTATTTTTACGATATTTAAAAGCCATCTGCCTCCCCTAGTTCAATCTGACAACACCACTCTTTGTCATTTGTTAACTAACACACGTCATCAAGAAAGAAGAAGAAGATAGCCTCAAAGTCGACTCCACCAATATCTTAGAATATTACAATATACAATAACGCCCTATATTGTAAGGTTAATACAAACAGGAGTAGGTAGAATAATTTTTATACAAGTTGATAAAACTTCCAAAAAAATTATTGTGCTGAATTCAGAAAAGAAAGAGCTTTCAAATGATGTAACACTGGACCCATGTCCCCTATTTAAAATATAAGGGTTGTTATCACCACCCTTAAGGGGTTGATGTGACAAAGTTGAGTTTTATGTCAAAACATATTCTCTGGACGCAAATCGGTCTGTTTCGTTTTCAATGCGCCACCCTATTTATATATATATATATATATATATATATATATATATATATATATATATATATATATATATATATATATATATATATATATATACGTTTTTATTACTTTATATTAATTTTGTATATTAGGTCAAATCCCGCCTAATTAAAAAAGCAAGCGGAACCTATTGGTCGATGAGACGGATTATGTTCGCTATAAGTTTTACGTTTGTTGAGAAAAGCAATGTCTACTTAGGAGCTGATACTTTAATATTTACTGAATTATGGCTTATAATAATCTTACTAATTGGAATACTCGAGACTACAGAAATGGAACACGCACACTTTATTTCTTTTGTCCTTCTGCTTTGCCTTGAGAAGATGAAATGATGTTAATTGAGTTCAGAGACGTGGAGGCTTCTTTATATTATGAGTGTACCATAGAGTTTTTTTATATAAAACAAATTAGCAAATTACGAGTTTTCCAGAAAACAAACTTTTATAAAATTAAGTTAGTTGACTGTTATCCTGATCAATCTGCTGACTGCCTGGTAGGCTATCGGTGATTTTTAGCCAATTTTCATATTGGCTAATTGGCAAATTGGCTAATAGCGATGTCATATCTTCGAATTTCAAACAACGTACTTGTTACTGCGGCAAATAAATTTAATTTTGCCTACATGTATAAAGTATACAGGCTTACTAAAAATCATTATACCCTCATAAATAAACTACGCCTCAATTTAAGGTGTTCAACTTCAATACCACCCATATCCAGGGTCAATTTCATATTTTTTATTTATATATATATATATATATATATATATATATATATATATATATATATATATATATATATATATATATATATATATGGGTATGTATCACACCGATAACTCAAAAAACAATGGGCAGTTTTTGATTAAGTACAATTGGAGGATGAAACATTCTATGAATCCAGAATGTTTCATCCTCTGATGACGTTAACTTGGTTAGTAAAACGATCGTCAGGTGTTTTAAAATGTGTTGTGGTGATTTGGGTTCTACAATTGTACTTATCAGTGCTCATCACAGGTTCGAATCTTCACTTAGCGTTTTTGATTAAATGTTTTGAGTACCTTCCTTTTGCAAGTAGCTTGGATAAGTTCGTCATACAGGAAAATCGGCCTGGGTTTTCCCGGAAATTTTTGTGTTTTCTTCCGGAAAAAATTATATCTCTGGAAACAACAAAGTATGGGCGGCCAAATTTGGTACGCGTTTGTATTATAAAAAGTGCCATGTACCAAAGTTTAGGTCTGTAAGTTGAAAGACAAAAAAGTTATGGGCATTTAAAGAAAAAAAAGGGGTTTTCCTCAAAAGGTCCTTGTCACGATTCGAAACGTCAAAATTGGCCACACGATATGTTAGAAATTCTTAGGTAGGTTATTAAATCTGTCAGTTTGGAGTTAGTTTTGGTATTTTTTTTAATAACACACAAAAATGTGACCATATGATTATCCAATGTGCTACGTCATAGCTTCTCATCTTTTTTTTTCGTACAAAGTTTGATTAAACTTTTTTTGGCATCTTTCTATATCCTTACACAGATTGTGATTTCTTTTGACAATGAAATTGAATAAATTGTTTTTACCATGCAAAATCTTAAAGCTCGTGCTATTATTTTGAATAAAATTTTCAATCTTGTGTAAAACCAGAAAAATTTTTTTTTATATATGTACGTACATTTTGTAGTCTTTTTAAAGGATCTGGTGTTAACAAACTTAATGAAAATTATGAAACTTTAAAAATATCTTATACCGCTTTGTCAGGTTTTTAAAAAATATTTCCTCATTAATTAATTTCCTATATTATTTTGATATTGAGTTTTCTCATGCAGTTTGTCAGGATTATATATATATATATATATATATATATATATATATATATATATATATATATATATATATATATATATATATATATATATATATTAGATTCTAGGTTCCTAAGCTTTTACCCTACTTCGTTCATGTACGTGACTTACTCCAAAACAAAAGAATAACCCACTTGTAACAATTGTAGGTTTAGCAGTAGATAATTCGTGAAGCAGATAATATTAATGCCAGGAACACATTGAAGGGCACGAACTTGTTACTCCTCAAATGTGAAGATAAATAAAGTTAAATACGTTTACCAAATATAACTCAAATGACTAAAAGGAATTTGCTGGATCTCAGTAGCAACAAAATATGCTTTTGTAATTAAATCCAAGTTTTATTTTTAGTGAATTTTAATTCAAAAACATCACTAATAGAGAGGTATTGATGGTGAGACTTTGCACAATTTTTTCAAATGTTCGCAAACTGGGATCCCTAGAACCCATATCCGGGATCAGTTTTAATTGTTCTGTTTATATATATATATATATATATATATATATATATATATATATATATATATATATATATATATATATATATATATATATATATATATATATATGTATCCAACCGATATTTCAAAAAATAATTAACCGATTTGGATGAAACTCGGCAAGTACCTTTTTTTATTGATGGCTTCGATGAGTTCGTTAGCCAGGAAAATCAGACAAGGTTTTCCGGGAAAATTTTGGGTTTGCTTTCGAAAAAAAAAATTTGCTCTGAAAATTTCAAAGGTATTTTAATGAAATTTCGTGGATATGTTTCCTTAGGAAAGACCTTACTGCATGCCAAAATTCAACTTTCTTAGTGTATAGAAAATTGAGTTATTCAAATTTGAAGCATTTCATGAAAATTCACTACCATAACGCACTTGCTGCGTCCAGAACTTTTTAACCTTGAAAAATGTCTGCAAATGAGTGGAAATTCCAGTCCCTCAAATCTGTATTCAGGGTGTCACAGCAAGACCGTTCCTTAGAAATTTATGGAGTTCTGGTCAGAATAAAATTATAGAAAATTTAGAATTAGGTAAGTACACTTATAGAACCGGATCACCACTTCATATCTTTTAAAGACCTGACGCTCGTTTCACTAACAAAGTTAGCGTCAGCAGAGGATGAACATTTCTAAATTACTTAACTACGAAACATCACATTAATACCTCGTGTTAAACCTCCAATTACAAGGAATCTCGAGAGCATTTTTTAAAAAGCTGATTGGCAGTTAACCTTTCGACAAAAAGTAATTTAAAAATTTTGTTAGGTAATATAAAAGATAAGAATAAAGTAACTGAGAAGTCAGGTAACCTTGAAATAAGTCTTAAAGGTTGTAATCTGAAATACGTTGAGCAGAGTAGAAGAACCATTGAAACCAGATTGAAGGAACATTTGGCAGAGCTGAGATACGTTAGTATAGACAAGTCATGCGTGGTACAACATACTTGGGATAATAATCACCACATAGATAAAGAAAATCTGAAGCTTATCAAAAATGTTAGATAACCGGTGAAATTAGAAGCCATAAAAAGCAAAAGTTCCCTAAACCAAGCCCTGCCCCTGATTAAGTGCTTGCTGTTTGAACTACCTCGTTGATATAAAAGATATTCCGAAACTCGGTGGGTAATGTTATAACCGGATTTTAAAAAAGGACGGTCGGAATTAAACTACAACCGCAGAAAATCTGATTCTTCCCCCTCTTCATCAGTCTTTTACCCAACCACGTAGTATAAATGTGATGTTTGGTAGTTAATTAGGCTAGAATTTCATCTTCTGATGACACTAACTTTGTTAGTGAGACGATCGTCAGGTCTTTAAAAGTTGTGTTGTGGTGATTTGGGTTCTCCAAGTGTACTTATCAGTGCTCATCGCATAGAACGAGAGCCCAAATCCTTGGCGAAGTCACTAACGTCTTCTATACACACACCTCCACAATAATGGACTCGTCCGTTCATTTACTAACCGACTTTCTGGATTTCATCATAATTACGTCAGCTTTTTACCTAGAATTTCAGGACAATAGAGATGTTTATTTTCCCTAACAAAATGCAATGTTTTTCAATATTTAGATCGTGACGTATATTATAGGGAGCTCAGTACGCTTCTTACGATAGAGAATATTTTAGAGAATTTTCATCAACATTATTTTGAATCCAAAACGTGAAATATTCAATGTAGATGGGGTTTCTGGTGTTGTTTATCATGCTTGAGGGTCTTCTAGGTGTTTTTAAACCGGTAATGATTCCACGTAAAAACTGAATCCTTACATAACCCTGTATTATAATAATAATAACACCACAGTAGACAAACTGCGCACCCAGAAGTCATAGACTTGTGCAGGGGGAGGTTACATACACATATAGACAAAGGACCCAACCCATGACTCATCAGAAGCCGGCATTTTCCACATTCGAGTGGAAAAGACAGACTGTCTGAATACGGGACTCAAACCCGCGACGTCCTAGCTCGATTCTAGAGGTTACTCACATCGGGAACTGCGTTATTCGGCCTGTTTAATAATATATAAACAAATTAAGAAGACTTTCACATATTTATTGGATTGTACTGCCGGTTTCGCTTACACAGTTACTTATTTAAGTACAGACTGCCTATGTATTTTGCCCATCTGTAAAGTAACCAGCCTGTAACTGAATACGCTACTTTGAAAGCAAGAACAGCATACAGTCCAATAAATGTGTAAAAGTCCTTTTAATTTGTTTTATTAAATAGACTAGCATTCTTTGTTGAACGATTCTGTTTGTGTGCGTTTCACATATTCGCCAAATCAAATTAGATAATTTCGGATTTACCCGTGGAGTTTCTTTCTTTAGTTGATTTAATCTTTAGTCTACTCTATCATCGAGACCGTGGTGCATGGTAAACGGTGCGATCTCTTTAGGGATTAGAGAAAGCAACAAAAGTTTGGATTAAGCTCGTTAAAGAGCTGAATTTTCCGTTAGAATGTACACGAGATTATCCCTGTTTCGCTTGCAGTGATATATAATCCTCGCTTTTTTCCTCTGGCTAAAAAAGTCTCTGTAATATTTCGGACAGTTCCTTCCCCTTTTAGATGCGATAAAATTGATGGACATTTACAAGGTCGAAGTTTAAAGAAAGTCCAGAGATAAGAACACCCCTGCTTTGTTCAGTACTGCCCTTATTTGATCAATTTTATAGGGTCGAGTTTTTCGTGTCAGGTTTTTGTTGTATATAGGATAAAAATATAATTTGAATTTTTTACGTAAATAAGGCCCTGTGATCTCACATTTACCGAAAACGATGCGAACAACTGATGTTCCTTGTGTGTTTGCTGTAGGGCATACGAAATAAGAGTCTAGAAGTAATTTTTAAATAAAGTGGATGCTGTTCCTCACATGACAACAAAGAATAAAGTATAAAATAACAATAACGTTATGAAATGATTATTGATTTAATCAGAAGATACTTAATTGAAATCTGACTATAACACTCAACACTCCTTTTAGTGAATTTTCTTTAAAAAAAATTCACTAATGGGGAGATCCCGACTTCTGAATTTTGTAAAAATTTCTTCAAATGAGCGCTATTCGGTTTCAGAGTTTATATATATATATATATATATATATATATATATATATATATATATATATATATATATATATATATATATATATATATATATATATATATATATATATATATATATATATATATATATATACTGTGTCACACCTATAACTAAAAAAATAATGGATCGATTTTGATAAAACTTGGTGAGTACCATCCTTTCGCCAGTCAAAATTGGTAATATTTAGGCAATGAACCTGAAACTATTATGAGCTATGGAAGGAAAATGTCTCAAGAATAATATTTTACAAAGCCTGAAGTCTTAGTTTCAATCATCATTGTCCTTCATTTGACTAAAATATTCCCAGAAAATTAATTTCAAACAGACCCTTTCTCTGATGCTTTGGCAGTAGTGTTGGCTATATAGTTTATCGGTTAATGGTATATCATTTTTGTCGAATTTTCGTAAAAAATTTGTAAGGCTCAATATATCAGTCATTATGCAAGATACGAAAAAAATTGTATACATTAATTATAGGGTGTCTTGAGCTACATCCTAAGAAATATTTCTACAATTACAGGGTAGCCCATAAGTCGTTGGTGATTCAAATTTTCTTTTTTAGTGAATTTTCTTTAAAAAATTCACTAACGGGAAGATCCGTGTTTATATATATATATATATATATATATATATATATATATATATATATATATATATATATATATATATATATATATATATATATATATCGTACCGATAACTTAAAAAATAATAGACCGATCTTAATCAAATTTGGCGAGTACCTTCCTTTTGAAAGTGGCTGGGCCAAGTTCGGTAGCCAGAAAAATCGGACGAGGTTTTCCCGGAAAATTTTGTGTTTTCTTTATAAAAAAATTCATATTTCCGGAAATAACAAAGTGCGGGCAACCAAATTTGGTACATTTGTAGTATAAAGAGTGAACCATGTACTAAAATTTAGGTCTCTAAGTTTAAGGACAAAAAAGTTACGGGCATCTAAAGCAACAAATTTTGGAGTTATCCTTAAAACGTCAAACCCACAATTTAAAACGCCAAACATTAATTTAAAATGTCAAAATTGGCAATGTTTAGGCAAAGAACGTAAAACAAATACGGATTGTGAAAAGAAAATGTTGCAAGAAGAGTGTTCTGCGAACCCTTAAGTTTCAGATTCAACCGTCATTGCCCTTAATTTTACTAAAATATTTACAGAAAATTCATTTCAAATAGATCCTTTCTCTGATGCTTTGGCTGTCGGTTTAGTTAAGTTGATGCTTTCGCTGTAGGTTTAGTGAAGTTTATGGTCTAACGGTCTCTAATTTTTAGCTAATTTTCGTAGAACAAATTCGTTACTGCATTTTAGCATTTTTTATCGAAATATGATGCATGTTTGTAAGAAAACATCTGGACGCAGTAAGTGCGTTTTGGTAGCAAATTTTCATTAAATCCTCCAAATTTCAATAACTCATTTGCTATTAACGTAAGTTTTGTTGGTTAGGAAACCAACATTTAACTGTATTTTCGGAAATTTTTTGTATGAACGCAGCAAGGGCGTTTTGGTTGCAAATTTTCATTAAATGTTTCAGATTTCAATAACTCAATTTGCTATTAACCTAAGGTTCATTGGCTAGGAGACCAGTTTTCTTAGAAACATTTAAAGTTATTTTCCGAAATTTTTTGTACATTTTCAAATAATTATTTTGATAAAATATGATACATTGTTCCTACTATATAGGTTATACCGGTAACCAAATTGATGCCTGCTCGCATTAAAGCGATATATTTGTAATTAAAAATATTTTTATGAAAATTCACTTCCATAAGGCACTTGCTGCGTCCAGAGTTTTTTGTTTGTTTTTGTGTTCATTTTCTTTTTGTTTGCAAAAAGAAGAAAAACACATTTTGTAGTATCATGAAAGACTATTTGCTAGTGAAAATAACTCTGCACAGCTTATAGAGTTTTTTTCTATAAAAAAAAGATTTGTATTTTGTCTGTAATAGTATCAGCAACGTATTTGTCAGACAACTTATCAGTTAGTAGAAAACCTGAAAATTGTGACGAGCAAATAAGTAAACGAAGAAGCCAATACATTTCTTTATATATATATATATATATATATATATATATATATATATATATATATATATATATATATATATATATATATATATATATATACAGTATGACACACTTAAGATGAAGACACTCCTGTATTTTCTTGATTTTTAGAGTTAGCGATATGATTTTTTCTACAGACGTAAAACGTCATCAGGCTGTTTGAATAGCCTACCCACTTCAAATGTCAGATGTCAACCCAGCCTACTATGATTTCAGGAATAAAGCTGGTTCTCTATATTTCGCGATGCGTCAAAGATATCAAAAAATGTTAATTTAGAAAGTTATTCAGAATTCAATTTTAACTGCAGATACCGAGTTTCAAGTCAAAATTAGAATTTTTGCTTTTTTGTAAATTTTTAGTGTCCAAATTTTCCATAAGATTTATTTATTTAACAGGTAGATTGCCATGGAAACAACAAACATCGTCAATATCAAAAGAAAACAATCGTACGTGATTTATTCAACTCAACTTACACATAAACTCTAACAAAAGTTCAATTAAATTGAATATAAAATTATTAAATGTAGTCTGCTTCAACTAGCCCACCTTCAAGCCTGATGCATTATTCGATCCGTTTGCGATTATTTATTTTACGGCAAGCCTGCCTTATTTTCTCGCAAAATTCCTCCCGACTTTGGGGCCTTTCTTTGTACACCTTATTCTTAACAGAACCCCAAAAATTGAACTCCAGTGGCGTAATGTCAGGAGACCAAGGAGGCCACTGTTTATAAGGACTATTCCTGCCAATCCATCTTGATGGAAAATGTAGATTTAGCCAATTTCTGACTGAGAGTTGTGAATAGATGCACCGTCTAATTAAAAATACATATATTTTCGCAGGTTGATAGGCAAACCTTCGATACAGTCCCATAATTCATTATTAAAAAAATTGACCAATTATTCTATCCCCTAAAATTCCACACAACGTATTAACTTTTTGTGAATACTGAGCTTTACAACTGATAACCCAGTGAGGGTTTTCAGCAGACCAATATCTGGAATTTTGGGCAGATAATATTTCATTGGTAGTGAATGTTGCCTCGTCCGTAAATAAAATTTTAATTAAAAATCATTCAGAAAGTTACCTTGGGCCAAAGGCAATAATCGAATCGTTTCAGCTCATCACCTTCTCTCAACGAGTGCAGAAACTTTGGCTTGAAAGGCTTTATTTTATGACGCACAAGGCATCTTCTGATTTTTTCTCTATTTACATCTAATGCAACAGCCCTTTGACGTAAACTCATCTGGGGATTGGCTTGAAGTGAAGCCAAGATTATGCTATCATCACTACTTGTTCGATTTCTAACAGCCGATATATTGTTCACCACACTTCCCATTTGAGAAAATCGTGCATTCAGAGCTGCTGCAGTTCCGCGCCCAATTGGATTTCTCTGTGGATGTCTCCGATTGAATTCATCAACTGCTCTGCTATTTCGAACACTATCATCAAACAATCTTATTGGTTCAATTTTTTCTCTTACACTGAGACGTTCAACAGGCATTTTGCTGGCAGACTCACAGTTAATGTCATGTTGACATTTATCGCAACATTTCACAAGGTGCTAATTTGTTTCCATAGCAATCTACCTGTTAAAATCTGATGGAAAGTTGGGACTGTCTAAAAATGTAAAAATTCGAATTTTGACTTGAAACGCGGTATCTGCAGTTAAAATCGAATTCTGAATAACTTTTTAAAGTAACTTTTTTTATATCTCTAACGCATCGCGAAATATAGAGAACCGGCCCTATTCCTGAACTCATAGTAGACTGGGTTGACATCTGACATTTGAAATGAGTAGGCTATTTAAAGAGCCTGATGACGTTTTACCTCTGTACAAAAAATGAAATCGCTATTTCTAAAAATAAAGAAAATACAGGCGTGTCTTCATCTTAAGTGTGTTACACTGTATATATATATATATATATATATATATATATATATATATATATATATATATATATATATATATATATATATTAAAATATATTAAAATATTAAAAATGTGTTAATCTACTTGAAGAAACTGTTCCATAATTAATACAAATGTGGAGGCTTCTCACCTGGTTTCTCGAGTGTTTGCCTTCTTTACGGTGGCCGGTTTCGCCTTTTACTGCATGATCAGACAGGGTAAAAAACATTTATACTGTGTGACGATGCCATAAAAGCTGAAACATTTATAGAGAAAGAACAAGCGCTTAAAAATCCAGAGAAAAGGCATCGATATTTGCGTTTAAGATTAAAAATATAATCTTACTCACGCATAGAATTAATTGCCAGTTTATATTTAATGTACACAAATGGTGAAGGAGCTGGTTTCTGATATATTGATTTGGATTATATAGTACAGGCAATAGAGGAGCCCGTTACTCTTGTTCATAATGCACTAAATTACATGAGTTATTTTTTTTTGATACATAGGTTCAGAATGACGTACTGAATATAAAAACGCAAAATCCTTACAAATTAGGAGGCCGGAAGTGCCGCCATTTTGAGAAAAACCGTTTCGGTCTATATCTCCGTAACCGTGCACTTTAGGTCAAAAATGATAATGACCTTTATTGTAGATAATTGCATTTCTCATCTTTTATGATAAATATTTTTTTTTGTATCACACCATTTACAACTTATACGACTATTAGGGTTCACTTATTGACTTTTTTATCTATATGTTTGTTAATAATTGTTTAAAAAATAAAATGCTTATAACTTAACTTTTCAATCGACAAATTTTCTAGAACTTGTACTTATAACTTTTTTCTAAAATCAATATTTTCAAAGTTATAACGCATTAAATGTTGCACTTTTCAATCGACAAATTTTTCTGGAAATATTTTAGTAAAATGAAGGACAATGACGGTTGAAGCTAAGACTTCAGGCTTTGTAAAACCTTCTTCTTGAGACATTTTCTTTCCATAGCTTATATTAGTTTCAGGCTCTTTGCGTAAATGTTGCCAATTGTGACGTTTTAATTCGCGACTTTGACGTTTTGAGGAAAACCCCAATTTATTTTTCTTTAAATCCCTATAACTTTTTTGTCTCTGAAACTACAGACCTAAATTTTGGTAGGTAATTTACCTATAATGACATAAAATCGCGTACCAAATTTAGTTGCCTTTACTTTGTTATTTCCGGAGATATGATTTTTTTTTTCGAAAGAAAACAACATTTTCCGGGAAAACCTGAGCCGATTTGCCTGGCTAACGAACTTATCCAAGCCACTTACAAGAGGAAGTTATTCACCAAATTTAATTAAAATCGGCCTATTAGTTTTTGAGTTATCGGTGTGATATATATATATATATATATATATATATATATATATATATATATATATATATATATATATATATATATATATATATATATATATATGTATATATATATATATATATATGTGTGTATATATATATATATATATATATATATATATATATATATATATATATATATATAAATTGAAACTGACCCCGGATATGTGTTCTAGGGGGCATAATTAGCGCCTACTTCAAATTTTTTTTTCACAATTCAAAAGTCGGGGTCTCCTCATTAGTGAATTTTTTAAAAGAAAATGCACTAATAATAATTTTAGAAAAAAAGTTTTAAGTACAAGTTCTAGAAAATTTCTCGATTGAAAAGTTAAGTTATAAGCATTTTATTGTTTAAACAATTATTAACAAGGATATAGCTAAAAAAGTCAATAAATGAATGCTAATAGTCGTATAAGTTGTAAACGGTGAGTGATGCAAAAAAAAAATTATCATAAAAGATGAGAAATCCAATTATCTACAATAAAGGTCATTACCATTTTTGGTCTAAAGTGCACAGTTACGGAGGTAAAGACCAAAACGGTTTTTCTCAAAATGGCGGCACTTCCGCCCTCCTAATTTGTAAGGATTTTGTGTTTTTACATTCAGTACGTCATTCTGAACCTATCTATCAAAAAAAACAACTCATGTAATTTAATGCAGAAACAAATTCTCTATTGCCTGTACTATATAGATAAGTTAAAGCAAGGCCAATATCACCAAAGTAATTAAGCCTTATTTTCTAATGGTTGGAAATTGTGTACAACAGTAGTTTATATTTAGTAGATGACAACATTGTGTGACCACATGTTAAAAGTCTGGACGTAGCAAGTGCGTTACGGAAGTGAATTTTCATGAAAATGTTTTTAATAGCAAATATGTTTCTTTAATGCAGGCAAGCATCAATCTGGTTACCGATATAGCCTATATAGTAAAAAAAAAATATCATATTTAATCAAAATTACTTATTGTTTGAAAATGTATAAAAATGTTCCGAAAAGAAACTTAAAATGTTTCCGCGAAAACTGGTTTCCTAGCCGACAAACGCTAGGTTAATAGCAAATAGTTATTTGAAGCATTTATTGAAAATTCGCTACCAAAACGCACTTGCTGCGTCTCGATTTTTTTCTTACAAACATGCACCATATTTCGATAAGAAATGCAGAAATGCAATAATATAATGATGTTCGAAACAACATTGTAGGGAGTACCAACGACTTATGGGCCAGCCTGTGATTGTCAAAATAATTTTATAAGATTCAGCTGAAGACACCCTATATAATTATTAATAATGATTGACGTTTAATGTCACTTTTGATCTTATATAAAATTAATAATTTTGGCAAAAATATGGTATGTGGAGGTAGAGTGATAGTTAAGATGGTGTATTGAAGTGGTTTAGATCTATCATAAATGAAGGCAATGGGTGAAGCATTAGATTGAAGAAATAAAAGTGAAGAAATTTTATTACCTGGTTTGTCAAAATTTGAAGTTTGCTGAATTTGATATATAATTGTCACATTGCTTTAGATATAACTTTTAAAATTATGCAAATGTACACCACAAGTCTGAGACTTATTGTATAGGCATACTGTATAATTTTTATCAATGAATAAATAATCATAATCATAATTAACGTATACAATTTTTTCTCGTACATTATATAATAACAATTATATTGAGCTTTACCGTACAAATGCGTCACCCTGTATATGTGCAAACATATAAAAACTTAATGTAAACCCGGATATGGATTCTCGGGGGCCTAGTGTGCGCTCATTTGAAGAAATGTTTTTAGAATTCAAAAGTCGCGGTCTCCTCATTAACGATTTTTTTTTCTACGAAAATAAGTAAAACTTATAGACCGTTAAACCATAAACTTAACTAAATCTACCAAACCATCAGAGAAAGGGGCCATTTGAAATAAATTTTCTGTAAATATTTTAGTAAAATAAAGGACAATGATGGTTGAAACTGAAACTGAAGGGTTTGCAGAACACTCTTCTTGCGTCATTTTTTTTTACATTATCCGTATTTGTTTCAGGTTCTTTGTCTAAATGTTGCTAAATGTTCGGAAAGATTTCCGCGGTCTTTAATGTGAGACTCGGGTTGAACCGCGTCCAGAATTGATTAAAACGCGACGTTTCGGCTCCTGTTTTGCAGCCATTTTCAAGAGGTAAAGGAAATATGTAAGCACACTCTAAGGCCTGAATCTGCCTACATATTAGAGCGGTGGACAAAGGTGGGTTGGGTTGTTGTAGCTCAGGTCTCTCTGAGGCTTAGGGTTGAACACACTGAGACCTTGGAGACGATCTCCGGCGAGATTTGGGGTGTAGGCAGATTGAAGCCCCGTAATCCAGCTAGAACAACCCAACCCACCTTTGTCCACCGCTCTCAAGGGTAGGCAGATTGAGGCCTTAGTGTGTCCTTACATATTTCTTTTACCTCTTGAAAATGGCTCCAAAACAGGAGTCGCAACGTCGAGTTTTAATAAATTCTGGACGCGGTTAAACCCGAGAGCCAATGTTAACAAAAGTATATCATACTGAGGAAGGCTAATGTGGAATGTTAAATGCTTAAAGTCATATAGTTTTGCTTAACAGAGAGTACAGAAAAAAGGATTGCTATTCAATTAACGCACCTCGAATGTCACTATGGAAAATCTTTGCTAGAAAAGTCTAGACGCAGCAAGTGCGTTATGGTAGCTAATTCTCATAAGTTTTGTAATAATAAACTGTAAGTAAAGAGATGTATGCAAAAATGAAAGTCGTGCGAGTAAAAGTCAGTAGAATTATTTTCAAAGTAAGAGCTTTTTGTACATCTGTAACAAAATCGTGTCCCTTACATATACAAGCGAAAACATTGTTGTAGAAGCATTAGAATATATATTTAAAAAAAAACTTTACTACACATAACGCAATTTACTTTGTTTCCTGGACCTGTTTCTACTTATTAGTGCATTTTTATTAAAAACAATTCACTAATAGAGAGGTATCGATGGTGAGACTTTCTTTCAAATGAGTGCAAACTAGGACCCCTAGAACCCATATCCGGGGTCAGTTTCAATTTTTATTATATGTTTATATATGTATATATATATATATATATATATATATATATATATATATATATATATATATATATATATATATCCGTCTGATAACTTAAAAAATAAGTAACTGATTTGGATGAAACTTTGCAAGTGCCTTTCTTTTATCAATGGCTTGGACGAGTTCGTTATCCAAGAAAATCGGACGGGGTTTTCCGGGAAAATTTTGAGTTTTCTGTCGAAACAAATTTTTCCTCCGAAAGTAACAAAACTGTTTATATGTTGCCTCAGGAGAGATCTTACTACGTACCAAAATTCAACTTTCTAAGTTTAGAGAAAATTGAGTTATTCAAATTTTAAATTTTCTTTCGAAAAAAATTTTTTTCTCCGAAAATTACAAAGTTATTTTAATGAAATTTTGTGGATATCTTGCCTTAGGAAAGACCTTACTACGTATTAAAATTAAACTCTCTAAGTTTATAGAAAATTGAGTTATTTAAATTTGAAGCATTTAATAAAAATTCACTACCATAACGCACTTGCTGCGTCCCGTGTTTTTTTTTATCTTACATTTAAATAGCTGTTTTTATAAGCCGAAGTATCTATATCGTTTGTCGTCAGTTTATTATGGTAAGTGTCACTCACATAGTGAACAATTTGAAAATTTTTAATTCGTTACCTCTAAGCGAAATTTTCATTATAAAATTTCGGTAAATATAGTCCTAAGCATTTCCATAACGTCCAGCAGGACGTACCTAAATAACAAAAATGGAAAATGTGATTTTCACTTTGTATGAACTGTAACAAACTAGTTTGGGCAGTTGTTTTCTGTTTAGTAGCCCCAATGGACATCTACTAACAAATGAGCAACATGTATTCATATTGTTACGTTTTCTCCGGGTTCTGGATAAGTGAGACTTTTAATTTTAACAAAACAACTTTATTTACACTCTAAATATGGATACAATAAAGTTTCTAGAATGTCTCTCTCACAAAACACTTCATTTACTGGCCTTACAATTACTACTCTCAACAAAAGTCACTAATCTGGTACTACAGTCACTACTCTCTTAACACTTTACACTGCTTCTTCAAGTCACTACCACATTCTCTTACTGAACTGAACTAACTTGGGCTGGCTTGCTTCCGCTTTTATATACTCGCCGTACCTTCCCCTCCTTTCTAGAGCATTCCATTCCAGAACGTTCCAGGACCTTCTTTTACTAGAAGGTTCTGTGAATACAGATCGGTCCCGTGTGTATACAGGGGGATGTATATACAGGATGATCCAAATGTGGTCACCACTCCTATGTTACACAAGAGGTGTTTCTCGAACTATAAGATCTCTCTGCGTATACAGGGTGTAAGGGTTCTCTGCGTATACAGGGTGTATATACAGGGTGTTCGGAATGTGCAGACCTCAGTTATCCGTTCCGACGGGGTACAAGTTGGTAACTTCGTTATTTCTGGTCCTAGAGGGTTGAGACTTCGCCTGAGGGGGGTCACCCCAGGCACCCCCCGGGGGGTGGGGAGGCGGTGTTGCCAGATTGTGCAAAAATTCCCAGATGTTGGGGAAATTCTGGAGATGTGGCAACACCGCACCTACGTCTATTGAAGTGCTTTGTAACACTGCCCCCCTCCTTAAGACTGTTCGTCCCGAACAGTATTTACCGGCCGCCAACTTGGGGGTTCGTTGCCCCGATAGGGACTCAACCTCTCTATGTGAACAACTTTGGGTTTAGTTCTTGGAGACAGCTGGATTCTGTAGACTAGGTCGTTAATTTTCTTAGTCACCAAGTATGGCCCTTCCCATGGTTTCTGAAGTTTGGGACTGAGGCCCTTTCTCCTTGTTGGTTGGTACAGCCACACTGCATCACCTTCCTTGAATGTATGGGGTGTTGCTCTGCGATCCAAGCGCATTTTCATCCGGTCACTGCTTAAGAGGAGCCTATCTCTGACACATCTGTGTATAGTGCGCAGTTTCCCTTCTAGGTCGGCGACATACTCAGGTAACGTAGCTAGGTCCGCTATGTCCTCGTTCGGTGGTGGTCTCGTCATGTCGATTGGTAACCGCATCTCTCTGCCGGTCAACATCATGGATGGAGTGTAGCCGGTAGATTCATGCTGAGAGCTTCTGTAAGCTAGGAGGAACAGAGGTATCAGCTTGTCCCAGGTTCTCTGATTCTCGTCGACAAACATAGCAAGATACTGATTGATGGTCCTGTTATGCCGTTCTACCATGCCGTCTGATTGAGGGTGGAGTGGCGTTGTTCTCGTTTTCTTTATGCCTAGCAAGTCCATTAGGCTCTTCCAGACTTCTGATTCGAAATTCCGGCCCTGGTCGGTGTGAATCTCCAAGGGTACGCCATGCCGTGATATGACATTTTCCATCAGGGCTTCTGCCACGGTCGTTGCCTCTTGGTTGGGGATCGGCGCAACTTCAGGCCATTTCGAGAAGTAGTCCATCGCCACCATTATGTACCTGTTCCCAGACTCTGTGATGGGAAAAGGTCCTGCGATGTCTACGGCAACTCTCTCCCACGGTGTACCTGAGATGTACTGCATCATTTTTCCTCTGGATCGGGTCTTTGGTCCTTTCTTTGAAGCACATTGGTCACACCTTTTGCACCATTCTTCCACGCTTCTTCGGCAGTTTATCCAATAGAAGCGGTCTCTCACTCTGGCAAGAGTCCTGTTGACCCCAAAGTGGCCTCCACTTCTACTATTGTGTAACTCTTGAAGAACACTGCTTATGCACTCACTTGGCACAACGGTCTGGTATATACAGTCTCTACCATCGGCAGTTTCCCATTTTCGAGTGACCATGTCATTCTTTAGACACAATGAGTCCCATTGTAGCCAGTAGCCTTTAACCTCCGCCCCAAACCGGGACACATCGTGCCACTCAGGTCTTTTCCCCTTTTGTAGCCATTCTCTAATATTTTTCAAGTCTGGATCTGTCTTCTGTGCGTCTCTGATGTATTCAAGATTTACGTCTAGATCGGTGTTATTCTCCTGTCCTGCCACCAGTTGTTTGATCATGAGTTACTTTGTCGATCTCTTTGTTCTCTTGTCGCTCGCAAAATTTACATTCATGCACTGAACATGGTCTTCTTGACAGGCTGTCTGCATTGGCGTGACTTCTTCCTCTTCGATGTTCAATCCGGAAGTCGTAGCTCTGCAGTTTCTCTATCCATCGTGCTATCTGTCCTTCGGGATTTCTAAAGTTCAGAAGCCATTGCAGAGCAGAGTGATCTGACCTCACGCGGAATGTTCTTCCGTACAGGAAGCTGTGGAAATGTTCGATGGATCTTACAACTGCCAGCAGTTCTTTCCGGGTTACACAGTAATTTCTTTCTGCTTTTCCGAACGTTTTGCTGAAGTAGCCTATCACAACTTCTTCTCCGGCTTGGAGCTGCGAGAGTACTGCCCCAATGCCATACTGGGAAGCATCGGTGTCCAGTATGAACAGTCCTTCGTCCCGAGGATAAGCCAGTATAGGAGCAGTGAGAAGACGATGTTTGAGTTCTCTAAAAGACTCTTGGCAATCTGGTGACCAGATGAACTCGACCTTATTTTCAGTCAGGCTATGCAGAGGTTTCGCAATGCTGCTGAAGTACTTTACAAAGCGTCGGTAGTAGCTGCAAAGTCCCAGAAAACTTCTGACCTCATGTTTGTTCTTCGGCACAGGCCAGTCTCTTACTGCCTTTATTTTCTCTGGATCAGTTTCTATCCCTTTCTCAGAAACGACATGTCCGAGGAAATTCACTTTCTTCTGGAAGAGGACGCATTTCTTGGGATTGAGTTGCAGATTGGCACCTCTCAGCCTGGAGAAAACCTGCTTTAGATTCGACAGGTGTTCATCGAAAGTCCTTCCAATCACCATGACATCGTCGAGATACACCAGGCATGTTTCCCATGTAAGTCCTCTCAGCACTAACTCCATTAGTCGCTCGAAGGTGGCAGGAGCATTACATAAGCCGAATGGCATGACCTTGAATTGGTACAACCCATTCCCGGTTGAAAAAGCAGTCTTCTCCTTATCGTCTTTATGGAGTTCTACTTGCCAGTAGCCACTTTTCAGGTCTAATGTAGAGAACCACTTTGATCCGGCCAAAGTGTTCAAAGTGTCGTCGATCCGGGGCAGGGGATAACTGTCTTTCTTGGTGACATCATTCAGCTTCCTATAGTCCACGCAAAATCTCATAGTGCCGTCTTTCTTGGTGACCAAAACTACTGGGGACGACCAAGGACTATTAGACTCCTCAATCACACCATCTTCCAGCATTTCGTTAACCATCGCCTTGATTTCTGATTGCTTGGCAAAAGGCAGTCTTCTCGGCGGCTGTCTAATTGGTCTTGCGTCGCCAGTATTAATTCTGTGTTGCACTAGACTCGTACGACCTGTGATTTTATCTTGAGCAAAAATATCGGCCTCCTCCAATACGAACTTCAGGGCCATTTCCATCTCCATGTCGTTCAATTGGCCCCAAGAATTCTTGAACCGCTCTACCATTTCTACTGGCAGTCTTCTGTCTAATGCCGTGGGTGTCACCTTTCTTGACAACGTCACTCGGTCAATGGGCTCGCAAGTGGCGATAACCTCACCTTTCTTCAATGTGACTCTGTTAGTTTGTATGTTAGCCACTCTTATGGGTATTGTCTTCTTCGGGTCTACTAAGCATCGTGCGACGAGGGCACCATCATGTCTATCTTTAAGGGGCTCCGCTATGAGAGCAGACATACCATCAAGTTTCTCCTCTAACCTGGCTCTGACAATCTTCTCACTGTTACCAGGAATCCGTGTATCCTCGTCGACAATAAGTCTCACCCTGGGATTAGCTTCGCCTGCTGTTGGAGATAAATGCAACTCTTCGTTACCGATTTTTAAGATCTTATTCTGGAAGTCTACTGACAGGACATCGAAATCTTCCATTAAATCCAGGCCCAGAATAAATTCGTCGACGATTTCTGCGACGACAGCCGTTACCTGTAGCTCAGTACTGCCCAGCCTAATGTAAACAGTGGCCTCTCCATGCACGGGTATTCTATCTCCTTTTGCCGTCTCCAACACAGGCTGTTTGTTGGTAGTTAGTGCCGACATATTTGGCAACATGTCTGGGCGTACAACGGATGTAGTGGCGCCAGTATCGATGGTAAAACTGCATTGTCTTCCGTCTATGCTGCCAGGTATGACGAGGCTCTCGCGGCAGCGTCGGATAGTGGAGACCCTGACTTTGGGGCATTGGGTCTCGCATGCCACGTGTCGCCCACCTACACTGGCGTCAGGTCGTTTTCCCTGATGGCGCTCCCTGTTGGTGTATTCTTGTCTTCTGCATGCCACCTGTTGGGTTTGTGAGCACTGCCTACTTATGTGCCCTTTCCTACCACACTTGTAGCATTCTATGTGGGACCAATCTGCTTTCGTCTTACGTGCTCCAACCGTTGCAGTGAGCTTGCTTATGGCTTCCTTCATCAACTTGATTTGTTCTTTCAACCCTTCAACTTCTTCCCATCGTTTATTCAAATCCTCTGTTACATTATCTACTTTCCTGTCCACATTTTCTATTTGTTCGTTGATCTGTTCAATTTCTTCTTTTACATCGACTCTCATATCATGGAACATACTTCGGATGTCTTCTTTGTCTTCTTGTCGCCGTTTTTCGTCTTCTTCGCGTTGCTTCTTGAGTTCTTCTTTATCTTCAAGGCGCCTCTGTTCTTCCTCTTGTCGTCTTCTTTCATCTTCTTGTCGCCGCTGTTCGTCTTCTTCGCGTCGTCTTCTTTCATCTTCTTGTCGCCGCTGTTCGTCTTCTTCGCGTCGTCTTCTTTCATCTTCTTGTCGCCGTTGTTCGTCTTCTTCGCGTTGCCTCTTGAGGTCTTCTTTATCTTCTTGTCGTCTTCTCTCGTCTTCTTCGCGTTGTCTTTTCAGTAAGTCCATCAACTCTTTGATTTCAGCCATCTTGTCGTAGTCAGTCGATCTGGTGTTTACCATTTACAACTAGCTTAATTGTCCACTTCTTCACTCACTTATCCCACACTTCTGACACCAAATTGTTACGTTTTCTCCGGGTTCTGGATAAGTGAGACTTTTAATTTTAACAAAACAACTTTATTTACACTCTAAATATGGATACAATAAAGTTTCTAGAATGTCTCTCTCACAAAACACTTCATTTACTGGCCTTACAATTACTACTCTCAACAAAAGTCACTAATCTGGTACTACAGTCACTACTCTCTTAACACTTTACACTGCTTCTTCAAGTCACTACCACATTCTCTTACTGAACTGAACTAACTTGGGCTGGCTTGCTTCCGCTTTTATATACTCGCCGTACCTTCCCCTCCTTTCTAGAGCATTCCATTCCAGAACGTTCCAGGACCTTCTTTTACTAGAAGGTTCTGTGAATACAGATCGGTCCCGTGTGTATACAGGGGGATGTATATACAGGATGATCCAAATGTGGTCACCACTCCTATGTTACACAAGAGGTGTTTCTCGAACTATAAGATCTCTCTGCGTATACAGGGTGTAAGGGTTCTCTGCGTATACAGGGTGTATATACAGGGTGTTCGGAATGTGCAGACCTCAGTTATCCGTTCCGACGGGGTACAAGTTGGTAACTTCGTTATTTCTGGTCCTAGAGGGTTGAGACTTCGCCTGAGGGGGGTCACCCCAGGCACCCCCCGGGGGGTGGGGAGGCGGTGTTGCCAGATTGTGCAAAAATTCCCAGATGTTGGGGAAATTCTGGAGATGTGGCAACACCGCACCTACGTCTATTGAAGTGCTTTGTAACAATATATTTACGGTCAGTATAATAATTTTTAACGATATCCCTTGGCATCACCCTTTCAAATCCATCTGAACATATTTTATAATTTTTGTAGTCCATAATAACTAGACTGAACCTATTATTGTTTATAAAATACAGTCACGTACATGGAAGAAGTATCTTCTTACCCACAGTTCTTGTTAAATTCCCTGCAAAACCTTATCGCTTTAACTTGACTAAATCCATGAGTCCTAGTCGTACAGAGGATTATCGCAGCTTCGTATTCTTGAGAAAAGCTCTTCTATTTCCAGATAAAGCTTAATTAAAACCTGTTTACTAAATTGTAACCTCCTGCTCCTCGCCCCCAGTCTGTTTACCAGACTTCTCGAGTGTGGGTATAGGAAATCGTGTCAGATCTTTCCTCAATTCTCAATTCACACAATTCTCTATCTGACGTTGGCTTTGATCGCCTCACAGCCTAATGGAAATTGGAGCAAGTTGGTAAGCAATACTACATAGGCATTGGTATAAATTATATAATATGTGTGGTTAACCTTGGGATCATCATCAGCAGTGCGCAGAGAAAATCGCTTAGATGCTGACAAACCCACGTCAGCGATTTCTGATAGGGACTTTAACACATTGCAGATAATCCGCTCACGCCATGCCTGGATTACAATTTCATAGTTAGAAGGATGCCAAGATTAGAGCGGAGAACGAACTTGTTTGTTTTAATGATGAATAATCTTAATACTAAGACCACATTGAAGTTATAATAAAACCGTTACTGAGAGGATCAATACTATATACAAATAAGTACAATTTGGAGAATCCAATTCATTACAATACGGTTTTTAGACTTGGCGATCGTTTCGCTAGCAAAGTTAGCATCATCAGAGAGATGAATAAACTAACTCACTAACTAAGTTAATCTATCCATCCCTCTAATGACAGTAACTTTGTTAGTTAAACGATCGTCAGGTCTAAAAACTGTATTCTGATGAGCTAAGTTCTCCAACTTGTACTTACCAATGCTCTTCACATGTTCCAATTTTCACTCATTTAACGGTATACAAAGCTGGGTCAGTAGCTGTGGATAACTTTGGAACTCTTTATAATCTGTTCTCGATCTAGATACAAACATCATGTTATCCTCGCAATTATGACTCTATGTTTCTGACAGTGTCTTTCATTTTTCATTGCAGCTTCCACAGTATCAGATCTATATTAGTGAATTTTCTTTAAAAAATGAGCGCGATCTAGACCCCCTAGAACACATATCCGGGGTCATTTTCAATTTTATATATATATATATATATATATATATATATATATATATATATATATATATATATATATATATATATATATATATATATATATATAGGAATATTGCACTACACTGTAATCACTTTTATATATACACTTTATTTGTTTGCTGTACGTTTGTGATTTCTTATTGGTTTGCGCGGACTGCAGTTTCGGACCGTCCCAATTCATCATCAGCAGTAGCGTGCTGATGATGAACCGGGACGGTTTCCACAGTATCAGATCTATATTAGTGAATTTTCTTTAAAAAATGAGCGCCATCTAGACCCCCTAGAACACATATCCGGGGTCATTTTCAATTTTATATATATATATATATATATATATATATATATATATATATATATATATATATATATATATATATATATGTATATATATATATATATATATATATATATATATATATATATATATATATATATATATATATATAGGAATATTGCACTACACTGTAATCACTTTTAAATATACACTTTATTTGTTTGCTGTACGTTTGTGATTTCTTATTGGTTTGCGCGGACTGCAGTTTCGAACCGTCCCAATTCATCATCAGCAGTAGCGTGCTGATGATGAACCGGGATGGTTTCCACAGTATCAGATCTATATTAGTGAATTTTCTTTAAAAAATGAGCGCGATCTAGACCCCCTAGAACACATATCCGGGGTCATTTTCAATTTTATATATATATATATATATATATATATATATATATATATATATATATATATATATATATATATATATATATATATCTTTAGGAATATTGCACTACACTGTAATCACTTTTAAATATACACTTTATTTGTTTGCTGTACGTTTGTGATTTCTTATTGGTTTGCGCGGACTGCAGTTTCGAACCGTCCCAGTTCATCATCAGCAGTAGCGTGCTGATGATGAACCGGGACGGTTCGAAACTGCAGTCCGAGCAAACCAATAAGAAATCACAAACGTACAGCAAACAAATAACGTATATATATATATATATATATATATATATATATATATATATATATATATATATATATATATATATATATATATATAATAATGGGGCAATTTTGGTCAAATTTGGTAAGTACCTTTATTTTGTAAGTGGCTTGTATAACTTCATTAACGACGAAAATCGTCACGGGTGTTCCCCGAAAATTTTGTGTTTCCTTTTGGAAAATTTTTATATTTCCGGAAATAACGCATTATAGCATCCAAATTTGGTACTCGGGTTTATATTTTAAAAAAAGTAAACTGTGCACTATCTGAAAGTTAAAGACCAAAAAGGTATAGGCATTTAAAGAAAAAAATCTCGATTTAAAACGTCAAAATTGGCAACATTTAGGCAAATAACCTGTAACAAATACAGGTTACGTAGAAAAATATAGTAAGAATAGTGTTTTACAAACCTGTAAGTTTCAGCTTCAACCGTCATCGTCCTTTGTTTTACTAAAATGTTTCCAGAAAATTCAATTCAGATAGACCTATTCTCTGATCACAGTAGTTTTAGTTGATCGTTTGAGGGTCTACAATTTTTAGCAAATTTTGAATAGACTTCTTCAACTAAGCGCTAGTTAGGCCCCCTAGAACCTATATCTGGAGTCAATTTCAGTTTTTATCTGTTTTCATATATACAGGGTGACGCATTTCTGCGGTAAAACTAAATATATCAGTTATTAGATACGAAAAAAACCCTTTAATTCTAGAGTGTCTTGAGCTGCATCTTATAAAATTATTCTTACAATCACAGGGTGGCCCATATGGTAAAATTTGTAACTTAAT
Organism: Tillus elongatus; assembly: GCA_964006375.1. Taxonomy (NCBI): domain Eukaryota; kingdom Metazoa; phylum Arthropoda; class Insecta; order Coleoptera; family Cleridae; genus Tillus; species Tillus elongatus. Next base: position 18,696,555 of record OZ023267.1, on the reverse strand, counting down.
CGAAAACAAAAAGTTTTTTGTCAAAAAAGTTGACGACGACGTATGGAAAAATTACAAAAGAATGAAAGTTATCTGAACTCGATGAAACTTTAATATAATATCTAGCACCTTCGTAGATAAAAAATAAAATAAGCTCCGTGCCAATATGTTCTGTATTTTTGTAATTACAATGATTTATTTTCTAAATAAAACAAATCTGCACTTGTAATTGATATTAATGGATAGTATAGTTTTTTATTTATTCTTATGAAGCACTGTACATAAGTTTTATATGATTTGGAGATTTTTTTAGTGATTTTTTTATTTATTTCTGAGGATCGGTTCCAATTACTGACATATTTACTTTAAAATTGTCAACTAAAACATCTCGTCGCTTCAGTCAGCAATTAGAATAACGATTTTGGTCTGCTATATTTAAATAGTAGTAAAGTAATGATAGACGATTTACCCAAATTGATCAGAACAAGTCGAAATATTCACGTACTTCGGAAGTATTATCACAGATGATGGTAAATGTAGCCAAGATCTGAGGAGGAGAATCGCTATGGCCAAGCAAGCATTCAGCAAACAAAGTACTCTCCTTACGTATAAACGTTTTAATTAGGGCATAAAGAAACATTTAATCAAGTCGTACGTGTGGAGTGTGGTAGTGTATGGGGCGGAAGCTTGGGCTATAACTTAGCAAGACATGAAGCTTATAAAAGCTTTTGAAATGTGAACATGAGGAAAATGAGAAAGACACGGCACACCGATATAAAGGCGAATAAAATTGTGTTAGAAGAGGGGGTAGAAGAAATGTGCCTACCATATTGATTGGTTATATTCTGAGACATAATAATTTTCCGAAAAGATTATTTGAAGGACACAAACCTGGATAAAATAAAAGAGGTAGACCAAAGAAAAAAATTCTGGAAAGCTTGGCACAATGTTAAAGTGCGGAAGTTCAAATGAAATGAAGAAATCTGCTGGAGACAAAATATGATGACTGCGAGATAGATTGTATGGTGATCACCAAATGTTATAAGAAGTAGAAAAGCAGATTTGACAAACGTAAAAACATTTTGCTAAAAGTTCAACTCTACGTTACTCAGCAAGCGACGATTTACATTATGTAATCTGTTTTACGATTGCTTAAACCTACCAAGATACGGTAGTATATTATAAACGTTAGGCAAAATCTACCCGAAATTTTACCATTTCAAAATTAATGAACGCGCTATAATATAACCGTCAAGGGCTATAAGTGATTATAACCATGTCTTAAACATTTTTTCAATCATAGTGAAAAACAGAATATGTATAAGTGCTACATATTGCCATTTGGTACATAAAATTATTCTATGACCCCAGATTTCAGTGGCATATGATAAAATTGGTAGAATGTTGCACATTTGTAGATTGTTAATAGAGCTGGATGATAGCGAGTAATATTGGACCAGTTGCGACAGATGATTCTTCTAAGGGCTTAAAAGATGTATCTGCACTTGCAATTTTATGTATTCGATGTGTCTACTGTAGTTAAGTTTTTCATCAATATATACACCTGGGTATTTTATGGAGTCAAACTCTTGATATGGACCCACCATGCAGTCTAACCACACCTTATTGGGTGATAATTTAGAAAATACTATGTATTTGGTCTTTTGTTTGGAAATATTCAGCTGGGTCCAGTCTGACAATATTTGAATGCACTGTTTAGCTTTACATTCCAAATCTTTCCTCTTATCAGCATGAATTGAAATGGCTACATCATCCGCACATGCGGTGACTTTTACATCATCCTGCGTCCACGCTTTCCTCAGGAGCGAATCCGTAGTGGTGTTCCAAATAAATGGACTTAGAACAGATCCCTGTGGGCACCTTTTTGTTAGTAGTTTTCTGTATTTGATTCGTGAAGCCTTTTTATTTGATATTCCTATTGATGGGGTTATTGAGAAGGATATATTTCGCCGTCTTGTGTTGGGCGCCATTTCAATTTATGAAAGCGTTACCCAGCCGACTGTATTTTGCTCCTAAAGTTTCTGACTATTTATAAGAACTTCCAATCCTGGAATTACTTGAAAAATTACCCTATCAAATATTAGTAATTTATTAAGAATCATCTGTATCTGTCAGGGTAGTAGTAAGAGGATGTGTCCTCGTATTTTGTTGTTAGGATTATAGAAGACTTAGGTATTTTATTTTCTTATTTCGTTTCATAATATAACTATAAAAGAATGCGTATGCAATTTGATACGGATTTCATACTAAAACGTAATGTAGAGTTCACAAGAAGAATGGCGGAATAAATAAAAGTTTTTGCACTCAATAGACTAAAAAGCTCGAGATTTAGAAATAGGCTGGTAAAAGTTTTATTACTTAAATGTTACCGTCATTTGAAAGTAAAAGTATGTTCTTATTCGGAGCCCGAGAAAGGATTTCTTGCACATAAAACGATTGGCGCCTTTCCTTCAGAGATTTGGGTTACCTAAACTCTTTTCTCCAGGGAATTTATGTGACCGTTTTACTGGAGAGATATATTTAAACACGATGCAATGTTGATCAAAAAAGTGGGTAGACTGCTTCTGTGTAATCTAAGTTTGTATATATGTGGAAAAAGTAACTTCTAAGCTAAATATGTAGTTGTCTGTTGATAATACGTACTCAAAATATTACTATTTTGAAGAAAGTGGCATACAATTGAATATGTATATTTCGGCGACGACGCTCCGTAGAGTTAACATCTTAAAGAACGAGTATAAGTATATGTACTGTAGATTATTATATGTACGAGAGCCTATCACTAGTTGTTGACCTGGAGTGACCGTGGCTAAAAGAGCTTTGCTCGAAGCCAAAACAAGTTAAAAAAAGAACCTCGGTGGTTCAGTGGTATGGACGTTTTCTACTGAACTGAATGGTACTGGGTTCGATTCCCAGGGTTCCCCCTTCATTTTCTTAGTGCACACTGTAGAAATAACATCAACCGAGGTTGTGGCATTGCATTTGAGTAAGTTGAATGTCTGCCCGTTTCGCCCTTTGTAGGGGCATGAAGCCCGACAGATTTACACGGTATTGACGTCCATGCGATGTTGGGAGCGTTAAATATCCCTGTTCTCCTTACATTATCAGTGCGTTTTAAGATATGTTCTTGAGTTCAGCAACCTACCAGATAATTATAGAGGTACATATTAGCATATCATAAGAATAACTTTATGCTATTGTATTAATATGTTACCAGAATTTATATAATTCCGGTGGGTCACCTATCGATATTTTTAAAGGTGATAGATGTCAAAAAGTGTGGACGCAGCAAGTGCGTTAGGTAAATTTTCATAGAAATGATCTGGCACTTAATTAAGTGCTCATAATTTGTTTGCGTGTAACGTAGAGATGTAAATTTTGGTACGGAGTTCACTTTTTGTAACATAAACCTACGTACCAAATTTGCTTTGCGTAGCTTTTTACTTTCGGAGATGTATATATATATATATATATATATATATATATATATATATATATATATATATATATATATATATATATATATATATATATATAGTTCGCGCTCATTTGGAGATAGATTATTTTTTTAATTCCAAAGTCGGGATCTCCGCATTAGTGATTTTTTTTTTTCTAAGAAAATTCACTCCAAGCAAACCTAGAAGCACAACGGTTGGTCAAGGGCTCGGGGCGAGCCCTGAAAAAGCAACCGTCATACCGTTTACGAGGAGGAGGAAGTGGGAGAGCCACAGAACTCTCACTATATACGGTAGGAACATTCCAATGGCCAGGGAGGTAAAATATCTTGGCGTCGTATTGGACTCTAAGCTAACCTGGAAAAATCACGTTGAAGAAATACTGCAACCAGGCACGATCCAAAGGATGGCTTCGCTAGGCCTCACAGGGGCCATGTCTTCAATCCCAACAGCCGCCATGCAGGTGTTGCTGTATCTGCCCCCCCTACACTTAGTTATTATGGGGGAGGCAAGGCTAGGACTATACAGACTAGCCTACAATGGTAGACTGAAGATCAACCCAGGCTTCAGTGGCCACTGCAAAATTCAGGAGATCGTGAAGGAGCTCAAGCTTGAAATGGGGTCAGACTTTGTGAGCCCGCTAATATGCAGTGAAAACCACTTTACAGTGGAAATCCCCGACCGCGAGGCATGGCGGGAAGAGACGCCGGGCATACCACGGGACGCCCTCGTCTGGTACACGGGCGGATCCGGCGTGGAGTGTGGGACGGGGGAAAATGTTTTTCGGAAGGATCGAGGGTGAGTCATAGTATTTCCCTCGGAGCCCATGCAATGGCCTTTCAGGTCGAAATGTACGCCATACAGCACCGTGTGCGGGAGAACAAGAGGGGCTACACCAACAAGTGGATCCTCATAGCGACAGACAGCCGGGCAGCCCTTAAGGCCCTAAGTAGCCCACGGGTAAATTCCTGGCTGGTGAGTGAGTGCAGAGACGAGACGAGCCACCTGGCTGGGCAGAATGAGGTCACCCTCATCTGGGTGCCGGGTCACTCGGGGGTCAAAGGCAATGAAGAAGCTGACAGTCTCGCGAAGAGAGGGTCAGCAGAACCATTTATGGGACCAAGACTGGTTCTGGGCGTGTCAAAGAGCACGGCCAGGGAAGCCATTAAGTCCAGGGTCAGAAACGAACACAAGGTGTACTGGGCAGACTGTCTAGGGCTCAGACATGGTAAGTCAGTAATTGACGAACCCAGTTCAAAGAGAGCTGTGGAGCTGCTAAATCTTAGCAGAGGGCAGCTCAGAAACATAACAGGTCTCTTGACGGGACACATGGCCGTCAAGAAGCATCTGCATAAAATGGGACAGTTCGACGAGGACCTCGAGCCCAGAACATCTTGTGCGACTCTAAAGCTTTGTACCGCAAAAGACAACTGATCTACGGTTAGTCTAGACTGAAGACAGAGCAATATAAAACTTCACCCTACCAATCGCTGTGCAGTCTAGTTCAAGGCACAGTTATTTTGGAATGGGTGGAGTAAAAAGACTAACGGCATGCACAATAAGCCAAAGGCTGCAATGCATTCGGGGCGGCGAAGTCGCGGACGAGCCCTGAGGGGGAAAAAACCTAGAAGCACACAAAGCACAGATTGTTGAGTAACTCTGACTCCAGACAGCAAGTTAAGTACAGTTGGAGAACTGAAATCACCAAAACACATTTTTAATGATGTTCGTTTCACCCACAAATTTGGTGTCAACAGAGGATGAAAAATTCTAAACAGAATTCAATCTTTCTTGCGACTTCTACAATTTAAAGATCAGGTTGATCTACTACGCTTAAAAAAGTGACGTCAAGATCATCCATTGCAAGGCCACTTTTACTTTCAGCAACATTCAAACAGCCATTTAGTCGTCTACCGTACAGTATTTTCATGTTTTTTTAAGCTTAAAACAGCTGTAGCACGCGAAATACACTTGTAACCATTTACACAAGATTTCTTACACCTTTTACACAGATTATTTGTGGGAACTTCAGAAGTCACAATCTTACTCGTCGCCATCTTACTTGTGGTAGAAGGTGGAACACCCTGTATATGCAATTATGCGAAAGGTTACTATCGTCCGTTCTAGGCAACTTCCTATTTAAGAGTTGCAGTTTTTGCCTTTTACACCTAAACAACAATTAAACATTTAACAGAATCATTGGACAGCGAATAATGTCTTCCAACTTGGTTGGCTTTGCTAGTTCTAACTTGTGACATAATTAATTAACATATCCACATCACAAGAAATACGAACAGTTGTAAATCCTGTTGGCAGTTTGCGAGGAAATTCCAGCTAATCAGCAAACCAGTAATGGAATAACTATGTAGTTAGAGGACTGGTTAACAATGTTAACCATTACTCTCAATATTGACGACATTCGGGACTTGATTCCAATTCCTTCTGGTTGAATAAATAACATCTATAGAATCAGTGCACTGCATAAGGTCAGCCAACTGGCCAGTAAGATAATGGTAATAACTTTTTAAGTTTGTATCGACCGAAAAATTCATAGAAAAACAATATACAGTATGGTGTAAATGAAAGCAGGGGCGTCGCTTTCAAACGTTGCAGGAGGAGTGTCGAAGCAAACATTTATATATACAGATTGATCCAAAATAATTTGTTCATTTTTGGTAAAAAACAAATATGTTTCAATTGTAAAAATTAACAACATTCAAAAGAGGGGACTTTGGAGATATTTTGATAGTTGTCTGATGGTTGTCTGAATGAAGGAATCCAATATACAGCAACACATATTTTGTGTTCAAAATTGTTTAAATTGTCACTGTTAAAAACTGCTTTTAAAAAGGAGGAATGTAAATGTTTCCTTCTTGTTGTGTTACATACACACACACATATATATATATATATATATATATATATATATATATATATATATATATATATATATATATATATATATATATATATATATATATATATATATATATATATATATATATATATATATATATATATATATATATATAAAATAAGATTTTAAATGAACTTACAGTTGTGCATTTCCAAACTTTTTTCTTAAATAAATGTCTAATTTTGACTTCATAAAATATATGCCACCAACACAAAATCATGCAAACACCTTTTGAATAAGTGTAACCTACATTTTCTGTTGTTTACATTTTTGAAAATCTTACAGTGACATATTTGTCATACCAAATTTCATGCCAGACTTTAGGGGGTATTTTCCATCTTTTTCAATGTTCATGTCTTTTCCACTCATTAAAAATTTTGAAAGTGTTAAATATTTAAATCATGTAAAATTCAGAACATTTTTATCTCACCTATCCACTTATCACTGTACAAAAAAATATATATTATGTTTTCTTACAACTTAACATTCAATTCCATTTCATTCTTTTCACTGGTGATTTCTTCTGTAATAGTGCAAGTGCTTTGTTAGACAATTTTTATGGTCTCGATTTAGATCGGATTAAGCTCTTGTCTATTTAGTTAAATTCCAGACCGGTTTTTGGTTGGAATATCCTTTGTTGGGATTAATCGAAGAAACACTTGAAAATACAGAGCCTCCTAAGCTACGGGTAAGTCATTATCATTTTAAATTTCTTCTAAGCATACATTTAATACTGGATATTGTATTTTAGGGCTCTTTCCTTACCTCATTCATTCTCTCCGTCCTTCTTTTAACTCTATACAGTTTATGTAAACTACCCGAATAATCTGTTATTGAGTTTGGTATGTCTTCTTGGTTGGAAATTGTACTACAAACTGCTGTAGAGCACTGACACGGTGTCCAAGTGACCAACTCCATCTGAAGTAATCTGTCTACAAGGGCCATCCTTCACAGTTTACCTTCAGAAAATTCACTCCAATGTTCTGTACATCCAGGTGACATCATTTCAGTAATTCGTTTACCTTTTATTTAATAACCTGTTGATTTTAAAACATTTTAACATATTATACTTATTTTGCATGAATCTAATAATAATATAAAGAATTATTCTGGTTATGTTGAATGTAAACCGTCGCAGTCGGCTAACGGGTAACACTTTTTTACTTGTGTATATATGCTATTAATATCTAATTTGAAACAGAATTTTAAAAAAAAGAGGCAATAAAATTTTAATAACTTACTATGGTATTTACAAGTTATTACTCATCAGTTATCAGATTATACGTTTTAAAAATCACGTTGTCTTTGTAATACTTTAATTAACACCTTTTTCTTTTGATGAAATTCCCCTTGAATAATAGTTTGCTGCAAAAGCCAACCAAAGTGTTTAATCATTTTTGTAACTAACTGTTTTATACCTTTATTTGTTAAACATAAATCAAAAGATAACCTATGATATATCCGCGCTGTCACTGTCACCTGACGTGTTCGACATTCGAACATTAATAATAGTAATAATTATAATAGAGATATTATGACGGACGAAGAGCCATAGAGCGTCTCTCGTCGATGGATGGTTGTTCGTTTCTCGGCGGTTGATTTGTTGATCCTTCCCGCTTATTTGTCTACGTTTAAAAAACGTAGCAAAATTTAGTTCTATAATTAATGCAACTGACAGTTATTTCGTCGCCAACTTAATTTTCGTGATGTTCCAAATCAAAGTGTAATTTTATAGTGGTTCCGTTAATTAAAAAATGGGTCCATCTGCATGCAATCCTGAAAATGAAGAACTGGTTCAATCAATTCCTCGCAATCCAACTCGATTACCCATGTAGGTAGCCAAGAAAAAAGCTTTTAAAAGTTTTTAATTTCCAACACCTTATGGTATGGCATAGAGCTTTCAAAGAGATTGGTTTTATGGTTGGGAGGAGTTATATAATTACGATTACGAACATTTGTGCTGTGACTGACAGTCCTGAAGCGAATTTTATTCTACAATTAAGCATGTTTTGCTTTAAGAATAACTTGATAGTGAAACACAGCGTACTTAGGTCTTTTTCCCCCAGGGCTCGTCCGCGGCCTTGCCGCTCCGATAGCATTGCAACCTTTGGTTGATTGTGCATACCCTTAGTCTTACCTCACCCATTCCAAAATCACTGTGCCTTGAACTAGTCTGCACAGCGATTGTTAGGGTGAAGTTTTATATTGCTCTGTCTCCGGTCTAGACTGACCGTAGATCAGTTGTCTTTTGAGGTCCAGAGCTTTACACTCGCACAAAATCTGCTGGGCTGATTCCTCCCCCTTGCCGCAGAGTCTGCATTCGGGGTCCCCTTCGAACCGCCCCATTTTATGGAGGTGTTTCTTGACGGCCATGTGTCCCGTCAAGAGACCTGTTGTGTTTCTGAGCTGTCCTCTGCTAAGATTTAGCAGTTCCACAGCTCTCTTTGAACTGGGTTCGTCAATTATTAACTTCTCATGTCTGAGCACTGGGCAGTCTGCCCAGTACACTTTGTGTTGGCTTCTGACCCAGGACTTAATGGCTCCTCTGGCAGTGCTCTTTGTCACGCCCAGAGTTCTGGTCCAATAAATGGTTCTGCTGACCCTCTCTTCACGAGACTGTCAGCTTCTTCATTGCCTTTGACCCCCGAGTGATCCGGCACCCAGATGAGGGTCACCTCATTCTGCCCAGCCAGGTCGCTCGTCTCGTCTCGGCACTCACTCACCAGCCAGGAATTTACCCGTGGGCTACTTAGTGCCTTAAGGGCTGCCTGGCTCTCTGTGGCTATCAGGATCCGCTTGTTGGTGTAGCCCCTCCTCTTCTCCCGCACACAGTGCAGGATGGCGTACATTTCGGCTTGAAACACCGTTGCATGCGCTCCGAGGGAAATACTATGACTTACCCTAGGTCCTTCCGAGTAAACACCTGTGTCCGTCCCACGCTCCCTGTCGGATCCGTTCGTGAACCAGACGAGCGCGTCCCGTGGTATGCCCGGCGTCTCCTTCCGCCATGCCTCGCGGTCGGGGATTTCACTGTAAAGTTGTTTTCCCTGCAGATTCGCGAGCTCGCGAAGTCTGACCTCATTTCAAGCATGGGCTCTTTTACGATCTCCTGAATTTTGCAGTGGCCCCTGAAGCCTAGGTTGGTCTTCAGTCTACCATTGCAGGCTAGTCTGTATAGTCCTAGCCTGGCCTTCCTCATAATAACTAAGTGTAGAGGGTGCAGATCCAGTAACACCTCGATGGCGGCTGTTGGAGTTCAAGACATGGTGCATGTGATGCCTAGGCAAGCCATCCTTTAGATCTTGCCTAGTTTTTGTTTGGCACTGGATTGTGTCACCTTAGGCCACCAGACCAGTGCCGCATATGTTAACGATGGTCTGACCACCCTTGTGTACATCCAGTGGGCCATACTACGTCTTAGTCCCCACGTTTTTCCATATAGCCGCCTAGTGACGGCTAAGGTCATGACTGCCTTACGCAGTATTTTTCCAATGTGACCATTCCAGGTTAGCTAAGAGTCCAATACGACCCCAAGATATTTTACCTCCCTGGCCATTGGTACGCTCCTACCGTATAGAGTGAGAGTTCTGTGACTGTCGCACTTCCTCCTCCTCGTAAACGGCACGACGGTTGCTTGCAAAAGACCTTACTACGCCCAAAAATTCAACTTTCTAAGTTTATAAAAAATTGAGTTATTCAAATTTTGAGTTTTCTTTATAATTTTTTTTAATGAAATTTGGTGTATACGTTGCTTTAGAAAGGACCTTACTACGTACCAAAACTCAACTTTCTAAGTTTATAGAAAATTGAGTATTCAAATTTGAAGCATTTAATAAAAATTCACTACCACAACGCACTTGCTGCGTCCTGAACTTTTTTTTTTAGAACTTATTCCGGCTGGCATAGGAATTTTCTTGTTTATTTTTGACTGTCTTTGAGTACCCAAAATTAAATATTAGAAGGGTCACTGTCAATAAAGTTTTAGCTTCTCTTGATTTTATTTTATTTTATATAGAAATTTATCAAGAACGCTACATTTAACGTAATTGACGTGTTTGTCAACTGACGAAAGCTGATATACGTACTTGAAATGTGAAGTGTTTAGATATATCAAAATAATGCCTACGAAATCTGAAAGCTTTCAAATTCTCATAATAATTGGTTGTGGAGGCAAAACCAGGATTCAGAAAGAATTTTTCAATCCCCAGTAACCATAATTCAGAACAAATTTAAAAGAAACTGGTTATGTAGAAGAACCTGGAAACGCGGTAGAAAAATTTTGGATGTTTTAATTATGTCCCAGATTGTGTGACATTTAGGAATGAGAATTTTGTTTGCTTCCATAGTAGGAAGAACTTTTCAAAACGTCTTTGTAACTTAATTGATTGACTCATCGATGCATGTATTATGTTCCCGTTCTACAAGTTTGTACTTAGTGACTTAGACAGGTTCGTTAGCCAGGAAAATCGGACTAGGTTTTCCTTCTCGGAAAATTGGGAAAAAATTGGTTTTCTTGCAGAAAAAAATTGTCTCTGCGAAAGTTATAGTAACCAAATTGTGTTTAGTCCAGAGCAACAATAATAAGACAGTTCGTTTCGACTTCAGTTACATGCCAGTTCTAGCATTCATTGTATAACTATTAATTAACATACGAATGGGTGTGCTACAAGAGGTACAAAACCACTGTTCGTTGTATCAGCCGGAGTGCAAAGAAAACTCGTTTCATCATTAAACTAGTAGGTGACGGAAAACATACACATATCTAGTTCGCTGGCTGGTTTACGTTGTTTACCATTTTACTGGAACTACTAGATTAATAATAGTGTGTTGCGAGCTTTGATTCTATTTCCATAAACATGAATTAGTTCGACAAACATCTAACAATTCGCAATCTATAGCATCGTGTTTAGTTTCATCCAATTATCAGTTTAGTATACTGTGGATAATTTCAATCCACAACATGATTTTGAATACTAGCAAACAGATCATGGTTTAATCAAAGTCTGAATAACTAAACTAAAAAGTTTGGCTTAGTTTTTAGGCGCAGTAAGTGCGTTATGGTAGTGAATTTTCATAGAAATGATCTGGCACCAACCATTTTAAGAATTAAATGCTTATAACTTTTTTGTATTGTAACATAGAGATTACAACTTGGACACATAGTTTACGTCTTATAATGTAAAGTTACATAACAAATTTGGATACCATCGCTTTGTTCTTTTCAGATACAATTTATTCCGAACGAAAACTCAAAGTTTTCCCGGAAAACCAACGTGATCTAATTTTCCTGGCTAACGAACTTGTCCAAGCCACTTACAAAAGAAAGGTGTCTGATAAATTTTATCAAAATCGGCTCATTAGTTTTTGAGTTATTAGTGTGACACACACACACACACACACACACACAAATGTATATATATATATATATATATATATATATATATATATATATATATATATATATATATATATATATATATATATATATATATATTGAAGGAGTATAAGTGGTTGTAACAATAATATCAAATTATATTAGACAAAAATATTTGCCTCTTTGGCGTTTTGGGAGAGTTTGTTATTAGGATACTTGTTTATTTTACTTTTGATCTTACTTTGTTCCGAATATCTGTTAACACTACTATTTACAATACGTCATTATTAGTTGAGGGATACAATGTAGCTAATATGATTATAGTTGCGACAAATAGAATATGTTCCATTCGGAGTCAGTGTTTACGTTCTCCTGCCTTCGTCTCTCACCCGCTATGATTTATTGGTCCGGAGTCGATAACCCGATGGCATGCAGGGCGAGAGAGGAGAACAAGAAGAGGAACACTGGATGTAGTTTTAACGAGGAGGAATTATTCGGTGATGCTCTTTCAAGAAGTCTAGTAAATTGAATGTGAAAATTAGAACGCGTTATTGTCTTGTGTTCTTGTGTGTGTAAATAACAAAGCTATAGTGAACTAAGAGTAATCTACCTGACCATTGAGGGCTTCAAAAACACCACAGGTATGAACGAAAATACTATTATGTTACTATTATTGAGATAGACTGTACGGCTACCCTTTGCCTATTAAATAAATAATAAAACGTCACTGTAAATATTACACCATAAATAATAACACGAACGTAACTCTTGTAATTGTTACGCCAGAATTAAGTCACAGGCTAGTAAAAGTAGTATAATGCGTAGCCAAGGAACTATGATGCGAAAAGTTGTAAGGTGGTAATAATACGAGGGGCAGTAAGGTACTTATAATACAAGGGGTAGTGCAGTAATTTCCTACAAATACTGAACTAGTCATTGTTGAAAGGGGCGGTTGGAATGATTAACATAGGGATACGTACCTCCGTTTAATTAAGGGAAAATCGTAAGGTAGCGTGCAGTCTAACTACTAGGTAATATGCTAGTTCTAAGATTAGGTGACTGTTGCCAGCCCCCGTAAAAGGGCGGTGCTAAGTACGTTTAAACAAAGGGAGTAACCTGATAGGTTCCCTGTTATTTTAACAGTTGACCGAGAAGCCGCTTTCATTCGTTGTGCATAAGCCGTGTGTATTCTATGCGTGTATATATGCACCCTAGTGTTATAGCTGCCCACAGAAGCCGCTAGCATCTAATGTAGTTAAGTATGTTGTATATGTTATATGATGGCTTTAATGGCTTCCTTCGGAGTTGTTACTATTAGTTTATATGTGTACTATATGTCGTTTATGTTTGTACGTTCCTATTTATGCTATAGTGCGTAAGGGTGAGTTCATCCAGGTTTTACATAGTCTATATCAGCTTCGTGGTAATTCCATAGCCTTTGTGGCGTACTCCAGGTAGTCCTCCAACTCCAGATAGTCCTCCAACTAACCTTATCTTGACCAGCCTTCGTGGCACCAGCCTTCGTGGCACCAGCCTTCGTGGCACCAGCCTTCGTGGCACCAGCCTTCGTGGCACTAGCCTTCGTGGCTTTACCTAGCCTGTGTGGCATGTCCTAACCCGAGTCACTTCCCCTTAACTGTAACTAGCTCTACTCCTTTGAACCAGCCAGCTTCGTGGTAATTCCATAGCCTTCGTGGCACACTCCAGACAGTCCTCCAACTAACCCTAACCTGACCAGCCTTCGTGGCATCAGCCTTCGTGGCATCAGCCTTCGTGGCACCAGCCTTCGTGGCACCAGCCTTCGTGGCACCAGCCTTCGTGGCACCAGCCTTCGTGGCACTAGCCTTCGTGGCTTTACCTAGCCTGTGTGGCATGTCCTAACCCGAGTCACTTCCCCTTAACTGTAACTAGCTCTACTCCTTTGAACCAGCCAGCTTCATGGTAATTCCATAGCCTTCGTGGCACACTCCAGACAGTCCTCCAACTAACCCTAACCTGACCAGCCTTCGTGGCACCAGCCTTCGTGGCACAAGCCTTCGTGGCATCAGCCTTCGTGGCACCAGCCTTCGTGGCACCAGCCTTCGTGGCACCAGCCTTCGTGGCACTAGCCTTCGTGGCTTTACCTAGCCTGTGTGGCATGTCCTAACCCGAGTCACTTCCCCTTAACTGTAACTAGCTCTACTCCTTTGAACCAGCCAGCTTCGTGGTAATTCCATAGCCTTCGTGGCACACTCCAGACAGTCCTCCAACTAACCCTAACCTGACCAGCCTTCGTGGCACCAGCCTTCGTGGCACAAGCCTTCGTGGCATCAGCCTTCGTGGCACCAGCCTTCGTGGCACCAGCCTTCGTGGCACTAGCCTTCGTGGCTTTACCTAGCCTGTGTGGCATGTCCTAACCCGAGTCACTTCCCCTTAACTGTAACTAGCTCTACTCCTTTGAACCAGCCAGCTTCATGGTAATTCCATAGCCTTCGTGGCACACTCCAGACAGTCCTCCAACTAACCCTAACCTGACCAGCCTTCGTGGCACCAGCCTTCGTGGCACAAGCCTTCGTGGCATCAGCCTTCGTGGCACCAGCCTTCGTGGCACCAGCCTTCGTGGCACCAGCCTTCGTGGCACTAGCCTTCGTGGCTTTACCTAGCCTGTGTGGCATGTCCTAACCCGAGTCACTTCCCCTTAACTGTAACTAGCTCTACTCCTTTGAACCAGCCAGCTTCGTGGTAATTCCATAGCCTTCGTGGCACACTCCAGACAGTCCTCCAACTAACCCTAACCTGACCAGCCTTCGTGGCACCAGCCTTCGTGGCACAAGCCTTCGTGGCATCAGCCTTCGTGGCACCAGCCTTCGTGGCACCAGCCTTCGTGGCACCAGCCTTCGTGGCACTAGCCTTCGTGGCTTTACCTAGCCTGTGTGGCATGTCCTAACCCGAGTCACTTCCCCTTAACTGTAACTAGCTCTACTCCTTTGAACCAGCCAGCTTCGTGGTAATTCCATAGCCTTCGTGGCACACTCCAGGCAGTCCTCCAACTAACCGTAACCTGACCAGCCTTCGTGGCACCAGCCTTCGTGGCACAAGCCTTCGTGGCATCAGCCTTCGTGGCACTAGCCTTCGTGGCTTTACCTAGCCTGTGTGGCATGTCCTAACCCGAGTCACTACCCCTTAACTGTAACTAGCTCTACTCCTTTGAACCAGCCAGCTTCGTGGTAATTCCATAGCCTTCGTGGCACACTCCAGACAGTCCTCCAACTAACCCTAACCTGACCAGCCTTCGTGGCACCAGCCTTCGTGGCACAAGCCTTCGTGGCATCAGCCTTCGTGGCACCAGCCTTCGTGGCACTAGCCTTCGTGGCACCAGCCTTCGTGGCACCAGCCTTCGTGGCTTTACCTAGCCTGTGTGGCATGTCCTAACCCGAGTCACTTTCCCTTAACTGTAACTAGCTCTACTCCTTTGAACCAGCCAGCTTCGTGGTAATTCCATAGCCTTCGTGGCACACTCCAGACAGTCCTCCAACTAACCGTAACCTGACCAGCCTTCGTGGCATCAGCCTTCGTGGCACCAGCCTTCGTGGCACTAGCCTTCGTGGCACCAGCCTTCGTGGCACCAGCCTTCGTGGCTTTACCTAGCCTGTGTGGCATGTCCTAACCCGAGTCACTTTCCCTTAACTGTAACTAGCTCTACTCCTTTGAACCAGCCAGCTTCGTGGTAATTCCATAGCCTTCGTGGCACACTCCAGACAGTCCTCCAACTAACCGTAACCTGACCAGCCTTCGTGGCACCAGCCTTCGTGGCACCAGCCTTCGTGGCACTAGCCTTCGTGGCACCAGCCTTCGTGGCACTAGCCTTCGTGGCACTAGCCTTCGTGGCTTTACCTAGCCTGTGTGGCATGTCCTAACCCGAGTCACTCTCCCTTAACTGTAACTAGCTCTACTCCTTTGAACCAGCCAGCTTCGTGGTAATTCCATAGCCTTCGTGGCACACTCCAGACAGTCCTCCAACTAACCGTAACCTGACCAGCCTTCGTGGCACCAGCCTTCGTGGCACAAGCCTTCGTGGCATCAGCCTTCGTGGCACCAGCCTTCGTGGCACTAGCCTTCGTGGCACCAGCCTTCGTGGCACCAGCCTTCGTGGCTTTACCTAGCCTGTGTGGCATGTCCTAACCCGAGTCACTTTCCCTTAACAGTAACTACCTTTCTTTACTCCTATAAACCGGCCAGCTTCGTGATAACTCCATAGCCTTCGTGGCGCACTCCAGAGGGTTCTCCAACTAACCTTGTCTTGTCCAGCCTTTGTGGCGCCAGCCTTCGTGGCGCCAGCCTTGGTGGCACCAACCTTCTTGGTACTAGCCTTCGTCGCGCCAGCCTTCGTGGCATTAGCCCTCGTGGCATCAGCCTTCGTGGCCTTACCTAGCCTGTGTGGCATGTCCTAACCCGTGTCACCTTCCTCTTAATCGCAACTAGCTGTACTCCTCTTAACCAGCCACATTGTTGCCCAGCCTTCGTGACTATAACCTATGTGGCCAAAGGTTTCGTGGTGCAGGCCTTCGTGGAATTACCTGGCCCGCGGGGCGTACCCTACAATCCTGACTGTTGGGCATAATGTCACTTGTGATATCGGTAAACTGTCGGGAAACCTTTGCTTCTGACGATGACCCTTCGTGCCACAGGATTGTGTGGTGCTCTTCCTAGCTTTGTGGTGTCAACTTCGGCAGTCCATCCTTAATGAACTTGGCTGTCTGCTCGTACTAATGCTTCCACTACTATTATTCTTTCATGTAACTGTATCTTGTAATGAGACGACGGTGCTGCTCTCAATGATGATGGAAGATCACTGCTAGAAAAGGTGAAGCGCTGAGACAACGGTGTTACGGAAGCAATGATGGATGACCACTGCTGGGAAATGGGAATCTCTGGGACAACGGTGCTACGGTGGTTGATGATGGATGATCACTGTTGGAGAAGGTGAAGCGCTAACCTGAGTCTGAGCCGTCATTGCGAAGGAAGTTGCAGCCGGGAAACAGAACCCGACTGGGCCTGAAAGGCCCCCGGTGAGTTTGATAGTAATGTGCGTTCAGATACCATGAGTTGTAATCATTGTCTCTCTTTACATGTCGGGACGCTGATGTTCCATGCCAGTCCGGGATCCGAAGACCGAAACCCTAACTCTGTTTAGGTGGTGAGTACTAACCATAAAAAAAAAATGAACGCATAAAAATGGCCTTCCTACAGTTCAGAAGTGGGATCTAACGGACATGGCAGGAACGTCAGCAGCTTCACGTTTGCAAGTGGCTGCAATTATTCTTTTTTTTTTCTTATCCTAACAGGACTATTGGGTTGTCTCTTCCTTGCCTTTGTCGTGATGGCTATTTGTTGATCTAGATTGTATAATTGTAGCATTAGTTGTATGATAGTCTGTTTCCTTTCGCCGCTTAATTGTATGTCTTATAATTACGCTCAATTATGTCGAAACGCCAAAAGCGCTCCCAGCCAAATCCGACAAACAGTAGCGAAAGCATCTATAGAGACCAAGTGGAGGTAGAAGCCGATGCCTCTTCTCGAGACATCTCTGCCCTCGCCGGTGCTTTGGTGCACAAACTATCGAGACTGGGAAACGCACAGACCCAAGCAGCGGCTATGTGTAAGGGAGATATGATACCCCTGTATAATCCCGAGATGGGTCAGAGCATACGGCAGTGGGTGGGGCACATTGACGAGATCCAGCAGCTGTTTGGGTGGAGCGATGAACTTACAGTTTACAATGCTTTCCCCAAACTGACGGGCCTAGCCGCTCTCTGGTACAAGGGGTCTAAAACCATAAAATGCAACTGGACAGAGTGGAACGGAAGACTTATTAGTGCTTTTGATTCCAGGGAGAACTACGGGGATCTTTTAGAGGATATGTTAAACCGTAAGAAGATCGCAGGCGAAACATACTTAAAGTATTACTATGAAAAACTTTAACTACTTCAGAAATGCGACATTGGTGGGTGTAAAGCAGTGTTAGTAATTGCAGCATTCAAGCGGCAGCACGTGCAGGGGGGTATAAAACCCCCGAGGAGCTCCTTAATTATCTGCGTACTGTAAAAGACGGAGAAATAAAACGTCACAAGGAAGACTTTGCTCAACCAGCTTCAGGTGGAAGTAGGAAGAGAGCGTTGGTAAACAATTATCAACCGTCGTTTAACGATGCATCAAGAGGCGCGAATGTGGCAAAGGTAAAGACTCTTGGCAGTGTGAATGTTTTACTCTGCATTAATAACATCGTGTCCGCGGACCGCATGAAACCGTGGATACCTCCAGGCTGAATCTCAGATGGATCCATGGACTCCTGGGATGAAGCAGAAGACGGTGACATCCCACTGCCAGAATAAAATTATAGAGCCACATTCTCGAGGACGAGAATATTTATCAGGATGGCCGAATGAAGGAGTATAAGTGGTTGTAACAATAATATCAAATTATATTAGACAAAAATATTTGCCTCTTTGGCGTTTTGGGAGAGTTTGTTATTAGGATACTTGTTTATTTTACTTTTGATCTTACTTTGTTCCGAATATCTGTTAACACTACTATTTACAATACGTCATTATTAGTTGAGGGATACAATGTAGCTAATATGATTATAGTTGCGACAAATAGAATATGTTCCATTCGGAGTCAGTGTTTACGTTCTCCTGCCTTCGTCTCTCACCCGCTATGATTTATTGGTCCGGAGTCGATAACCCGATGGCATGCAGGGCGAGAGAGGAGAACAAGAAGAGGAACACTGGATGTAGTTTTAACGAGGAGGAATTATTCGGTGATGCTCTTTCAAGAAGTCTAGTAAATTGAATGTGAAAATTAGAACGCGTTATTGTCTTGTGTTCTTGTGTGTGTAAATAACAAAGCTATAGTGAACTAAGAGTAATCTACCTGACCATTGAGGGCTTCAAAAACACCACAGGTATGAACGAAAATACTATTATGTTACTATTATTGAGATAGACTGTACGGCTACCCTTTGCCTATTAAATAAATAATAAAACGTCACTGTAAATATTACACCATAAATAATAACACGAACGTAACTCTTGTAATTGTTACGCCAGAATTAAGTCACAGGCTAGTAAAAGTAGTATAATGCGTAGCCAAGGAACTATGATGCGAAAAGTTGTAAGGTGGTAATAATACGAGGGGCAGTAAGGTACTTATAATACAAGGGGTAGTGCAGTAATTTCCTACAAATACTGAACTAGTCATTGTTGAAAGGGGCGGTTGGAATGATTAACATAGGGATACGTACCTCCGTTTAATTAAGGGAAAATCGTAAGGTAGCGTGCAGTCTAACTACTAGGTAATATGCTAGTTCTAAGATTAGGTGACTGTTGCCAGCCCCCGTAAAAGGGCGGTGCTAAGTACGTTTAAACAAAGGGAGTAACCTGATAGGTTCCCTGTTATTTTAACAGTTGACCGAGAAGCCGCTTTCATTCGTTGTGCATAAGCCGTGTGTATTCTATGCGTGTATATATGCACCCTAGTGTTATAGCTGCCCACAGAAGCCGCTAGCATCTAATGTAGTTAAGTATGTTGTATATGTTATATGATGGCTTTAATGGCTTCCTTCGGAGTTGTTACTATTAGTTTATATGTGTACTATATGTCGTTTATGTTTGTACGTTCCTATTTATGCTATAGTGCGTAAGGGTGAGTTCATCCAGGTTTTACATAGTCTATATCAGCTTCGTGGTAATTCCATAGCCTTTGTGGCGTACTCCAGGTAGTCCTCCAACTCCAGATAGTCCTCCAACTAACCTTATCTTGACCAGCCTTCGTGGCACCAGCCTTCGTGGCACCAGCCTTCGTGGCACCAGCCTTCGTGGCACCAGCCTTCGTGGCACTAGCCTTCGTGGCTTTACCTAGCCTGTGTGGCATGTCCTAACCCGAGTCACTTCCCCTTAACTGTAACTAGCTCTACTCCTTTGAACCAGCCAGCTTCGTGGTAATTCCATAGCCTTCGTGGCACACTCCAGACAGTCCTCCAACTAACCCTAACCTGACCAGCCTTCGTGGCATCAGCCTTCGTGGCATCAGCCTTCGTGGCACCAGCCTTCGTGGCACCAGCCTTCGTGGCACCAGCCTTCGTGGCACCAGCCTTCGTGGCACTAGCCTTCGTGGCTTTACCTAGCCTGTGTGGCATGTCCTAACCCGAGTCACTTCCCCTTAACTGTAACTAGCTCTACTCCTTTGAACCAGCCAGCTTCATGGTAATTCCATAGCCTTCGTGGCACACTCCAGACAGTCCTCCAACTAACCCTAACCTGACCAGCCTTCGTGGCACCAGCCTTCGTGGCACAAGCCTTCGTGGCATCAGCCTTCGTGGCACCAGCCTTCGTGGCACCAGCCTTCGTGGCACCAGCCTTCGTGGCACTAGCCTTCGTGGCTTTACCTAGCCTGTGTGGCATGTCCTAACCCGAGTCACTTCCCCTTAACTGTAACTAGCTCTACTCCTTTGAACCAGCCAGCTTCGTGGTAATTCCATAGCCTTCGTGGCACACTCCAGACAGTCCTCCAACTAACCCTAACCTGACCAGCCTTCGTGGCACCAGCCTTCGTGGCACAAGCCTTCGTGGCATCAGCCTTCGTGGCACCAGCCTTCGTGGCACCAGCCTTCGTGGCACTAGCCTTCGTGGCTTTACCTAGCCTGTGTGGCATGTCCTAACCCGAGTCACTTCCCCTTAACTGTAACTAGCTCTACTCCTTTGAACCAGCCAGCTTCATGGTAATTCCATAGCCTTCGTGGCACACTCCAGACAGTCCTCCAACTAACCCTAACCTGACCAGCCTTCGTGGCACCAGCCTTCGTGGCACAAGCCTTCGTGGCATCAGCCTTCGTGGCACCAGCCTTCGTGGCACCAGCCTTCGTGGCACCAGCCTTCGTGGCACTAGCCTTCGTGGCTTTACCTAGCCTGTGTGGCATGTCCTAACCCGAGTCACTTCCCCTTAACTGTAACTAGCTCTACTCCTTTGAACCAGCCAGCTTCGTGGTAATTCCATAGCCTTCGTGGCACACTCCAGACAGTCCTCCAACTAACCCTAACCTGACCAGCCTTCGTGGCACCAGCCTTCGTGGCACAAGCCTTCGTGGCATCAGCCTTCGTGGCACCAGCCTTCGTGGCACCAGCCTTCGTGGCACTAGCCTTCGTGGCTTTACCTAGCCTGTGTGGCATGTCCTAACCCGAGTCACTTCCCCTTAACTGTAACTAGCTCTACTCCTTTGAACCAGCCAGCTTCGTGGTAATTCCATAGCCTTCGTGGCACACTCCAGGCAGTCCTCCAACTAACCGTAACCTGACCAGCCTTCGTGGCACCAGCCTTCGTGGCACAAGCCTTCGTGGCATCAGCCTTCGTGGCACTAGCCTTCGTGGCTTTACCTAGCCTGTGTGGCATGTCCTAACCCGAGTCACTACCCCTTAACTGTAACTAGCTCTACTCCTTTGAACCAGCCAGCTTCGTGGTAATTCCATAGCCTTCGTGGCACACTCCAGACAGTCCTCCAACTAACCCTAACCTGACCAGCCTTCGTGGCACCAGCCTTCGTGGCACAAGCCTTCGTGGCATCAGCCTTCGTGGCACCAGCCTTCGTGGCACTAGCCTTCGTGGCACCAGCCTTCGTGGCACCAGCCTTCGTGGCTTTACCTAGCCTGTGTGGCATGTCCTAACCCGAGTCACTTTCCCTTAACTGTAACTAGCTCTACTCCTTTGAACCAGCCAGCTTCGTGGTAATTCCATAGCCTTCGTGGCACACTCCAGACAGTCCTCCAACTAACCGTAACCTGACCAGCCTTCGTGGCATCAGCCTTCGTGGCACCAGCCTTCGTGGCACTAGCCTTCGTGGCACCAGCCTTCGTGGCACCAGCCTTCGTGGCTTTACCTAGCCTGTGTGGCATGTCCTAACCCGAGTCACTTTCCCTTAACTGTAACTAGCTCTACTCCTTTGAACCAGCCAGCTTCGTGGTAATTCCATAGCCTTCGTGGCACACTCCAGACAGTCCTCCAACTAACCGTAACCTGACCAGCCTTCGTGGCACCAGCCTTCGTGGCACCAGCCTTCGTGGCACTAGCCTTCGTGGCACCAGCCTTCGTGGCACTAGCCTTCGTGGCACTAGCCTTCGTGGCTTTACCTAGCCTGTGTGGCATGTCCTAACCCGAGTCACTCTCCCTTAACTGTAACTAGCTCTACTCCTTTGAACCAGCCAGCTTCGTGGTAATTCCATAGCCTTCGTGGCACACTCCAGACAGTCCTCCAACTAACCGTAACCTGACCAGCCTTCGTGGCACCAGCCTTCGTGGCACAAGCCTTCGTGGCATCAGCCTTCGTGGCACCAGCCTTCGTGGCACTAGCCTTCGTGGCACCAGCCTTCGTGGCACCAGCCTTCGTGGCTTTACCTAGCCTGTGTGGCATGTCCTAACCCGAGTCACTTTCCCTTAACAGTAACTACCTTTCTTTACTCCTATAAACCGGCCAGCTTCGTGATAACTCCATAGCCTTCGTGGCGCACTCCAGAGGGTTCTCCAACTAACCTTGTCTTGTCCAGCCTTTGTGGCGCCAGCCTTCGTGGCGCCAGCCTTGGTGGCACCAACCTTCTTGGTACTAGCCTTCGTCGCGCCAGCCTTCGTGGCATTAGCCCTCGTGGCATCAGCCTTCGTGGCCTTACCTAGCCTGTGTGGCATGTCCTAACCCGTGTCACCTTCCTCTTAATCGCAACTAGCTGTACTCCTCTTAACCAGCCACATTGTTGCCCAGCCTTCGTGACTATAACCTATGTGGCCAAAGGTTTCGTGGTGCAGGCCTTCGTGGAATTACCTGGCCCGCGGGGCGTACCCTACAATCCTGACTGTTGGGCATAATGTCACTTGTGATATCGGTAAACTGTCGGGAAACCTTTGCTTCTGACGATGACCCTTCGTGCCACAGGATTGTGTGGTGCTCTTCCTAGCTTTGTGGTGTTAACTTCGGCAGTCCATCCTTAATGAACTTGGCTGTCTGCTCGTACTAATGCTTCCACTACTATTATTCTTTCATGTAACTGTATCTTGTAATGAGACGACGGTGCTGCTCTCAATGATGATGGAAGATCACTGCTAGAAAAGGTGAAGCGCTGAGACAACGGTGTTACGGAAGCAATGATGGATGACCACTGCTGGGAAATGGGAATCTCTGGGACAACGGTGCTACGGTGGTTGATGATGGATGATCACTGTTGGAGAAGGTGAAGCGCTAACCTGAGTCTGAGCCGTCATTGCGAAGGAAGTTGCAGCCGGGAAACAGAACCCGACTGGGCCTGAAAGGCCCCCGGTGAGTTTGATAGTAATGTGCGTTCAGATACCATGAGTTGTAATCATTGTCTCTCTTTACATGTCGGGACGCTGATGTTCCATGCCAGTCCGGGATCCGAAGACCGAAACCCTAACTCTGTTTAGGTGGTGAGTACTAACCATAAAAAAAATGAACGCATAAAAATGGCCTTCCTACAATATATATATATATATATATATATATATATATATATATATATATATATATATATATATATATATATATATATATATATATATAGGGTAGTTCAGAATCAAGCCTCACCATTGGGATCTTGTAAACGGTAAAAGATACGAGAATGGTTAAGTTGGGGCGAAGTTGCACGTTTCTTTGGTGATCAATTATCTGAAGAAAATTTGAGGTGTCATTTTTAGTTTTTTAATTATTCAAAAAATATGGAAATTTTCAATTTTCTTTTTTTTTCTGTTTTCAAGGCAATACGCTAAGAACGAGACTTTTTTTAACTATAACAATGTTAGGACACTTGTCAGGGAATGAACAATTTTTTTTATACATCCCTCTGATGACGCTAACTGTGTTAGCGAAACGATCGTCGGCTGTGACAACTGTGGTAATGAATTGGCATCTCCAAATTGTACTTATACACTAATATACAGATTGTCCTGATTATATTTAAAAAAAATTGGGGTGTGAGTTGCCCTTGAAAAAATAGTGGGGGTAGTTCGTATAACATTTTTCATTTTAAAATACGAGATACAGGGTGTTCAAGTTGTTACGCTTAAATCGATTTTCCTTAATTATCTTTAAAACGGCTAAAGATAAGATTTTAAAAATTTGTACACGAGTAAATATTAACAGCATATAAAGAAAAACGCAAAATCCCATTTATTATGTGAAGCAGTGGGGCGTGGTGGGTTTAAATTTAGAAAAAAAAATATGGTGAAATATGATAAAAAATGTAACAACAGTTAGACATGGTACATCGTTCAGCACAGTAAATAATCAAAATAAATACACAAAAACATATATGTATATGAATGTATATGTATATATATATATATATATATATATATATATATATATATATATATATATATATATATATATATATATATATATATATATATATATATATATATATATATATATACAGACTGAAAGGGTGTAACGGTCGCTATTGTTACTTTCCAAAATTTAAAGTTTTATTAAAGGCTATCGACCTCAGATGTTTCACTCTCTTTGTGTGTTCCCTTGTTCTCTTACTGACTGCTTCTCATACTTTGTTTGGCTTTCGGTAGGTAATTCCAAGCTAACTTTGGATTGTATATCATAGCTGTAACTCTTTCTAGGCTCCTGATGAAGTGCCAAAGAAGATGTGGAATATAGATCATGTTCTAGCAAAGAACATGCGTTTTTTAATTGCTCACATATTTATGAGGTGGATAGCCTTTAATGAGACTTTATATAATATATATATATATATATATATATATATATATATATATATATATATATATATATATATATATATATATATATATATATATATAATCATCTATGTGTAAGATATACTTGGTTTTCGGGTTGAACCGCGCCCAGAAATTATTGGAACTCAACGCTTTGGTTCTTGTTTTTGGTTTATGATATACGTTAGACAATGGAAACCTGCGTGCTGAATGTGATTACCTTAGCTTTGTTATTTTCGGAAACACAAAAATTTCCCGAAAGGTAACCTAAATTTTTTCAGAAAAAACTGGTTTGATTTTCCTGACCACTCAACGTACGACTTGGTCGAAATCTCGGTGCGGAAACAGGCAGGGTGTTGTCACGATAGCTCCAAATAACACAAAATGTTATAAAATAGAGACTGTACAACAATGTTGTAAATTGTGAGCCATGGCCCATTTCTTCCCTAATATAGGGACAATATATGTAAGGCTAGATGTATTCTCACCATAATTAGAACCGCAGACCGGTTTCGCTCTAATTAGAGGTCGTCAGTACGGTATGATGATGCAAGTACATCTCACAATGTTCTAGGAGGCTGACTACCACACACGCCGTTTTACGTTATAAATGTGTTCTTGCTGTAATTAGTATGCCGTACTGACGAGCTCTAATTAGGGCGAAACCGGCCTTCGGTTCTAATTATGGTGAGAATACATCTAGCCTTATATGTCCATATTTAGGGAAGAAATGGGCCAAGGCTGACAATTAACAAAATTGTTAGTTGGTTGTACACAGTTTCTATTTTATAACATTTTGTGTTATTTGGAGCTGTCGTGACAACCTACTACCTGGTTCCGCACCGAGAGGGCGTCATTTATTTATTTATTTATTTATTAGTATACATTCGCATGCTAAAATTTAGCGTTTTTGGACGCAAACCTAGTCCCGGTATTACGAAATAAATGGTCCAAGGCTGACAATTTACAATATGGTTGTACATTGTACACAGCTCTATATATAAAATTTTGTGTAAACGAAAGAGGTGTCGTGACAATATACTACCTGGTCCTGCGCCGAGATGGCGCCACTGTATATCTCACAATGTTCTCCAGTCTGACATTTTGCATTAACTTCCATTGTTTACATTTTTATCTACGATTTATCTAAATAGCATAGCAGTACGGGTAACGTCATCTATCTTTATCCCCACATTGTACATATTGCATTACATAATCTGAAGTGATGTCGAGGATTATTTTATTATTCATTTTGAATAACTTTATTTCAATCAAACGACTTGAAAATTGGTATATAACCACGTCTGTCTATTTTCTTTAAATTTTCGTTTCAATCACTTAAACAATTTGAGAGATGTTGCGTTTTAAAAACTATTTTTTAATTTTTTATTAAGAAAAATTGGCCGTTAAGATATGGTGAACGAACTCATCCAACCCTCTAGCGAAATAAGTGTAATTCCCAAATTTGGTCCAAATCATTGAAGTATTTTTTGAGTTATCTGTTGGAGATATGTATATACATATATATATATATATATATATATATATATATATATATATATATATATATATATATATATATATACACATATACATATATATATATATATATATATATATATATATATATATATATATATATATATATATATATATATATATATACATTTTAACTGACCTTGGAAATGGGTTCCAGAGGCCCTAATTCGCGCTATTCTGAAGAAAATTTCCGAAAGTTTCACCATCGAATACCTCCCTATTAGTGAATTTACTTAATAAAAATTCACTAAAATGTAACAGTTGATTCGCTAATGGTTTTCGCTTTTCACATCCTCTATTTTTTTAATTTTTAGATCGTTAGCAAACAGCTGCTGCAACTTTTAATAACACAATAAAAGACTGAGTCTGGATAATGTGGTTGGAAACTGAAACAAATTCTGCTTTTTGTTTCAATAGCACGATGTAAAACGCATATTGCATAATTCGTCGTATATTTCATAATTGTTTGAAGCTAAATATTGACCAGAGTTATTCCAATTTTGTATATGTGCAATGTGCAATGGCAATATATGTGTGTGTGTGTGTGTGTGTTTTAGTCATGCCAGCAAACAACATCCACATTGACAAACAAATCACAATTTTTTTCTGGCTGTACATAAATTCGAGGCGAAAAACTATTTTTCAAACATTGTACTGAAGCATACATTTTAAACTTAATGCACAATACCTGTATGTAAAACGCAATTACAAATTTTCACCCTACTATTTTATTTTCGTTTGTATTTTGTATATTAAGCCCATACAGTTAAAATTTTATACCGACGGTATGGTCAATGCTTAAGGGTTGCGGTGCTATCGGGGCGGCAAGGCCGCGGACGAGCCCTGAGGGAACAAAAAAAAAATGGTCAATGCTTGCAATGTATAGCATAATGTATGTGAAGGTAACCTGCACACGAAAAAGGTGGTAGCGATTTAAAAAAAAAATTAATTTGATTATTGGTTTGTGCAACAAAATTCTCCGAGATTTTACTATGATAAAATGTAATTAATAGCATGAAAAACTTAGCAAAAATAATAAAGAAAAACAGTGAACCTCAAAATAATGTTAATTTAGTGGCGTTAATTATAACATGGTCACACTGTATTACACAGCAATTCTACACAATGCTTAAGTTAACAGCATTTTATGAAAATAATTCAATTTTGCGGTACACCTTGAACTATTGCTTACAAAATTATAATTTTTCTTATTTAAGCAGGAGTGGAGAATACCAAATTATGCACACACTCAAACCCACCACCATAATGGTGTGTGGGAATACGAGGTAGTGTGGGACTCGCACCCACTAAACTCCATTCCCGAGGAGTACCGGACCATGGGACCCTCCGTCGGTCTGAGAAAACGCGTTACGTAGGGGTTAGAATGTAGCCGCTGGGGCTTTACCGGGACAGAATAAGCTTGAGACGCTTATGTCTGTAAGGGAGGTGCTCTTTATAGTCTGTGGTCCTACATAGAAGAGCATTTTTTTGCCATTATTTGTGACTTTTCTTTAAAAAAAATTCACTAATGAGGAGATCGTAACTTTTGAAATTTGAAAAAAATTCTTCAAATGAGCGCTATTTGGGACCCCTGGAACCCAAATCCGAGGTCAGTTTCAGACTTTATATGTTTATATATATATATATATATATATATATATATATATATATATATATATATATATATATATATATATATATATATATATGTCACACCGCTAACTCAAATAATGAGCCTATTTTGTGGAATTCCACATTTATTGAT
Source organism: Tillus elongatus (assembly GCA_964006375.1). Taxonomy (NCBI): domain Eukaryota; kingdom Metazoa; phylum Arthropoda; class Insecta; order Coleoptera; family Cleridae; genus Tillus; species Tillus elongatus. Next base: position 18,668,722 of record OZ023267.1, on the reverse strand, counting down.
TTCAGATAGGCTGTTGCACGCCTGAAATCGTCGGTAGTAGCCGGTTCTATTTTAATGGATTCTTTTTGGTCTTTCGCCTTAGAAATCTGAATTTTTGTGACTTGGAAATCTTTTGATATATCTAGCCGTTTTGATTTGGTGTCGATGAAGATAGGTGGGATTAATGGTTTGCGTGGTGCAGACGGTTGGGTTTGGGCATCTGTCTCCATATCGGTGGCTGCTGGCCAGCGGTCAGAATCTGTTTTTAGTCAGGGGTGGTTGAGGAGGAGGGTCCTCGCTTTTCTTCCTGGAAGTTTTTACGGGTTTGGAGAACCCGTCTGAAATGCGGGAGGTGGGCAGCTTTATGGCCTCTGCGAAGAGGCCGGCTACCGCACTCTCGTCGACTGGGATGGGATAAATGAAGGCAGAAGCGTCAGCTTGGGAGGTGGCCGCCGCAGGTTGGAGCGGTGGAAAGTGGTTGTTATAGATGGGATCTTTTGCATTTCTGATCTTGGAGGCTGAGGTTGGTCGGACAGTTGTGGGGACATATTTAAATAGCTCGGCGGTAGAGGTACGAAACGCAGGGGACAGTTGGTTGGTTTGGGCATAGCGAACAAGCGCCTCAAACTGCTCCGTGGATGGGGCTTTCAGTGATTTCGTGGTATATAGTTCTTGATAGAGTGGGGGTACCTAGAGCTCCCCACATGATTGACCTGGGGGAGAAGGTGTCTTTCACTTGAGGGTTTTCAGCCAAGGTAACCAGGGTAGGGCTAGAACTGGATCCTCAAGCAAGAACCGGTATATTTTGGGCGAATTGACAGCGACCGTGAAGATTATGGTCGCTTTTTGCCGTAAAAACGGCAACTAGTGGGTATAGCGGAGCTATCCGCTAAACCCTGCGGTGATAACGTCGCAATAATTACGTTCGAAAGGCTATGAAGAGGGCCTTCGCTGCTGGAAGTCTTCGACCCACGCTGCTAGGACAGCGTCTGGCGGTTGGGTGGGCGCAGTCTGGCAACTACATGGACCGGCGTTACTCGCTTTCAAGCTGGCTATGGTAGTGATGGGAAAAACAGTTATTTTATGTTAACAGTTGAAGCCGTTAACGTTATTTAATAATAACCGTTGAAAATAACGGCTTCAGTTATTTTAAACTGGATTAGTATCCTACATTCCCAAAGCTGTGAGCGAGAGCGAGCACACTAGTATAAATGCATTGTATTTTTACCCCGTTATTTCACGTAGTGTATAAATCTCAAATTTTGTCGATATGAAAAGGAAACAAAGGGTTAAGAAATTATAATAAGCGTGTCGTAAATCTTTTGCCACTCTGAAGTGAAACTTTTAGAAATCATAAAGGAGTCTTCTATAAGAATTTACTTAGATGTTTTAGGAATTATAAACTAGTCATTTCTCACAAATTTATTTTATCAGGATCTTTACGTAAATGTCAATGCCACAGCAAGAATCAATAAATATCATTATTTATCACGCCTTGGGACGTTAGACGTTAGAACTTTTATTGCTACACAGGGAGTGATTCTAAGAACTCCATAACATAACGCAGCTAATAAAATTTCGGTAAAGAAACAGTATAAAAAATTGAGTTTGAGTTTTAAAAAAAATTGGAAGATATATAGTATTAATTGTTTATTTACTTATTTTAATATTCGTTGTTTTAAAATTAGTTTCAAAAATTTCAAAGGGCTGTAACTTGGGGAGAAGGGGTTTCAAGAAAAACTTAATAAAAAGACACCCCTTATTTTTCGCTAAAGAATCACCCTGTACAATTTTTCGCATCAATTTGGAAACAGCCTGTATATATATATATATATATATATATATATATATATATATATATATATATATATATATATATATATATATATATTCATTTCATTTTTTATATTGAAATGTATATAGATATTAAAAAATGTTGTATCATTATATTTTTTTAATCAATTTGATAACTATTATCAGACAAACGAAAATGACGTGTTAACTGTTTTCTTAGGTAATGTATATAAATTTAAATAAATAATTACTTTAATTTCACGTGAAATAACCCTATTTTGCGTTGTCTATAGTGAAAGTAATAACACGTTTTTACAGAAATTCATCTTTTCACCAAACATTTTTTATTATTAAATATTTGGCTTTACATACTAGTGGGAAACTCAACTGTTTCAAAAATAACAGCTTCTCAGTTTAATAGAATAACTCTGTGTAGTAGTGTCCGTATGCCGTATCCCCATCAACAACCGGTTAAAGTTAAAATTAAAATCAAACCGTTCTATTGTACCGAACATCCAACGTTCCTAAAGCTGTTAGCGAGAGCGAGCACACTAGTATAAATAACGTGTTTAGCATTCCCAATCTCAAGGCTATTCATCCCGTTATATAAACAGTTGCCGATGAAAACCGATGTTTATTCATCGAAGCCGAACTAGTTGCAGTAGAACTGAAACAGACACGACTCCGAAATCTAGTTTAGTGTAAAAAGCGTTCTTTTTTAAGCTGCTATTTTTATAAATCCATAACTGGTGGTTACCGTTACGGCTCGGTAACCGTTTAAAAATAGCTGACAGTTAAATAACGACCCATCACTAGTCTATGGTCGCTTGGAGTGGATTGCAACGTGCTGCTTCTCTGCTGTCGGAACGATGAACGTGCTGTTTTCAAAATTACTCCACAAACATAAAAAAGATATAAATTATGTGTTCCTGTCACGAGTCAGTTGTATGAATCAGTACGTTAGCAGAAAACCCACAGTAGAATAACAATAATGTGGCGTAAAATTTATTTAAATAACCACATCAAAAAGAAGTTTGCTTCTTTAAAAAGGGGAACAATATTTTTAACACTAATTAGGAGTAAGCAAGTTTAACCTCCATATCTGGTTTCATGTGTATTATCTATGGAAAAATTAGTAGGTATAACTACCAAGTGGGACGACCTAATGCAAATAAGAATTTTACTTTGTAGAAACAGAGTATATTTATTAATTATAAACAAGGAAACGCACATATTTTGCGATGGGACATAAGTAGTAAAGCCGCACTATGTTTTTTACAGAACAAGACAGTTTTTCAAACATTATAACAGGATTCGGCGAGATCATGGCCTACTTTTTAAACAACGTTGACACTTTGAACATTCCAGCTGGTACAGGAGGTGAAGAGAGGCCATCTTAGTCATTGCTGTTTCAAGGACAAATTCTGGTAGAATTTGAACTTGTTTACAAAATAAATTCTTGCTAAAAGTTTTGTCCGACATATAAGACAGGCTTGCTATTTCATTTAGGGAACTTCCTTAAACAATGTGTCTCTTTTAAAATAAAATTACTAAATGCGTATTATCGACTTTATTCAATTCTGAATGTAACGATGTAGACGATACTCGTTTTTTTAGTTCCTTACAAATTCCTACGAAATTGTTGCACAGAGAACCATTGTAGAAACAAAAACATTAAGCAGATTCATCCCTAAACCACAAAAATAATAACAGAGATAGATGCGTATTTGAACAACAGTTAGCGACAGTTACTGACGAAGACATCCAGTGTTCAACTCGGTCTTTTATTGTAGAAACAAGTAATGTTACTGCAATTACACGGAAATAAGATTTCAAACAGACCATAATACAATGTTTAACCAATAATGATTTTAGCTAGGCTATTATTGTCTCTGAGGAATACAAAGCGCCACGTCGTTACCACCCTTAACTCGATCATCAGCATTAAGCCTCTCTTTCCCTGCATTTTGTTTCTTGAGTCGGTAATTAAGACGCCCATCCTTAGTTGTATACGCAAGCACTTTAGTTTCGGCTTTTATAATCAAAGTTTGTTTTATTTAGTAAGTTTGAGTAAATCTGCATCAACATTAACCGTTTAACAGACTCACTGCTCCCTAAAATATTTATAGCAATCTGGCCAACTTTGTGTTGTTAATTGGGAAGTGGCTCGTAAAAGAATATACATACCTGGCATAATCTTGGAGAAACGCATTATCGTATTATGCTAACAGTAAATACTGTACGTTTTAGGTTACTGTAGAATTATTAAGATTATTTATTCATAAATATACCGGTGGCTAATTACCTGCTAAAAATATAAACACTTTTAAAATAATTAACAAAAATATAAACACTTAAAATAATTAACAAAATTATAAACGCTTTTAAAATAATTAACATAATAAGTTATGTGCGGTGTAATAGTAGTTCTAGAGATGGCGCTGGCGCTTTGGCACTTACTTCATTGTTTTGATAAAAAGCTCTTCTCTTATTATCTGCAGTGCGATGATATTAAATGGATTAGATACAATATGTAGGCTAAAAGTCTACGCAGTTAGTGTGCTTTGGTAGTACATTTTCAGAGAAATATTTTACAAAAAAAAAGTTGAAATAGAAAATAATCCCCGAAAATCATTGGCTTGATGAAATTTGTCACACGTCTTGCTTTTCAAAGACCTTGTTACATACCAAACTTGAATTTTCCAGGTTAATAAATTAAATTATAAGGGAATATTTATGAAAATGTGGTACCATAACTCACTTCCTGCATTCAAACATTAACTACTGGTTATATAGACTGTCCCATTCAAAACGAAACATCCTAAATATCTCATCCTACTTTTTATGACCAATTTCAGCACTGTAACTTCATTCCACTGGTGAAGATAGAACAAAATTAAATAGAATATACCGTCGAGTAATACCTCCTTTAAAACGGCGTTGAATTCTCTTTAAATGGCACCTGGTCTGGAAAATTCGGTCTGGTAGTTGGCACAAAAAATAATCATTAAATGACGCCTAAAATACTTAGAGAAATAATATTTAACACTTGACACCTGTTTCGTATAGTTAAAAAAGTGTGAAAGCAACAAGTGCAACTGGCCTCGAATGACTTCTAGGGGTCTTAGTCCACTCTCGTCTGAAGAAATTTGTCGAAAGTCTCAAACTTGTGATGTCGTCATAGGCGAATTTTTTCTACGCAGATTCGCAAAAAAGTGAAATCAAGGAAAATTTGAAAAAAGATATCTACAAAATGCGCTTAAAAATCATTTACAAAAATTCGATGCAAAGTTATTTCACTAAAAAATATTATGTATTGCTGCAAAATTTGCTGCGAAAACGGACTATCGACTACTCACAAAACGAACAAGGAAAATATGCCAATTCTCTCTATATTTCGCGTCTATCTGGCGATTTTTCAGGAGCCTAAAAATAATACAACCTATGGTATATTAAAATACCTTACCGAGAACAGAACTAAAAGAAAAACTGCTAGGTTAAGAACGAAAACAACAGTGTGTTGCATCTTATCAAGCTTGGAAATACTTACATCTAAAAGACATAAGCACAAACACAGGCACCTTTAAAAACCGTTATTACATCTTTAAATTATACAATCGGTGTTAGAATTTCAATTTCATTTTTTTTACATTTTTTTTTACAAAAATAATTTAAGTTCAAACCAGAATCTAAAGCTTGTAAAAAGGCACGAAAACAAGACAGAAGACAATACGAAACCGAGTGGTGAGTCTTCGGATTTGGCACGTCAATCAGTGTAGCAGGAAGCCTGAAGATAAAAGAAAAAAAAAGGATTTTTTTTCTTAACCGAAGTAAGAGTAGGATGTGACAAGGTGAATAAATACACCTCGATACAATATAATTAACCATATATGCAACAAGTAAATTCATAAACTTTACTTATTTCATACAATTTAATTTAAAGAACAAACACAATATACGGAGAAAAAATGGTTTCAGATAAATCAGCGTATTAATCAGGTGATAACGTCCTACCATCGGCTGTCTACATTGTATCACTGACGCATGCATATAAAAGGAGGCCAAGAACTGAAGGAAAATCAGTTCTCTCTGAGCATTCACCAGTAAACGGACATAGTCAGTACAAATAGCAGTCCACATGATAGCCTAGCGTCTTCAGCCTTAGGTGAGTTTGCCCTGCTATTATACCGCAGTGTGGTAAATGATTTGTCGGCTATTACAACAGATGTTGGCTCCTGGATGTAATAGCATGCTACGATCTAGGTTAATCTAAACCGCCAGCCCCAGTTATTGATTCCTGGGCGTAAGCGACCAGGATGTCTATGAGTGGCGTTGACTCCCGATCGCATCCCGCTGGTCTGGCCAAAAAGCCGAGGTTGTGCAGTACCTGATGCTGAGTTCTGCGTGCTAAACAAGGGAACCTCAATCTACGTGACCCCCCCTTCGCTCACCCCATAAAAAGGCAACCGAAAGCTCACCGTCGCCTGGCTAGGCTGAACTCTGAAAAGGAGTCGTGTCCTGAAGAAATATCCCAGGGTTCCGTTTCGCAGCAAGAAGAACTGACCAGGCATTATATTTTGAATTATATCAAGTGTAAATATTGTATCTACTGTAAATACTTTTATATTTCTTAGGAAATTGTAAATAAATAATAGATCTAGCAGAAAACTTTCTTCACGTGTTACCACAATATTCATAATGACTTTTATGTCTCTATGGAAGTCAAAGAAGACCAGATATGGACCAAAGAACAGGACGGCGAATGACAGAGAATATTGTAAAACCACCACCGTGTATTTGTGTATGTGGGCACAGAAAATCCACCACATCCAAGGAAGACAAAGTTTAAACCATTGACTAAAAGATTACCACCTCTCTCTCTCTCTATTCCTCTAAATGGTCATATACTATGACATTGTGAAGAACAATTAACTGGAAAAAAACCAATGAAAACACGAAACTCCTTATTAGAAGAAAACATATTGTTATATCCATCTGCTAGTGGACAGATGCGTAAAAAATAACAGCTTAATGCTACTTAATGCTACCAAAACCTGTAACTTAACAACGTGAAGGTCATCTGATGGACAACGCACCATTTTATATTGAGTTAATGTGAAAGAAGAACATAGGAGATACGACAAATGCGACCAAGACAGCAAGAGGACAGAAAACATATCAGAACATGGACACAAAAGGTGGAATTGGGCTGTCACGGGTACAAGGATGTTACATTTTTGACTAAAAAACTGTAAATATTACTAAGGTTGTTGATATTAAATCTCGAATTGATTGTATCATTTTTGTGGATATAACACATTTCAAGAAAAGTTTCAACATTTCTCTAGTCTTCTTTCCATATGTTATACTCTGGTGTTATCAGAACTTACATTGTGTGTAAAATGTTTGTATCATAAACTGAAAACTCTTTAGATGCTGATGGTGACGAAAGCAATTATTTGTTTAAAGATAAAGATAGAAGAATAAACGTAGGAAGTTACTACAGACATGTGGATTGGAAAAGTAGGTAATTAGGAAGTTGAAAATTTGGACAAAATTAGAAAGGTGTAAGTACAAAATATTGTCAGTTTGGCAGGTGAATATTTGGAATAGAATGTTTTTATTAAATTACTCTTTAATACAAATACAAGCCAATGCTTCTGTGTATAGCGTATTATAAATTAAATGCAGAGGGAAATAAATAAATAAAATCAAAAAAAATATTACAAAGTAGGGGAAAAAGACTAGCAAAAAGAACTTTTCTGGAAATGTGTTAGATGTTATATTCAACAAAATGATATTATCAATTCGATATATGATATTAATAACTACAGTAATATTTACAGCTTTTTACGGTATTTAGACAAACATTAAATCTGACCCCGATTATGGGTTCTAGGGGACCGAGTTCGCGCTCATTTGAAAAAATTGTTTAAAATGTAAATTCACTAAAATCATAGATACAAATAATTTTTGACATATGGTTAAGTTGTGTATACCACATACTTTTCTAATTGTATAGTAACATTAATTTAGAGAATTACATTAGTAGAGAGTACAGTTATGGCCCCGAGACCTCTTAATTAATTTATATCGGTAAAGGGAAAGGTTCTACAACAATTAACAATTTGGGGTAATGTACGTCGGTGTCTGGAGCAAGTGCAGTAGATTCTAATTATACACTGAACTGTGTCTACAGTCACAGGCGAGTGCTTCTCGATGTACATCTAACACAATTTAAATTAGCAACAACAATAAACTGTAAACTTTCTGATGGTAGAAGCACTCTAAGTAACCTAGCAACACAACTAGAACTACTCCTTTATCATGTAGGAAAGATAGCAGGCACCTAGTTCGAGTTACCTATACACTTATAATACACAACAGCGGAGCATTCTCTTCATAAAATTAGGACTTAATTAACAAAGGGACACACTGCTTTAATTAAGGCAGTTTTAGTTTTTGAATCAAATAATTAAAGTTAGTTGTCAAGCTGTAATACTACCTACGAAAATTTATACTGCTTGTTTAAAAGTTATTCAATAATGAATGATAACGGAAGTATATAATAAATAAATAATTTAAAAAAATAAAAAAACAGGCCATTCTTAAAAGAATGGAAATTGTACGAAAATGCAATAAAAAATGAAGACGCAGCAAGGGCGTTATTGTAGTTCATTGTCATAGAAATGGTGTGGTACCAAATTTTTTTTTTCAATTAAATGCTTATATTATAATTTTTTTCTTTTAACATAGACATCTAAATTTTGGTATATAGCTTAGTTTTTATAACGCAAATCTACGTAACAAGTTTGGTTACCATAGCTTTGTTATTTTCTTAGAAAAAAATTCCAAAAAAAAACAAAGTGGTTCCGAAAAAATTTGGTCGGATTGTCCCGGCTAACGAACCTATCTAAACCACTTATAAAAGAAAAGTATCTGCCAAATATAACAAAATCGGCTTATTATTTTTTGAGTTTATATATATATATATATATATATATATATATATATATATATATATATATATATATATATATATATATATATATTAAACACTTTGAAGTAAAGCCTCTTCGTGAAGTTTATGTCTTTATGACCAACAATCACAGTAAGACGACCCTATAGGTCAGTAATCATAAATAATAATAACAAACAATAAGGTTGTATTACTGGAAACAAGTGGCACACAGTGTATTCACTAAATGATTACGGTATGGTGACGACCACCAGGTCCACCCACTGTATCGACAGGGCAATGACGTTAGCAGTCGCTATATGTCACGCAAATTTAACTGAAATTTAAGATATAGCCCACACAAAAAAAAAGGATATCTTATCGTAGGCAATGGCACAATGTTAAATCACACAACTAAACTGAAATGCCTCGATGAGGTGGTTGTTGTTAATGTTAATCTGTGAGACAGGAACAGCTTTACCAGCGTACGCTAGACCGGCTTACACGACCAGGAGCATCAAGGCACGCACGTTACCATCCAAGCAGCTTACCCACTGTAACGACCATAATATACGTTACTCTCAATTACACTGGAATGGCAGTGACCCTAAAACACGAACAATAATATACTGGCTGTAGGCACCAACCTGCCCGGAAGGACGACTTTATTTTATAGGCTTAACGTGGTGACACCAATATACAAAATGGTCAGGGCTACCAAAGCACCTACCACTGCAACAGCATAAACCAGAAGAGAGCTCCACGGAGGCGGTGATGTGACAGCCGTCGTCTCCACGTACACATGCGCTACCAATCCAGTCATGCCAACCCATAGACATTGGATCGTCTTTCCTCTACTAACCATAGAATGTAACTATCTGTTGCACAGAATAAATAAAGACAGCAGATGACCCCCAGCACCGCTGTATGTTTACCATAGACTTAATAAAATTATACGAGCAGGGATACTTAAGGTATCACCTGCTCGTGGATTATGGACGAACACAGACATAGTCTGTGTCATCCTAATTAACTCACTTGCGTGAGAGCACATTAAATAGAACCAAAACCTTATAATGTGATGACATATTAACCCAAAAAACAAGTTACGACATCTCGGTCGTCACAATCTATATATATATATATATATATATATATATATATATATATATATATATATATATATATATATATATATATATAAACATATAAAAATTGTAACTGACCCCGAATATAGTTCTATAGGTTCTAGTGGGCCTAGTACGCGCTCATGTGAAGAAATTTTTTCAAAATTCAAAATTTTGGATGTACCTAATAGTGATTTTTTCTACGACAGTTCACTAAGAGGAGAAAACAATGTTATATGTACTTCTATTTTTTCTTATAACGATTGCGCGATACTCGTGAAGAGATCTTAAATTATTTATGTGAGGAAATTTCCGCTTTCGAGAATATTGCGACTTTTAAATTTTGGAAAATATTTTCAAATGAGCGCGAACTAGGCTCCCTAGAACCCATAATAGCGGCTAGTTTCAATACTTGTCTAAATACAGTAAAAAGCTGTAAATATTACTCATATTATTGATATCAGATCTCTTGATTGTATCATTTTGTTGGGTATAACACTGTACATGGCCTCTCGATTTTTTAACGCATAATATAACTGAAAGCCTTCTAAATCCGTCATTTTCAGGTGACTCCGATTTCCATTGGTAAAAACACCGTATCACAATTTGTGATAGGTGTCAAAATAAAAAATTGCAAAACAATTTAAATAACTCGAAAACGATCTACGACATCAATTTTCTCTCCTTACAAACATGCATTAAAATTGGATCGAACATGCAATAATCCTACAATAAAAGGGGTGTTCCGTTAAAAAAAAAGACAACTTGAATCACACCAGCATGTTATTGTCAACATAATTTTATACGATGCAGCTCAAAACCCCTGTAAATCACTTTTATAATATTTGCCCGTATCTTGTATAATAACAGATATATTGAGCCGCGATAAAAATGTACCACCCTGTATATATATATATAAACATGTAAAAACTGAAATTGACCCCCCGCGGGGTATGTCTAATTCGCGCTATTTTCAGGAAATCTTTTAAAAATTCTAAGGTCGCGGTCTTCTCAATAACGAATTTTTCTACGAAAATTCGTGAAAAAGTACAGACTATTAAACCACAAAATATATAACTGAAACTACTACAAAGGCATCAGAAAAGGGGACTCTTTGAAATAAAATTTTTTGCAAATATTTTAGTAAAATGCAGGACAATGATGGTTGAAGCTGTAACTTAAGGCTTTGTAAAACACATTAATTATGACATTTCTTCTACATAAGCCGTACTTGTTTCAGGCCTCCGTCTAAAAATTGCAAATTTTAACGCTTCAAAACGCGACATTGACGTTTTAAAAAGAAAAACTATAAGATATTCAAAGTAATTTTTCTGTTATTTTTGAACCTTTATGCGTAGAGAAAATTTTATCTATGTCTGTAGTATACAATATATTTTGTTATCCAAGCAAAATATTTTGGTTTTGTGGGTTTATATGGTCATCAATGGCATGTAATTTTTTTTCTTTAAATGTCCATATTTTTTTCCTTTTAACCCAGAGAGCTGGATTTTGGCACTAAGGGCGAATTTAATAGTAACATTTAAGGAAAAGTTATTTTCCTACTCTTCTGTCCCTATGCAATATTTATTTTATTTTATTTATTTATATATTTTTCTCTTATATAACACGCTATACACAAAACCATTAGCTTGTATTTGTATCAAAGCATAATTTAATATAACATTAAATAACAAAGTGACAATATTTTGTACTAACACCTTTCTAATTTTGTCCAAATTTTCAACCTCTTAATTACCTACTTTTCCAACCCACACTTCTGTGATGATCTCCTACTTTTATTCTTCTACCTTCATCTTAAAACAAATAATTACTTTTGTTCACCATCATCTTCCAAATAGCTTGCAATTTATAATACAAAACTTTGGCAAACAATGTAACTTACATAGTGGAAAAAGATTAGAGAAAATAATCTCTCTCGCGAAATTAATATTCCATACCAAGGTAACGCGTGGAAAGTTTTAAAATTGACACCCTGTATATGTATCTAAAATGGCAGTGGATATTAAGTGACTAAAATATGTATTCTTGAGATTATCTGGTCTCTGATGTCACAAGCGAGCTTTCTTTTAAAATTCGAGCTAATGAACCATAATATGATTTTGTTGCCACTTATTGATATAAAGGGATTTGATCCAGAAATATTTTGTATTATTGTAATAAATGATTTACCAGACATGAAGTATGAAATAAATACATTAAATCCAACGGCTACCTTTGTATTTTCATGCGCACTACTTAGCGACTTGTATATTAGTTTATGTTTCTTTGCCTGTAAGCTCCAAAGGAATTAAATCATTCTCTCCTTTCATTATGAGGCTAATTCGGCGCTAGTAGACCGAGAATAATTACCAGACTCGGGATTTGGTCAGTGGCCCTTTAATAGATCAGCTTAGGATACATAATTCGACATCAAAATAATAGCTTTATACAAGCCCACCACCAGAGGGCGTTAATCACCAGCAAATCCTCTAGATATTATAACCATGTAAACCGACGACATTATATTACAACCTTGAGCGAAATTGAAAACGCCATCTGTTATGTAGTACATTGCTTAATGTAAAGGGAAAATATTAATTTTCTTTTCAGCAATACTACAGTTCACAATTCCCCAACGTAACCCAAATGTTTGTAACCGTCCTTTAACAAAAATAGAGTGTGTGACGTGGTATATTGTGATTGACCTCAAGTGGATTTGAATCTACTTGATAGTGAGGTCACTTTTGCCTATTAGCTCTACCCTAAAAGCATGTATCTTATCAGATTATCATTATTATTTAGACTAGAAATACTTTAGGAGGTTGGCAGATGTTGATATGGTTTGATACTCACGCTCTTTTCTGTGTTGCTCTGCCTGGAGTCCTATATTTGTGAGCGCCCCAGGCTAGGGCCGGGCTATATAAAATTTAAGGAATCTAGATAAACGATAATTAGAATTTATTAATTGTGTTGCTGCCAAACAGGAGAGATATTAGGGGGGAATTTCTCTTCAATTAAACAGATATGTTAATGTTAACAATAATATTAAATTTATTCATATAAATAAATTTGGGATAGTAAACAAAATTAGATTAACATGGTTGGTAAATTTCAAATAAATATTAACTCATACACAAATAAAAATCAAATAAACAGCAAAAGTTTTAAGAAAAAGAAATTATCATTTCATATGGCATATGACAAAATAATAAAATAAAATGGTTCTAGTTTACAAAAAGATATTAACATTACATATTTGAGGTGTATTAAGGATCAAATGCTGCATTTCACAGCTCAAAAGCAAATACAAATTATTATTTAAATTGTTTGACGTTCATCAACTAGTTCGGTTGATTTTTCAATGAATTAACTCGCCAGTCCTTTGAGTGAGGCTCCATTTAAAAAAATATTACTATGTGAAATTTCTTCTTTAATGATTGTTAATGAAAATATTAAGAAATGTAGAGGTTAAGTATTTTACAAACAAGAATCTGCTAATTACAATTTCAAGCACTATGTATTTAAATTCACAATCTTGAAAAAATTCTAAAGAATAAACAGGAAGTTTACAGTTGCCTTTCTTTTTAGGCACCTCACTGACACTATTGAAGTTCAAATTTGATCATGTTACTTTGAAAATTCAAATTGTAAAGGTTCAAATAATAGGCTGCTGCATGAAAGGTTTGGTTGTTCCACACAAAATAAAGTTTAATCGACTCACCAAGTCCTGACACCTGGAGTTACCTGTTGAACCTTTGAAGATGCTCTCCAAGTAGAGTCAACCATCAGAGCCTAACACAGGCTTATAAACTCCAATAAGAGAGTGAAGTTTGGAGATAACAAGTGGTACTTTCCATGAACGTTTATTGGGCAAGTGGATCTTGTTGCTCCAATATTGGGGAGACAATTTGGCCCCTAACAACCGTCTTAAGTCGATGTTCGGAATTAACTTCACCAACATCAGCACCAACAATACAGATAAAGTCGCAACGATATTCAGTTCTTGGAAATATTCTTCCAGCAAAATGCGACGTAATTTTCCTTGGCAAACATATATTGAATTTTAACGTACAAATTAGAAATGCAGTAACGGGGTTTACGGTACTTGAAGATTTAGCGACTTTTCATCAAAATAATTTTGAATTCAAAACATGAATTGCCTTACAGGTATTGGATTGTCGGCTATTAATTAAGTCTCTTACGGGTTCATTTTGAATATTTAAAGTAGAAACAAAACGCAATCGTTACATGTTCTAAAGTACTTGTCTTTTGTAAAACTTGAAATGATATTGTACAAGGCAATTTTTATAGTTTGTGGTCTAGTACTCCTCGACCAAACCAGTGTTGGGCTTCAGTCTTCGTATCCCCGTAGTGGCGTGAAACATAAGCAACACCCTCAGAGATTAGTGAATATTGGAACCTATGATGAGCACTGATAAGTACAATTTGTAGAACTTTTACGTTTACTCATCCCCTTGATGACGCATACTTCGAAACGATCGGCGGGTCATAAAACTGTATTGTGATGAATTGGGTCCTCCAAATTGTACTTAACACCTTTAGACATGGAAATTAGTCATTCAACTTATGGTATCTGAAAGCAGATTGCAAGGTACCTCACCAGGGGCCCTTCAGGCTTAGGCGAATTTATCAGTAACTCTCCTCCTGTTTCGCCCGTTATAGTGATTAACAATCAGGCTGGCGCTTCACACATTTCAACAATGATCATTGATTGCGGTTTAGTACCAGGCGTACATCGTTGCGTCGCATCATCAGACGCAATTACATGAAAAAATGAACACAATAAGCACCAGTTAATAAAACTCTGGACGCAGCAAGTGCGTTATGGAAGTGAATTTTCATAAAAATGTTATTAATTTCAAATATATCGCTCTAATGCGAGCAGGCATCAATTTGGTTACCGGTATAACCTATATAGTAGGAACAATGTACCATATTTTATCAAAATAATGATTTGAAAGTATACAAAAATTTTCCGAACATAAACTTTAAATGTTTTAGAGAAAACTGGTCACCTAGCCAATGAACCTTAGGTTAATAGCAAATTTAGTTATTGAAATTTGAGACGTTTAATGAAAATTCGTAACCAAAACGCCCTTGCTGCGTTCATATAAAAAATTTTCGAAAATAAAGTTAAATGTTGGTTTCCTAACCAACAAAACTTACGTTAATAGCCAATTGAGTTGTTGAAATTTGAAGGATTTAATGAAAATTTGCTACCAAAACGCACTTACTGCGTCCAGACTTTTTTCTTACAAACATGCATCATATTTCGATAAAAAAAATGCTAAAATGCAGTAACTAATTGTTCTACGAAAATTAGCTAAAAATTATAGACCGTTAAACCATAAACTTCACTAAACCTACAGCGGAAGCATTAACTTAACTAAACCTACAGCCAAAGCATCGGAGAAAGGGTTTATTTGAAATGAATTTTCTGTAACTATTTTAGTAAAATAAAGGGCAATGACGGTTGAATCTGAAACTTAAGGGTTCGCAGAACACTCTTCTTGCAACATTTTCTTTTCACAATCCGTATTTGTTTCACGTTCTTTGCCTAAACATTGCCAATTTTGACGTTTTAAATTGCGAGTTTGACGTTTTGAGGAAAACTCCAAAAATTTGTTTCTTTAGCTGTCCGTAACTTTTTTATCCTTAAACTTAGAGACCTAAATTTTGGTACATGGTTCACATACAAATACGCGTACCAAATTTCGTTGCCCTCACTTTCTTATTTCCGGAAATATGAATTTTTTTAGAAAGATAACAGATAATTTTTCGGGAAAACCTTGTCCGATTTTCCTGGCTAACGAACATATCCAAGCCACTTGCAAAAGGAAGGTAGTCACCAAATTTGATCAAGATCGGTGTATTATTTTTTGAGTTAACGGTACGATATATATATATATATATATATATATATATATATATATATATATATATATATATATATATATATATATATATATATATATATATATATATTGGTAGAGTGTTACATTATTTGAAAACTCTGTTCGGGTTTTTGCCATGACAACCAAATATTTTGAAGCTGTGATTGCTTGTATTAAGCCTTGATAAACTAACCGGGCGTTAAGTGTTACCTCCAATGAGTACCTACAACTGCCAAAACATGAGTTTAATAGCAGATAGAATAATGTTGAAAACTCCCGAGAAAATCTAGGTTCTTAAACTCCAAAAATAAACAAGATAACCCATATTAAATATAACCAAAATCTGTGTTGTGCTAAAAACCTTTATATAAACTTATAAGCCACAGGTTAAATTCCAAGAAAATTTTCTATGACAAAATAATCCAGAAGTGGCCGGACTTTCATTTTTGGACAGGAGACAGAGAGGATTGAAGGAATATTTGGCTGCAAACAAGTTATGTAGTATTATTAGTTGTATAATGAAACTGAGTAAGATTACCAGCATTTCCCTGTTCAGCATTAAAAAAAAACATTTTTATCTCTGATATATTACGAGCATATAAGATATCTAGACTGTCTTGCAGTACAGAGTAATCATTGCACATCTGATAAATTGGAGAAGATTGCAGCAATCATGTACGAGATAGAATGTGCCTGGGACGTGCAGTAACACGATCTTGGTGAAACTGGACAAAAGTTTTTGGAAAACCAGTCAGATTGGAATAATGCTAAGTGCTCTTTTGTTTATTAAAAAACGCTTTGTTGCTTGTTGTTGCTTAAGAAAGTTGTTAAAAATATTTTTTAATTGCACTAAAATGTCTCTATTTTATCCTTCCCTGGTATTTTTGCTAAACCCACCCATTTCACGATGAGGACAGTTATTTTAGAATAAATTACCGCACGGTAACGTAATGACCTTTGCAGGACTTGTGAAAATAATACCGTTACCGACTTAAAAAAATGTTTTTTTTATTTTATTTTAGTTGTCATTAAGAAAAATTCATTATTAGAAACGTCACGATGAAAAGCTTTTGAAAAAATGTCTTCAGATGAGCGCGAATTTGGGTCTCTAGAACCCAAATCCAACGTCCGTTAAAATATATATATATATATATATATATATATATATATATATATATATATATATATATATAACTCGAAAAACACTCACCTCATTTTAACGAAACTTGCCTTCATTCTTAAGACCGGGGACGAGTTCGTATATCAGCTATAACGGACATTTTTCACCCAAAAATATACAAAAATATTTTTGAAAACGCTTTTTGTAAGTATCAGAGTAACTGAAGTAAGACTTTACATATGGCTAGAAATGGTGTAAATAAACCTATGTTGTGAACTTTAAGTAAAGTAAGTAAAAATAAAATCTGAAAGATATGCATTGAAACAACTTAGTGGTTAAAGTCTAATGCCTGATAGACAGTGTACTTAACTGCCACGCGTACATTGATTCATACAACAGGTATAAACCATACATCGACGGTAACGACACAAAATAACAGGCATAAAACATACTACCCGAACCAACAATCGTAAAATCTCGGGCAAAAATATCGAGACGACATGAAATTGAAAATTTTATTTAACTGGGGGATTCAATCAATTTTTAAAATACACTATATTTGTAGCTTTATGAACGGCGCCAAATGCAGTTTAAGCACAGCATATATATATATATATATATATATATATATATATATATATATATATATATATATATATATATATATATATATATATATATATATCTGGTTTTTAAACTGAAAGTGTAACATAATATAGTGACGTCATATAAGAACGAAACAGTTGTTGAGTGTGTTTCAATGGCAATTCTACCCATGCTGTAGTTAACTGTTACGTGTACTTTTAATATAATATCCCGGACATGAAGCCGGTGTCAAGTATCACGTAGACAAAACGTTAGTTAACGTATCCTTAGATAGCTCTGTGATAGCGTGCTTTTCTTCTACGCAGAAGGTTGCGTCATCGATTCCAGCTCAATGAGTGTATAGTTTTTTATTTTTTGTTTGTTTTATTTTGACATTTGGAGAAACAATGGTGCACAGATTTCATACGATTTGAACAAGATCTCATTTTTGTTTAAAACGCCTGAATAACTTTGTCACCGAGTCTGAAATTATAATTTTCAGCAGACATTTTGTTGTTGTTGATATTGAAAAAACCGGGTTGATTAGGTTGACTAAAACGAAATTATTGTGGCAATTAGTAAGGAAAAATAACTGATACGTTTATACTTTGGCAGCTACTTTACTTTTCTAAATATGAATTAAGTTACCCTCTGGAAATCTTTTGTAACTTTAATGAAATTTGTAATACAAGTTCTTCAAATGTGCTCGTACTAGGACCTCTAAAATCGATCTTGAAGATCTGTGTAAGTTTAAAGTATTAATTTTAGTAATATGGCGTATAATAATAGTGAATGAAAATTCACTACTATAACCCACTTGCTGCGTCCCGAAATTTTGCTATCCTCTTATATCATATGTTTCCTTAGCAAGAGCAATATTATATTATGTATCTATTAATTTTAGAGTGGCTATATGGTGCGTGAAGTAGCATATGTCATTGAATCAAACAAAAGATTCCATTATATAAAGGAAATGTTTCCAGACATATAGAATAATAAAAGTTTTTTCTTTCCACAGTCGAGTGAGTTGCGGAAAACTAATATTATCAACAGATCGCACATCCCTTTCATATTGTGAGTCACATCCGCCTTTACGGAGAGAACATCCTTGGACTGATTTCACCCCTCGATTTTCGCCAAACTGACATTTTCATTACGTTAGTCCCGGACAACTTGTGTAAATACAATTATGTTTTTCTGCCGTTCCCAGCGTCCAAACTTTTTTATTTTTGTGTTTGAAAAGCACATGGATTTAGGCAGAAAAGTTCTAAACTCTTTCGTAAAAGTATTAAAGAACAGGTTCAGATTTTCCCTTATTTTTTATTTCCAATCGAAAACGTCCAGAACAGTTATTGTTGTGACCACTTCTTTGTATATTGAATAAGGTGACAAATTTTTAAATTGACCCGAATTTTTTTGTTGCTTCTTTTATAACTTAGTATTATTATTATTATTATTGCATATTTGACAGGGGAGGCTCCTCAATAAGTGTGCCCGTGCGCGCGCACTGCCCCCTGCCGGGGAAAATAATATTTTTGCTGTTATATTTTAATAAATTTTTATTTTTTACCTCCTGCATTCTACACAAACAAAATTAGTATATCGAGGATCGCAGAGTCGGCAGCCATTAATACAGAATCAGAAGAAGTAAAGTGTGTTAATGGTTGCCGACGTTATATACATCCTTATACACAGTCCTGCGTCGATGTGTATTCTTCAGTGCTCTACCTAAATGAGAAACTTCGATACGAAATGATCGACTATCTTCGACAAAAACGACCGAATAAGCAATCCCGTTGTGCGCTTTAAAATTCCACACTTGCAGCACAGCATAATAAAACCCAGCAGTGAATCTTGTAGGGCGGCCCTTTGATGTTGTGAGAATAGAATATTTGACCTTGCCCCCAACGCTCCAGCTTAACGGACCAGGGTGGGACTCTGCATAGAGTTATGCTATTTTCGAATCACAGGTGTAATCGCTCATTTTATCGCCAGGACCGTATTATCTTTGGAAATTTATTTTGCCAAAAAAGCGTCAAAGTCTCAAAACATATAGAAAAAAACTTGACGCTGGAACGAATTTTTTAATCTCCTGGTCTGTTGATCGATCGGTCTGTCAGCCTGTACGTCTGTCTGTTCGTAGGCGTAATAACTTACGAACGAATTGATATATTATCTGCAAATTTGGTATCCGGTTAGCATCCGTCAAAAGAAGGTTTCGAATTGTTTTTGGGTAAGATAATTTAAGGTAGCAGTGGACTTTTCCTTTACGTATTAGTAAACGATTTTTTTTTCACGCCCGAGGAGGTACCACCCTTTACATCAAGGGGCTGGTGAAGTTCCAACGGACTTTTCCGGTTCTGGTGTATGAGTCGCTTTCTCTTATAAACAAAAATGATGATGGCTCCTCCTTGTACAAAAGATTCAGAACTGGGACGACATGCGAGACTACTTTTCCTCATTTTCATGGGCGTCTGTCTGCTTCTCTCATCTTAACCCCTCTGATATCTCACATAAGGTCACCGAAATTATCCAAGCTGGCATGGAATTATTTATTCCACGTACACAGAAAACCTCTTCAGCCACTCAAAAGCCCTGGTTCTCTAAATCCTGTGACAAGGCCAGACTTGAAAAGGTCAAATCTCACAAAACACTTCTACACAATCCCAGTCAAGAAAACTGTCAAGCATTTAACGACACAAGAAACCGCTATGTATGCATTCTTTCTGAGGCAAAAAACTCGTTTAATAACCACATCAAAAACAAAGTCCATTCAAGCTCCAACGGCAGCAAACCCTTTTGGACTCTTGCTAAATATATTGGAAATAATTTCTGCAAGAGCACGTTCCCACCTCTAGTTTCAGGGGATGAAATTTTTTCTACCGCCTGGGCATGGCTGAACTTTTTGCTTCGTTGTTCGCCGGCAACCCAACTCTCAACCCATCTCCAAATGTTCAACCACCAACAGTCCCCAATGCGGCGCATAAAATGATGGATATCATTTTCAAAACTAAAAAGGTACGAAAGATGCGCTCTTCTCATAATACCAGGAAAGCCTTTGGTCTTCACAAGATCCCAGCAATTGTTCTCAAAAAATGTGCACTAGAACTTGCTTCTATCCTGACTCGTCTGTTTCAGACATATTACAATAGAGGCAAATTCCATAGTAACTGGAAAATTGCTCGAGTACCACCCGTCCCCAAGAAAGGATCCAAAGAGCTTCCTAGCAACTACAGGCCTATTTCTCTCCTTTCAGTCGTCTCTAAAGTGACGGAAAAGTATATAAAACACCAAATTTCTAAAATTTCTTGAAAAACACAGTCGAATCCACGACAGGCAGTATGGATTCAGTCAGCGCAGATCAACTGCCGACCTCCTTTCCTTTGTCACCCATTCTTGGAACGTTCCCACCTCTTGTTTTATTTCTACCGCCCTGGGCAAGGGTGAACTTTTTGCCTCGTTGTTCGCCGACAATTCTACGCTCAACCCTCATCCAAATGTTCAACCACCAACAGTCCCTAATGTCGCGCATAAAATGACGGATATTATTTTCAAAACTAAAAAGGTACGAAAGATGCTCTCTTCTCTTGATACCAGGAAAGCCTCTGGCCTTGACGAGATACCACCAATTGTTCTCAAAAAATGCGCACCAGAACTTGCTCCTGTCCTGACTCGAGACATATTCCCTAGTAACTGGAAAACTGCTCGAGTGCAACCCGTCTCCAAGAAGGGATCCAAAGCGCTTCCTAGCAACTACAAACCTATTTTTCTCCTTTCAGTCATCTCTAAAGTGATGGAAAAGTATATAAACACCGAGCTACTAAAATTACTTGAAAAACATAGTCTAATCCACGACACGCAGTATGGATTCCGTCAGACTACCGACCTCATTTCCTTTGTCACCCATTCTTGGAACAAGTCTATGGAACTGCACGGTGAATCCCAGATTGTCGCTCTAGACATATCCAAAGCATTCGACTAGGTCTGGCACACAGCGCTGCTTAATAAACTTCCGGCCTCTGACCTACCATCAAAACTCTGTACCTGGACAGCAAATTTCCTCACCAACCGGAGCATTTCTATTGTCGTGCAGCAATTAATGCAGGAGTCCCTCAAGGTTCAGCTTTAGCCCCTACTTTGTTTCCTCTCCACATCAATGACCTCCTCTCTAGCACATACAACCCAGTTAGCAGTTACGCGGATGACAGCACCCTCCACTCAAATATACAATATTCTAAGCCTGTCTCGTTAGCCCAATTAGATGAGGATCGCAGACTCGTGGAGGATTCTGTCCCTGTGGAACTCCAAAAAAATTAGACTGAGGAAGTAGAAATCTTACACAATTCAACTCCACCAAATCTCAGTCTTGCTTTCTATCTCATAAGAGATACACCAGCCCTAGACCCATTACAATGAACAACCAAGTTATTCAAAGCAATGAGTCCTTTTCACTTGTTGGCATTTCTGTGGATCGAAATCTCAATTGGCACCAACCTATCACATCAGTTGCAGAAGCGGCTGCTAAGAAATTAGGTTTCCTCTTCCGGGCTCTCAAATACTTTTCACCAGCTAATCTCTATAGTTTATATACTTCACAAATAAGGCCAAACCTCGAATACTTCTCCCACATCTGCGGTGCCGATGCCGCTTCTACACTCGCTATCCTGGACTCCATTCGGAAGAGAGTTATACGTCTCGTCGGTGACCCTACCCTCACCCAAAGGCTGCCATCCCTTGCCCACCGACGTGCCGTTGGTGACCTCTCTCTCTCTCTCTCTATTTTATAGATATCTGCACGGGCACTGCTCAGAGAAGCTTTCTTTCATAGTTCCTCCACCTGCTGCCCCCAACAGATCTACCAGGGGACAGAGCGAATGTACCCTTTTACTGTCCAGGTGACCAGACATAGAACATCTTGTTATACCCGCTCTTTTGTCCCGAGGACTTCCAAGTTGTGGAATTCCTTGCCGGCACATGTTTTCCTTCTCCTCCGAACCTACAGACCTTTAAGTCCAGAATTAACAAGTTTCCTCTTTCCTCCTTGTCGACACCCACGGTACGATAGTATTTAGGCTGTGGGCCCTCGTGTTGTGTTGTTAAAATATATAAAAAAGGGGGGTAGGGGATAAATGAGGGGTGATTTGGTGAAAATTGGCACTTTTTTGTTAAACTCGCGTAATATAACGTTTCAGAAGTTTATGAGTAGAGGAATATTAATATTTTTTTAAGTGGTCAAGTCATGGATACTAAATTCATTTCATTAGAATGTCTTTCTGAGGAGAGTAGATTATCACAGCTATGTGGAAGTTATGATTTAATTTGCAGCGCTATTTTTTATAACTATGATACATTTTCTTTTTAGTTTAATAGCATTTTACGTGTTTGAAAACCTTAAGAAATAGTTAACCAGAAAAATCCCACTCAAATACTACACCACAAATGCGTTGACGTGCAATGTCTCTAAATTGTAAATACTTTTAGCACCCCTAAAGTGGTATTATGCCTTTAGATATGCCTAATTGACACCTTTGAGAGGGGTGCTGCCGGATTCTGCAGAGTGCCAGATCGTGTAGACATTATTACTGATATTATCGTAACATTAAGGGACTTTTAGTGGGGACATTGACGAATACATCTTATAGAGATGAAATAAACTGAGAAACAGTGCTTCGTCCAATAGGCACTATTTGCAATATTTTAGTGTCGACTATCATGGGAACTAATGGACATAACTAAGAAAATAACTGTCCCTTAATGTGTTTGCTGTTAACAACAAGGGGGGAGGTCTGAACGATTCCGCCATAGCTTTATTGAAGTACATTGAGTGGTAGATTTTATGATGTGCGATAATGAGATGTTTTCAAAAATTAAAAGTACTTTCTTATACGAAGCTATTCTTGTAATAATAACACTACATAAATTGCAGCATATACTTTACAAGCTCCACACAGCTATTATGAGTTCGAAGTTCCTTAAAAGGCCTTGGTGGTCCAGTGATAGGCACGTGTGCTTCTGACTGCAATATATGCGCATTATTTCAGTGCTATAGTGGCAGCGAAACAAATTGAGATTCATTTAAACATGCTATAGAACTTCTTTAAGATATGGAAATTGCAAATTAATGCAAATAAATTTGAATTTATTGTTTTTTTCGAACGTCAAAATATATCAACCTTTAAAGTTTAACGGAGAAAATATTAAAGAAAATAATACGGTCAAATACTTGGAGAGTACACTGAGATTCCAGACTAACAGTTAAGAAGCATATAAACACATCCATAAAAAATCCTCATTTGGCAGTAAAAACACTTTATCCCCTTATTAATAAAAATAACAAAGTTAGTATAGAAAATAAACTGTTACTATATAAAACCATGTTACGACCCATAATGTCTTACGTAGCACCAGTCTGGTGTGGTGCAGCTAAAAGTCATATAGGAAAAATACAGCGGTTTCAAATTAAATGCCTAAGAATGGCACTTAATAAAAGTAGGTACACTAGAATTAGGGAATTACATGATATCGCAAAAATAATGTGTATAAAAAATAACTAAGACAGCAAATAAATATAATGAGACTAAACTCAATAACCCATTAATGAGTTCAATTCGAAATTATAAAGCCAGCAGATTAGAATTTAATGTTAAACATAAAATTACCTTTTGTTCATTTGAGGTTTTTTAGAGACTGGTATACTAAACTAAAGTATACATGTAAACTGTAGAAGGTATACTTAACAATTAATGTTTATAAGTATAATTATTGTATGTGTAAATGCTTATATTCGTACGACCCGGGCGCCGGAACACCGGGGCGCCGCGAATTCTTAATGCTCTTTTGGATACCGTGCTTATATGTATAAAAGAAAGATTTAGACAGATGCAAGGTTTTTCTACGACGTGGAGTTTCTTGTTTAACATAAAAAAGAATCAAAATAAAAAACGATTATTAAAACATTGTGCTAAATTACAGGAACAGTTAACTGTCAACTTTAAATCAGATATCGATGGCAATTTGTTGTGGGATGAAATTTTACGCCTACAACATTATCGT
Organism: Tillus elongatus; assembly: GCA_964006375.1. NCBI lineage: Eukaryota > Metazoa > Arthropoda > Insecta > Coleoptera > Cleridae > Tillus > Tillus elongatus. Next base: position 18,644,191 of record OZ023267.1, on the reverse strand, counting down.
GAAGACAATCAAGCAACGACTATTGAAGCCTTGAACTTTATCAAGAAGCATAACCTTCAAGAATTATATTCCAACACCTGGATATCGTTGCGTATTCTGTTAACAATACCAGTGACTATTGCAAGTGGTGAACGCAGTTTTTCCAAACTCACATTGAAAGAAACCTACTTGCGGTCTACAATGTCTAAAACTAGATTGACCAGTTTGGCCTCACTGTCCATTGAAAATCAAGTTGCAGAAAACCTAGATTTTGCTTGTCTTATTAGAGAATTTGCTGACAAAAAAGCTAGAAAAGTAAGGTTTTAACATGTTTCGAGTTTAACCAATTGCCAAACAAGCTTAGAGTTATCTTTGATTTAAAACAAAAGTGCTACCTAATTACTTCTTTTATTATTCTAATATATAATTATACATAAATATTATATAATTATCATATAATAAAGGGCGCCAAATGATTGACTCGCCCGGGGCGCCTGGGTGGTTAAGGCCGGCGCTGGTTACTCTAATACAATCTTGGTATAAATGACGACCAATTTAAATCGAAATGCCAAATGTGGACACCCAGTATTTAACACCAAACTATTTACACGTAAGAGGAAGAAGCAACAGAATCACTGATAATATTATCATTCCAAGCAACAGAATGTTTATTATAAATTATACTGCCCATTCGTGAGCTGATCTTCTTTTAGATCGTGAATTCTACAACATAAAACGCATTAAGTCCCAACTGTTGTGACGGAAACTGGAAGCTTCAGCATTCTAACCTTTATTTTACAGGTATTGACGCTTGTATCTCCATGTAAGCTGCTTCTGAGAGAAAATTTAGTATCCAGAATCTCATATTTTATTAATATCACTCCCGCTATTGAATAACCGCTTACAGATGTATAAAATATTCTGAAATCCCGTATTTCGACCCGACAGGTTTTATACCGACGAGACCAGTAAATGGCTTACGTATTTCTTTTTTCTTTTCGTTTGTGAAACAGGAGACCGACCAGTAACTAAATTTAATCTTTTCCAGGATCCTTCCGAATCAATAAAGATTATGGAGAACATAGGGTAATGCACCATTTGTGAACCCCCTTTTCTCATCTTCATGTAGCCTTTGTTGGGTTTCATATGAATTTTATATGACGCTGTGGTCGTAAAATAAACACAATTCTATCCAGGTTATTAGATAAGCTTATAATTTTATTTAAAACTTCCATAAGCTTTAGCCTTCTAATGTTTTTAAGGTTTACCTTGTCAAATTACACTTAAATTTAATTTTTTTCTGGTTGCCCTATCTGTTTTATAAAGATAGATGTCGTGGTGGCTTGTCCTCTGATTTTTCAACAAATTGTTATTTTCGATTTAACTGGTTGTGCCTTACTGCATCGTCATTAAAAAAATCGAAAATATTTATTCACACTCATAATAGCTATACTACTCTACGGTACTTTTATACAATAACCCTTTTATAAAAAAACTTGACTGATGAAATTACTAAAATTATATCTCTAAATTCTAGTAATTTCATATGACGTTACCTGTTTTTTTTTTTTTGTTCCCTCAGGGCTCGTCCGCGGCCTTGCCGCCCCGATAGCACCGCAACCCTTGGTTGAGACGTTACCTGTACTGCTACGATAATTAAATAAATCGTAGATAGAAACAAATGGAAGTTACATTATTGCAACATGTCAGCATGTAGAACATTGAAGAGAAGTGCGACAGGGACGCCATCTCGGTGCGGAACTAGGTAGTATGTTGTCACGGCAGCTCTAGTTAACACAAAATGGTATAGGTGGAGACGTGTACAACGTCTGATATTTTACAATTGACTTTTAATTAACCTAACATATTTAAAACATGGATATAAATAGTGAAAATAAATATCGGACGTTGGCTATAGATGAAAATTGTGAGGTAATGACTTTAAACAATACAATTTTGCGTAAAATAGAAAATCTGTATATCAGTAAATCATATTCTAAGAGCAGTGTTAACACTTGGTTTTTAATGTTTCTTAATTGAGCCACGACAGGACCCCTTAGACATTATTATTATTATATAACCGGAGAAAATAACTAATGCATTATGTAGTAATAGCAACCATATTGGCATTTTTATAGTTTGTCTCCGTGCGGAAAATAATATTTGGTAGGTTCGTTGTGTTAAATTTAGTATCACGGGCGTCAATGTTCTTTGCAAGTATCAAGACAAGTGTCCAGTGTAGTCTTGGACAAAAGCTAGGTTCATACAGTCGCGAAACGTATTCCTATTGGTTTATTTAAAATAATATCGTAAAACTGTTGTTTTTAGTGAATTTTCTTAAAAAAATTTAGTGAATTTTCTTTTAAAAAATTCACTAATGAGGAGATCACGACTTCTTCAAATGAGTGCTAATTAGGCTCCCCAGAACACTTTTCCGGGGTCAGTTTCAATTTTTATATGTTTATATATATATATATATATATATATATATATATATATATATATATATATATATATATATATATATATATATATATATATATATATATATGTATGTGTGTGTGTGTGTGAAATCAAAATATCAAAATATTTGTACTGTAATTTATCGTAGTATTTTCGAAGAATTTTAGTAATTTAAGAGAGAAAGTGTTTGTAAAATGAGACCTGAACATTAAAAATGGTGGTGTTCCAAGTTATTGAATATTCCTCGAAATTAGAAATGTGACAGTAGCAGATTTGGCAGTTCCCTTTAGCCAAATAAAAAGAGTGAAAATTGTGTTAATTTCAGGCTCAAGCATTAAGCTTATTTGTAAAACACATTGTTAAATTATGTACTAATAATAATAATAAAAATAAATAAATAAATATATATATATATATATATATATATATATATATATATATATATATATATATATATATATATATATATAATATGTATCACACCGATAACTCAAAAAATCTGCCCAGGTTTTCCCGGAAAATTTTGTGTTTTCTTTCGAAAAAAAATTATATCTCCGGAATTAACAAAGTAAGGGCAACCAAATTTGGTACGCAGATTTATATCCTTATAGGTAACCAAAATTTAGCTATGTAGGTCGAAAGACAAAAAAGTTATATGCATTTAAAGAAATCTAATTGCGGTTTTCCTAAAAACGTCAAAGTTGCGATTTAAAACGTCAAAATCGGCAACATTTAGGCAAAGAACTTGAATCTAATACGGGCTATGGAAATCAAATGTCTCAAGAAGGGTGTTTTACAAGCCCTGAAGTCTTAGTTTCAACCGTCATTGTCCATCATTGTACTAAAATGTTTCCAGAAAATTCATTCCAAATAGACCCTTTCTCTGATGCTTGGCAGTAGCCTTAGCTATAGAGTTTATCGTTTAATGGTATATAATTTTTGTCGAATTTTCGTAAAAAATCAATAAAGCTCAATATATCCGTTATTATAAGAGATTTGTATTAAAAAATGTATTAATTATAGGGTGTCTTGAGCTACATCTTAAAAAAATATTTCTACAATCACAGGCTGATTGGTGATACAAATTTTCTCTTTTTTTTTGTTTTGCATGTTTGTAAGAAAAGAAATTCTGGATGCAGCAAGTGCGTTATGGTAGCGAATTTTGATCAAATGCTTCATATTTCAATAGCCCAATTTGCTATTAACCTATAAGGTTGACCAAGAAACGAGTTTTTCCGGGAACACTTTAAGTTTACTTTTGGAAATTTTTCTACATTTTCACACAATAAAGTTATTTTTATGAAACATGGCATTTGTACTATATAAGTTATACTGGTAACCAAAATTGATGCCTGCTTTCTTAAAAAGGAAACACACATATTTGCAATAAAAACATTTTAATGAAAATTCACTACCATAACGCACTTGCTACGTCCTGAGTTTTTTTATATTTTATAAAGGTGTTTGACTAATGTGATTTTTAATCAAACTTATCACTCTTAAGATACGATCTAAATATCTTCACTACTTTTAAGTTTGTGTAGCCCCGATGTTAATTAAGGGCCACCACCCAGCAAGTGAATTTATTTATTTTAGTGCTGTATTCGATATCATCTGAAAAAGGCATTATAGGCGACGTTGTGGGATGTAATTTCGGTAAATTTACAGTTTACTGCATTTAGGGTTTTTAGAATTTTTTTCAGAAACATGCGTAGAACCTTCCTTGGATGCACAAGCCACAAGGCAAATTTGGTGCAACGGGCCCCTAAGAAACTTAAGTGACCAAGAATGAATAGGGTTGCTGGGCGGGGAGAAAATATGAGCGGAAAATGCTAAAAAAATATTTAGTCGGACTTTGAAAAGATGCGTTTTTCACATTTTGCAGCAATGCCTCCTTTAAACCCTGTCTACCCGCACCGCATCCATATTCGCCCAGGTTCAGTAACTTTCTTGGGGGTTGCTCCCAAGAAATTTTTCTTGTGCTTTATGCTTTGCGGGTAGTTGTATGCATGCACAGGGGAAAGAGGAGCCCCCGGGTTTTTGAGTGAGGGGGCAGAAACCCTCTTCGACCTGGGGGTTCTTCTTCCCCATCTGCATGCATAAAACATCATCAATGCGTGAACGACGGGAATTTTTATGTTCAGCTTTCTAGTGTATTTTTTTGTGAATATATTTCCTGTTTATTAATTTCTTTGTTTAAGTTTTGTATCCAAATTACTGTATAAATATTTATGATAGAGTTCATGTTTTTGCTTGCCTTTTTTTTCCTTATTTTGTACTGTTTCTAAGTGAATAAAGTAATGTTTTATAACTTTAAATATAAGGCTAAATCACTATAATATATTGCTCTTATAAAAATACGCATTTGCTGCGTCCCGAACATTTTTTTAAATCTCGACCAAATCTACTTATTTCTTAAGAGTAGTGGATAGCGGTTGGTTGGATTTTAAGGAAATATTAGAGGAAGGAGTTTTAAGCTCTCACTTTTCCTACTTCTTAGATCGGTGGATAAAGGTAGGTTGGGTTGCCGTAGTTCAATTCCAGGCCTAAATTTGTATACTCCACAAATCCCACTGGAAATCGTCTCCAAGGTCAACGTGTGTTCAAACCTAGACCTGTGGTGAATAGCTTGAATTACTTCGTTATCGTTATAGTCACATTTACATTGGAACCATTTTTACAATTTTTGAACTTTTACGCTTAAAATAAAAATTTCAAAGTCTACACATATAGTTACTCAGAGATAAAAATGTAGAAATCAATGAATATATTGATTTTTTTTGTTAGTATGAAAACAAGGACGGAGTTCTAGCAATGCTCTCGATAACAAAAACAACCCACTTTAGTGCCGGATTTATAAATTATTTTCTATTTATAGCAGACGTCATAAAGTAGAGTCTTGTAGATAGAAAAAAATAAATACCTTGTTACAAGGGAGCTCAAATATAAAAGGCACTATAATTTATCGTCCATGTAATTCAGTCGTATCAGATTACTGAACAAATGAGAGTCAGAAACGCTATCTGGCAATGGATGGCATCATCTGTTAACCATCTGAAAGTAAGAGATCACGTATTTTATTTATTTGTTTCCCGATAAATTCCTGTCTTCACGTATCGTGAAAACCGCAGTCATTTCAGGACTTGTTATTGATTGGAAATCATATTTTCTCGACTCTCATAATACGTTCTCGCAGAAGATATTACTAGCTATAAAAATGTTCTAACTTTGAGTGTACCATAAATTGGGCCATTTTTTAGGGAACTTTAAGACTCTCAAAAATTTCTTCAAATGGCCGCTAGTGTGCCTAAAATCCATAACCAGGGCTAGTTTAAATTTTTATACAGGGTCAGTTTCAATTTTTATATGTTTACATATTATATTATATTAGATTAGATTAGATTTTATTGTGAGTGGGCTATTTCACTCCCTCCACCGCGACCTTAGGTCTATTGTGGCTTACGTCTAATTATTTAGATTTCACCCATCAATTCCAGCTCCCTGAGGGAGTCGATCTTTTCTTGAGGGTGAGAGTTTGTTTGGCAGGTGTACTGTCATCTCAGTAAAGTCGCTTGCCCGTTTCGAAGCTCAAAGAGAGATAACCTCTCTCCGAGTTCGTCTGGACCCGACATCCGTCAGTGTTTGCCTCGAGGCGGTATCATAAAGTCCCGCTCTCGAGCAGCATCTAATCTCCAGTTGTAATCCACCACTAGAGATCTCAGCTCCCCTCAGGCTCTTCCAAACCTGACACCTAACAGTGTTAAGACACAAGGCAACATCCCATCGATGCATCGAATTATTTGGGATACTAGCCACCACAGATAAAGAAAATCGGAAACTTATCAAAAATGTTAGACAGCCAGCGAAGCTAGATGCATACGAAAGTATTTATATTTCTAAGGCAATAAAAAACATAAGCTCCTTAAACCAAGCCCCGCCGCTGGCTTGTAGTCCTCTGTAGTCTCCTTCTCGGTATCGTTCTTTACCTAAGACTGAGTGTAAAAGGTGACGTTTGGCAGTAAGTAATTTAGAATTTTTCATACGCTGATGACGCTAACTTTGTTTGTGAAACGATCGTCAGGTTTTTAAAAAGATGTGTTTTGGTGATTGGGGTTCTCGAAGTGTACCTAATAAAATATTAATGCTTAAAACATTATATATGCATATAGGTTCTACCTTCTATTCTCTTGTATTTGCGAGGCATATTATTTATTTTAAAATATTAGCCTAAGAAAACGTATTAGTAATAGGTAAAACAGAACAGAATAGAAAAATAACGTTAAGTCATTAAAAGTAAGTAAATAGAACCAAAATTATATAAAAATATCACCAGTTTTCGAAGTTACCCCGCTAACACCTCGGTGGTTCAGAGGTAAGAACGTGTGCCTCTGAACCGAAGGGTACTGGGTTCGATCACAGGGTTCTCCTTTCACTTTTGCAGTACAAACTGTAACATTAACATCAACCGAGACTCTGGCATTGTATTTGAGCAAGTTCCGCCTTTTGGAGGGGGCGTAAAGCTGTCGGTTCCATGTTCATGCGATGTTGGGCACGTTAAACATCCCTACCCTCCTTACAGAAAGGCAGAGGTTCGGCAAAATTTCCAGGATAGTGAGGTGAAACTGTTCCCTGGCGTGGGTGATTGGCCATGGTCGCGGAAATAGGCCGCGCTTAAAGAAACAAAAAACACACACACATACAAGTTACCCCGCATGTCGAAGTTCCCCGTTTTACTTCCATTTTACATATTTCCATAGCTGCTCCATGTTTTTGATACATTGAATATTAAATTGTAGAAACATGATACTTTAAAGGTTCAAAGCATGTATTTCTTAAACAGACCACATTTGCTGATGAAACTTCTTGTCTTAAATTTCCCTCCGGTGTTCGTTTCAAGAGATCATTGGGGAACACTCCGCAAAACTATGTCCACAAAAAGCATTCAATTCACCGAAACGCGATCTATAAAGAAGGATTCCTTTTAGACTTTTCTATTGGAAGTTACAATCGCACGTGCTGGTCAGGAAAATTCGAGGATTGTAAAGTATTATAGAAAGGAATTAACCTCCTAGTAGCTGACTGCTTGGTTTCGTCCGTCAATACTCAAGGGTCTTACGTCACGTTCTTTAAAAGAATTGAAAATTTAGGTTATTTAACAAATATATTTTAATTTGTTTTAAATTAAAGACTAATAAATTATTTATGCCAGGTGTGGTCACCATGTTGGAAATTTCTTGTACAGAGAAATCTATTTAGCTATAGAAACTTTTTTTTTAAGAAATTATTTATCAAAAAGTAAAAATAAAAGTAAAACTACTCAGTGACATCATGAACTCGATTGTTGCGCCATAAATGCTACTTTTGGTGTTTTTTTTTAATTAACTAATGAGGAGATCCCGACTGTTAAATCTTGAAAAAAATTCTTAAAATGAGCGCGATCTATGCCACCTAGAACTGATATCCGTAATCAGTTTCAATTTCTATATGTGTATATATATATATATATATATATATATATATATATATATATATATATATATATATATATATATATATATATATATATATATAAACAATGGACCGATTTTGGTAAAATTTGGTCTGTGTCTTACTTTTGCTGATCAATTTTCCCCTGGAAAAATCTGTGTTTTCATTCAGAAGATTTTTATATTTTTAGAAATAACAAAGCTATAGATACCAAATTGGGTACGCGGGTTTATATCATAAAAACTAAACTATGTACCAAAATATAAATTTCTAAGTTAAAAGGAAAAAAAATCGTGACGCAGCAAGTGCGTTATAGTAGCGAATTTTCATAAGAAATGTACACTATTATTATACGGCATATTAGTAAAGTTAATACTTTAAACCTACACAGACCTTGAAGACACGTTTTAAAGGTCCTAGTGCGTCCTCTTTATTAGGTGTTACCATCGATATCTCTCTATTATCAAAAAAATCTTGCGGTCTAACTCCTTTTGAGAAAAATGCCAAAAACTCAATTTTCTATGAAGCTAAAGAACAAAAATTTTTTATATCTGTAGATAGTGTAAGACTCTTTTAAAGAAACGTGTATTACAAATTTCATTAAAGTTATACAAAAGATTTCCAGAAGGAAACTTCATTCATATTTAGAAAAGTAAAGTATCCGCTAAATCATAAACGTAGCAGTTATTTTTCCGTATTAATCGCCAACATGATTTCGTCGTTTCGATTTAGTCAACCTAATAAAAACGGTTTTTTCAATATCAACAATAACAAAATTATAATTCCAGAATCAAAGCTGACAAACTTATTTAGGCGCTTTAAACAAAAATGAGATCTTGTTCAAAACGTATGAAATCTGTAAACTATTGTTTCTCCAGATGCCAATATAAAAAACATACATTCATCGAGCTGGATTCGATCGCGTAACCGTCTGCTTATGAGGCAAGCGCGACGCCACTCAGCCATCTAGGGATACGTCAACTGACGTTTTGTTACATGATACATTCAGTCGGCTTCATGCCCGGGATATTATATTCAATGTATACGTAACAATTAATTACAGAATTGGTAGAATTACCATTGAAACACATTCACGACTGTTTCGGTCTTATATGTCGTCTTATGTTTAAGTTTAAAGATAAATCAAACTATTTTAAAATCATTTTTATAGAAACTTGGCTTGATTTTGTTTAGAAGAAACTCTAAATATTGTGTACCACCTACAAAATATAGCGTTTTCAAAAAGTTTTCTCCGCTTTTCCAACGGAAAAACCTAGAGGCTGATTAACGAACTTTACCTCGGTTTTCGCCCAAACAAGATTTGTGCCAAGTTTGATGCAAATCAGTTTAGTATTTTTTGAGTTATCGCTCGGATACATATACATATATATATATATATATATATATATATATATATATATATATATATATATATATATATATATATATATATATATATATATATATATATATAAACACAATTGATATATTATATGCAAAAAAAAAAGATTTCGGGTTAAGGCATTTAAAAGCATGAAAACGGTAAAATAAGCTTTCGTACTCCAAAACAAACAAGCTTCTTATATGGTGTAATATATATTGCATAAAAGTCCATGGCAACAGTACATGTTATATTCAACTGACAAATTATTTTGACAAATGTCATACCTACTTTCAAAGTGACATAAATATTTTCTTTTCTTACATATGTAATACAAATGCTTTCATATATGTATCTTTGTCTTTGGCCACCACAATTTTGCTCATAGAGTTAGATATAATTTGATATTAATGAATTTTTGAAAAAAATTCACTAACGAGATCGCAACTTTTGAATTAAAAAACAAAATTCAAATGAGCGCGAACTGGGCCCCCTGGAACATCCGAGGTCAGTTATTGGCCTTTAAAGAGAACAATTTAGAGGTTTTCCGCTTAAGACGTCAATATCGCGATTTGAAAGATCAAAATTGGCAACATTTAGGCAAGGATGCTGAAACAAATAAGGGTTATGGAGAGAAAATGTCATAAGAAGAGTGTTTAACAAACCCTTAAGTTTCAGCATCAACCGCCATTGTCCTTCATTTTACCAAAATATTTCCAGAAAACTAATTTCAAATAGACCCTTTATCTAAGGCTTGGCAGTAGCTTCAGTTATAGAGTCTATGGATTAATCGTCTATAATTTTTAACGAATTTTCATAGAAAAATTCCGATAATAAAGAGACCGCGATTTTGCCTTTTGAAAAGATTACATCAAATAGAGACGCAGCTTGTGCGTTAATGTGTTGTATTATATATATATATATATATATATATATATATATATATATATATATATATATATATATATATATATATATATATATATATATATATATATATATATATATATATATATATATATATATATATATATATATATATATATATATATATATATATATATATATATATATATATATATATATATATATATATATATATATATATATATATAGTCCCTGCGAATCATAGATAAAATTCTTAGCATAATTCCTGGGCAATCTTTTCATTTTTTGATAAAAACGAAAACGTAAGGTTTTTTATAATAACATGTGCACACAAACTAAATCTATTTTCACGTCAATGTTTTTTTTTATAAAGGAAGATAATACAGTAACCATAAGACAGTTATGTTCAGTTATTATATATCGTTCACTGGCATAAAATAATAATTTAATCAGATTATGTATAATACCTTATTAATCCAATAAAGAGGAAGAGGGAGTGGAGAGAACCTGACACAAGACATCCAACCAGAGTGACCGTCTTCCCGAATGGTGTACTTGCACTCGGCCAAGGTGTTACATAGCTTGATCGTCTTGTCACGGGAACCGGAAACTATCTGACGGTTGTCAACTGAGAAGGCAACGCTGAGCACATCCTTGGTGTGATCTTCAAAACGACGAGTTGTTTTTCCGGCCGCCAAGTCCCACAGGCGTAAGGTCTTGACCCAGGAACCAGAGCGGGCATAGTTACCATCACTGGACAACACAGCATCAGATAAGTGGGAGTGACCATGGAGACGTTTCTGGGGAACTCCATACTGGGTTTCCTCGCCAGTCAGTTTCCACACGATCAGAGTTTTGTCTCTGGAAGACGATAAAATCATATCAGGGAACTTTGGATTGGTGGCAATTTGTGTAACCCATCTCGTGTGCGCAAGAAGCCGCTGTTAAGGAGAGCTAAACTGCCGGATCACGGAGGTTAGTTTTAATGTTATATATATATGTATATATATATATATATATATATATATATATATATATATATATATATATATATATATATATATATATATATATATATATATATATATATATATAATTTTCGTAAAAATGTAGATGATTTCTATGAAAATTTGCTAGCGTAACGCGCTTGATGCGTCTAGACTTCTTTAGCTTCAGCTGCCATACGTATTAACCGCACACCAACGGAACATATTAGAGTTCACCACGTCATCATTTACTCTCCTTTCTGTCTTAATTATTTTGTGCGTCATAAATGTCTGAAAAGTAATGCATAAAAATGCTTCAAAATTTGACTGGCCACATTCGTGTTTCTCACGTTAAAGCTTTTTAATGATGGCGTTCATAACGCCAGTTCTACTCTCATTAAGCATTTCCCTGCCATTTTCATAAAATTCCGTCATTTCCAGTTTTCAGAAAAGCTGTTGATATTGCGACGCCCTTTCATCCTGAAAATTCCAGAATCGTCTAATTTATTGTGTCGTGATTTCGTAAGCTCCGTTCTCATTTCGTTCTACCTGTGAAAATAATTAAATTCCAAAACGTCCGAGCCATATTTCGGTACGGCTCTGTTTAATGAATTAGTGAGGCACTTCTTCAACGGATCTACAAGACGGTAATTATTCCCAGGCCTGTGCAGCTTCTAGAATAGATTATCCTTGCGATAATGGGATCTAGCTTTATGTTAGAATTAAATCTAAAATATCTTCGTCGTGTACTATTAGCAAAACTGTGTGAAAAATTATAGGAAATTGTGAAATAATGGCTGTGATAATTAGATAATTAAACTAGTTAGGGTGCTTTACAATAGTTATTTGGCAATTAAAAAAAAAGTATTGCCGCTGACGTTTATTAATAATTTATAACTTTTACAACAATAAATTTTATTGAATCAAATTGACTGTTCAGTTTTATTTTTTATTTTCTTTATTTCAACAACACACCACGAGGTCTCACAGCCTAAATATTATCGTACCGTGGGTGTCGACAAGGAGGAAAGAGGCAACTTGTTAATTCTTGAAGGTTTGAAGGTTCTGAAGAGAAGGAAAAACATGTGCCGGCAAGGAATTCCACAACTTGGAAGTCGTCGCGACAAAAGAGCGGGCATAACAAGATGTTCTATGTCTGGTGACCTGGACAGTAAAAGGGTGCATTCGCTCTGTTCCCCTGGTAGATCTGTTAGGGGCAGCAGGAGAAGGAACTATGGAAGAAAGCTCATCTGAGCAGTGCCCGTGCAGCTATCTATAAAAGAGAGAGAGGGGGGGGGGGGGGGGGTCACCAACGGCACATCAGTGGGCAAGTGATGGCAGCCTTTGGGTGAGGATAGGGTCACCGATGAGACATATAGTTATCTTCTGAATGGAGTCCAGGATAACGAGTATAGAAGCGGCAGCGACACCCCAGATGTGGGAGCAATATTCAAGGTTTGGCTTTATTTGTGAAGTATATAAGGTATCGAGATTAGCTGGTGAAAAGTATTTGCGAGCCCGGAAGAGGAAACCTAATTTCTTAGCAGCCGCTTCTGCAAATGATGCGAAATGTTGGTGCCAATTGAGATTTCGATCCACAGAAATGCCAACAAGTGAAAAGGACTCATTACTTTGAATAACTTGGTTGTTCATTGTGATAGGTCTGGGGCTGGTGTATCTCTTATGAGATAGAAAGCAAGACAGAGATTTGGTGGACTTGAATGGTAGAAGATTTCTACTTCCCCAGTCTAAGATTTTTTTGGAGATCCACAGAGACAGAACCCTCCATGAGTCTGCGATCCGCATCTACTTGGGCTAAGGAGACAGGCTTAGAATATTGTATATTTGAGTGGAGGGTGCTGTCATCCCAGTAACTGTGAGAATGGTTGGATGTGCTAGAGAGGAGGTCATTGTGGTGGAGAAGAAACAAGGTAGGGGCTAAAGCTGAACCTTGAGGGACTTTAGGTAGCTGAATTTGCGGTGCTTTGTGTGTGAAGTTACTTTTTTTTACTTTTTAGTTGTTTTTATGTTTTAATGAATTACTATAGGTTTCTATTATGTTATATATTTTTTGAGTATCAGAATAAAAGCTTATAATTCACATTTCAATTTTTTTGTTACGGACGCATATGCGCGTCCAGACGCATGTGGCTTCAGAACTATATGCAATGTGCGGCAGATGCGCATGTCCGTCTGTGTTAAATTTAACAAAAACATAATACTAGCATGAGATATGGTTATATGTGCAGTCATACCTACCTATTTTGTACTGTTTTTCGCCCTAAAATTATGTCGCACACGGCATGACTCATCCAACATATTCGTCGCAGCGAACGTGTTAAACTAATTTGTGAACCACTCCCCTAAATTATATGGCGAAGAATCTAGAACGGAAATAATATATAGGTCTCGTCGATTTTCCCGATTTATGAATTTTTGGGGCACAATATGTTTTGGGAGTCCGAGGGGTCTCGGCAGCATTTTTGATAAGGCTGATTTGCAGCTAAGTTTTTCGACAAAAAAATGTTTGAATTTTTTTAAAGTGATACAAAAGATAAGGATAACGCCACTGAAATGTCAGGTATCTATGCAATAAGTTGTAAAGCTTATAATCTTAAATACGTTGAGCAAACTAAAGGAGCCATTGAAACAAGATTTAAGGAATCCCAGACACAGCTGAGATAGGGTACTACAGACAAGTCATGCGTGGCTCGGCATATTTGGGATAATAATCATCACATTTTTTTTAATTTCAACAACACACCACAAGGGCTTACAGCCTAAATACTATCGTACCGTGGGTGTTGACAAGGAGGAAAGAGGCAGCTTGTTAATTCTGGACTTGAAGGTTTGGAGGTTCGGAGGAGAAGGAAAAACATGTGCCGGCAAGGAATTCCACAACTTGGAAGTCCTCGGGACGAAAGAGCGGGCATAACAAGATGTTCTATGTCTGGTGACCTGGACAGTAAAAGGGTGCATTCGCTCTGTTCCCCTGGTAGATCTGTTGGGGGCAGCAGGTGGAGGAACTATGGAGGAAAGCTCCTCTGAGCAGTGCCCGTGCAGATATTTATAAAAGAGAGAGAGGTCACCAACGGCACGTCGGTGGGCAAGGGATGGCAGCCTTTGGGTGAGGGTAGGGTCACCGATGAGACGTATAGCTCTCTTTTGAATGGAGTCCAGGATAGCTAGTGTAGAAGCGGCAGCGGCACCCCAGATGTGGGAGCAGTATTCGAGGTTTGGCCTTATTTGTGAAGTATATAAGGTATAGAGATTAGCTGGTGAAAAGTATTTGCGAGCCCGGAAGAGGAAACCTAATTTCTTAGCAGCTGCTTCTGCAATTGATGTGACATGTTGGTGGCAATTAAGATTTCGATCTACAGAAATGCCAACAAGCGAAAAGGACTCATTACTTTGAATAACTTGGTTGTTCATTGTGATGGATCTAGGGCTGGTGTATCTCTTGTGAGAAAGAAAGCAAGACTTAGTTTTGGTGGGGTTGAATTGTACAAGATTTCTACTTCCCCAGTCTAATATTTGTTGAAGATCCACGGAGACAGAACGCTCCATGAGTCTGCGATCCTCATCTAATTGGGCTAAAGAGACAGGCTTAGAATATTGAATATTTGAATGGAGGGTGCTGTCGTCCGCGTAGCTGTGAACTGGGTTGGATGTGCTAGAGAGGAGGTCATTGATGTGGAGAAGAAACAAAGTAGGGGCTAAAGCTGAACCTTGAGGAACTCCTGCATTAATTGGATACAGTTTAGAGGAATGGCCATCCACAACAACGGATATGCTCCTGTTGGAGAGGAAATCTGCTGTCCAGGTACAAAGTTTTGGTGGTAGGCCATAGGCCGGAAGTTTATTAAGCAGCGCTGCGTGCCAGACCTGGTCGAATGCTTTTGATATGTCTAGAGCAACAATCTGGGATTCACCGTGTTGTTCCATAGACTTGTTCCAAGAATGGGTGACAAAGGAAAGGAGGTCGGCAGTCGATCTGCGCTGACGGAACCCATACTGCCTGTCGTGGAGTAGACTGTGTTTTTCGAGATATTTTAGTAATTCGGTGTTTATATACTTTTCCATCACTTTAGAGACGACTGAAAGGAGAGAAATTGGCCTGTAGTTGCTAGGAAGCGCTTTCGATCCTTTCTTGGGGATGGGTTGTACTCGAGCAGTTTTCCAGTTACTAGGGAATATGCCTTTATTATAAGATATCTGAAACAGACGAGTCAGGACAGGAGCAAGCTCTGGTGCGCATTTTTTGAGAACAATTGCTGGGATCTCGTCAAGGCCAGAGGCTTTCCTGGTATTAAGAGAAGAGGGCATCTTTCGTACCTTTTTAGTTTTGTAAATACTATCCGTCATTTTATGCGCGACATTGGGGACTGTTGGTGGTTGAACATTTGGAGGTGGGTTGAGAGTAGAATTGCCGGCGAACAACGAAGCAAAAAGTTCAGCCTTGCCCAGGGCGGTAGAAACAATTTCATCCCCTGAGACAAGAGGTGGGAACGTTCTTGTGCAGAAATTATTCCCAATAGATTTAGCAAGAGTCCAGAAGGGTTTGCCGCCGTTGGAGCTTGAAAGGACTTTGTTTTTGATGTGGTTATTAAACGAGTTTTTTGCCTCAGAAAGAATGCGGACATAGCGGTTTCTTGAGTCGTTAACTGCTTGACGATTTCCTTGACTCGGATTGTGTAGAAGCGTTTTGTGAGCTTTGACCTTTTCAAGTCTGGCCTTGTCGCAGGATTTAGAGAACCAGGGCTTTTGTGTGGCTGAAGAGGTTTTCTGTGTACGTGGGATAAATAATTCCATGCCAGCTTGGATAATTTCGGTGACGTTTTGTGAGATATCAGAGGGGTCAGGATGAGAGAAGCAGACAGACGCCCATGGAAATGAGGAAAAGTAATCCCGCATTTCGTCCCAGTTTGCGGAGTTGTAGTGCCAAACGATACGTGGGTGCGATGACTGTGTGACCTCGGGTTGCATTGCGCAGGAAGCAGTGACCATGCCGTGGTCTGAGCGACCAAGGGGGGCGGTGACTGAGATCTTATAGCATTCAGGTTGTGTAGTAAGAAGGAGATCCAAGGGATTTGAGCTGTGTGTTGGGATACGAGGAAAGTAAGTAGGTTGCTGAACCATATTGGCTAAAGAATTGCTGACTGCAAAGGCTTCCGCTGCTCTCCCTTGTGGATCGGTTTTTGAAGATCCTAGCCATTCCTTATTATGGACATTGAAGTCACCAAGAATAGTGACCTCGGAGGAAGGATATTCGGAAATCAGATGGTCGGTTTTTTCAGAAAGGTAGTCAAAGAGCTGAACAAAGTTGTTGTCAGAAGGTGACCGGTAAATGCAACAGATGAATTTAGTTGCAGTCCTGAGAGAGAGTTTTAGCCATAGTATGTCTTTTCTTCCAGCTTCTAAATTGGGGAGTCTGGTGCAGGGTAGATTGCTACGGACGTATGCGCACACGCCTCCATGCAATCTAAAGGAAGTAAGGAGCTCATACCCCGGGAAATTAAGGTGATTAGTGGCTGTTTTGGCACTGATTTGGGTTTCGGTAAGGAAGAGGAGTTGGGGCCTGTTAGCCTCGAGGAAATGGTGGACGGAGTTCAGGTTAGAATTTAGGCCACATATATTCGAAAAGGATATGTTAAATCTCGATGTTGGCGCCCCCTGTACACCCCTCTCCAGGAGATCCGAATGGAGGGGTATTTTGCCTCCGGAATATTTCATACAAGGAGGAGCCATCATCATTTTTGTTTATAAGGGAAACCGACTCATACACCAGAACCGGAAACGTCCGTTGGGACTTCACCAGCCCCTTGATGTATGGGGTGGTACCTCCTCGGGCGTGAAAAAATTCTTTACTATTACGTAAAGGAGAATTCCACTACCACCTGCTATGGATTGGATTTGATCAATGTCTACCCCTTTAAGAATAAGATTAATAAAGGGACTATCAATTGTCCAATAGTTATGCTTTTCGACATAGTAGGAGGATAGGTAAGGAAAACCTAAAGCTTATCAAAAATGTTGATGCATACGAGAGTATTTATATTTATAATGCCATAAACAACCAAATTTGTTTAAAACGAGCTCCGACACATAAAAATGAATTTAAAAAGACTTTTTTTAAAATTGCTACTCATAATGATTGTAATATAAATGTCTCGTAAATATTTTTAAAATGACATAAATAACATCCATTTTTATTTCATTTTAATGTTTTATTGAATGTTAGAAATTGTGCATGAAAAATTATATTCAACAAATGTCCGCCTCTGGAAGTCGTATAAACCTAAGCGTTCTTAATTACATTTTCCATCACTTTTTGGTAGCTTTCGGAAGGAATACCTTGAATCTCTTCCCGAATATCGTTCTTAAGCTGCTCTACAGTGTTTGGTTTGTTAACATAAATCTTATTTTTTAGAAATCCCCATAGAAAGTTGTCTGGAGCCGTTAAATCTGGTGACCTTGCGAACCAAACGACATCGTCAAATCGACAGATTAAACGCCTCGGAGACTTTATGCGTAAGAGTTGCCCCGTCCTGGTGGAAACACGTGCTTTGCAGGCCAAGTTGTTGAATTTGAGGATCCACCAATTTTTGCATCATATCGCAGTAGCGATCGCCAGTGACAGTAATAGAATAGAATTACCCGCAGCGTTTCCAAAAAAAAGTAAGGTCTGATGACCCTAGGTAGCCCACGGGTAAAGTTCAGATAGGTAAGTGAATGCCGAGACGAGACGAGCGACCTGGCTGGGCAGAATGAGGTCACCCTCATCTGGGTGCCGGGTCACTCGGGAGTCAAAGGCAATGAAGAAGCTGGCAGTCTCGCTAAGAGAGGGTTAGCAGAACCATTTATGGGACCAGAACCGGTCCTGGGCGTGACGAAGAGCACTGCCAGCGGATCCATTAAGTCATGGGTCAGAAACGAAGATAAGGTGTACTGGTCAAACTGTCCAGGGCGCAGACATGGGAGGGAAGTCAGTAATTGAGGAACCCAGTTCAAAGAGAGCTGTGGAGCTGCTAAATCTTAGCAGAGTACAGCTCAGGAACATAACAAGACTCTTGACGGGACAGATGGCCGCCAAGAAACACCTGCATAAAATGGGGCGACTCGAGGGGGACCTGGCATGCAGACTCTGCGGCGAGGGGGAGGAATCAGCCCTGCACATCCTGTGCGAGTGTAAAGCTCTGGACCCCAAAAGACAACTGATCTACGGACAGCCTAGACCGGAGACAGAGCAATATAAAACTTTACCCTACCAATTTCTGTGCAGACTAGTTCAAGGCACGGTGATTTTGGAATGGGTGGAGTAGAAAAAACAAAGGGCATGCAAAATAAGCCAAAGGCTGCGGTTCTATCAGGGCGGCAAAGACGCGGATGAGCCCTAAGGAAAAATAAAAGGTCCGATGACACCTCAGCACCAAACAGCGCACCAAACTGTGACTCGACGGAGATGAAGTGGTCGTTAAGCGACAACACGAGGGTTTTCTAATGCACAGATAATTTTTTCGGCAAAAATCGTTCGTTTGGTTGTTAAGTTGCAATACTGCGTAACTATATTGACGGCGGCTTTCGTGGTCTCTGGACAACAGCTCCTGGGTTAACTGAATTTTGTATGGCGGCAAAATAGTGCCTAATCACCTGCGACGAATGCCCAGTTCTTGAGAACGATGTCTCGTAGAGATCTCAGGGCGCTTCATCATACTTTCACGAACGCTCTCGACATTTTCCGGTATACGAACATTTCGAACACGATCCGACCTTAAAAATATTTAACCTCACCGCCTTGTTCAAATTTTCGCACTAATTGACGAATGGCGTTTGATACTAGGCACATTGTTTCGACATAAATCTTGTAGTAGATTCCGTATATTAGTTACAATCATTGACGCATTATCTAAATAACACGTTTTAACAATACGGACACGTTGTAGGATTTGTGGAGTTCCATGATGAATTTCACACATGTGTTTTAAGCAACTACTACTGCGCCACTTACGTGTATAAAAAATGGCGCGCTTTTTAAATCAGTCAGTTAAATATTAGCGTTGTTAAGAGACTTGTGTAAAGGGTTACTATAATATTGTTTCTGGTAATAGTGAAATATAACATCTTAGGAGAGGCGTAAAACGAATTTTCTTTCACCCCTGTGCATGTTAGAAGTTAGATCTCATATGATATGTGTGTTGCATCCCAGGGGGTGTGATTTAGCTCGTGTTTTTCTTGCCTTGCTTTTATTTTCACAGCACAAGTTTAGAAAAATTGTCTAGAGGGCCGTTCACCAGGGCAGTCTATATTTTTATAAACTAGAAACGAAAATAAACACTCACAGAAAAGTAACTTTGCCTTGAAAGCTACATTTGTTTTAGATATTGCATGGTGATTTGCTTGGCATACGTAAATAATATTTATGCTTTATTTATTGTAGTTTCCGTTACTTCTTGAAACGTTTTTACTATAAAGTTGGATCTATAGAGCTCTTAGTGAATTTTCATTAAGAAAAGCACAGTATATATATATATATATATATATATATATATATATATATATATATATATATATATATATATATATATATATATATATAAATGTGGAAGATACGAAAACTTTTTCTAACGACACAATCCGTTTTCTGAAAAACTGGACTCCTTAGGCAGGTAAACGAACTTATTCAATATATTTACAACAGAAAAAAGAACTTACAAGATGATCCAATATTCAAGTTTCTAGATTAACAGAAATTTGCGTCGTCTTCTGAAATATTTTCGAGAAGTAATATATCAAGATAAATTCGTTACAAACAGCAAAGCCTTTTACTTCCATATTAGAAGGGCCTTGGCATCCAGAATCTGTACCGTTGGTTAGATGTCCGGATCGATCTATGTCGGAGAATAGTCGCCAGTCTGCCAGCATCTTAGCCTATAAGTGAGGTGTATACGTCAGGCGTTCCTGGTGGCGGATATATGACCGGTGACCCTTGTTTGGGGACCATCGAGGACATGATAATCTCAGAATCCCTGGCTTTAAAGGAACTTCAGTCACTGAAAGTGGCCTCATTGCCGGGTCCTAATGGCATTTCACCCAGGCTTCTCAAATTAACTCTGTCATACAATTATGCTTAGAACTTCCCTACGCGAAGGAATTCAGCGACAGGACTGGTTGCTAGCAAATGTTACGGCTGTGTTTAAAAAGGGTGATAAGATGGACCCAGCGAATTACAGGCCCATTAGTCTCACATCAGCTGCCTGTAGGGTAATAGAGCGGGTACTAGTGAAGCAGATCGTGCCCTTTTTACTTGAGCATTGAAGGTTGCCTGTATCAGCATGGTTTTCTCCCTGGAAGGTCGACTATCACTAATCTGCTGTGCTCGTTTAATGAATGGACCAAATTACTGATGCTTGGTTGCCGGTTGATGTCCTATATTTGGATTTCAGCAAAGCTTTCGACAGGGTCCCACATTGTCTGCTCGTTCGCAGACGTCATCACATGGGTATCCGTGGTCGCCTGCTGCAGTGGATTTGGAGTTTTTTGAACTACCGTACATTCTCAGTGAAAGTTGGTGCCACTTTTTCAAACCACAGTCACGAGTGGTGTGCCACAGGGGTCGGTTTTAGGGCCCGCTTCGTTTCTCGTGTACACAGCCTATCTTTTAGATGCGTTAAAAGCTGGTCATAGTGCCTATGCAGATGACATTAAGCCTTGCGTCACTTTGGACACAGCTTAGCGACTACGGGGGCATAACATTAAGTTGAGGACGCAACAGCTGCGTAAACATTTTCGACTCAACTTTCGTTCTAATCGACACTTCGATGAATGGAACAGTCTCCCAGTGAGGTGGTGGCGGCGGAGAGCATTGGTGCTTTTAAACCTCAACTCGAGCAGCAGCATAATGAACTTAGTGTTACACTGTTACTTTTTATATTCCAGTATAGACATATGTCTCTGTAGTTTATTGATCATAATAATAATACCGTACATTCTCAATGAAGGTTGGTGCCACTTTTTCAAACACGGCGTAACGAGGTGTGCCACAGGGGTCGGTTTTAGGACCGGTTTTGTTCCTCGTGTACACAGCCGACCTTTAATGTGCGTTAAAATCTGCTCATAGTGCCTATGCAGATGATATTAAGCTTTCCGTCACTTTGGACACAGCCCAGCGACTACGGCGGCATAACTTTAAGTTGAGAAAGGAACAGCTGCGTACACATTTTCGACTCAACTTTCTTTCTAATCGACGCTTCAATTAATGGAACAGTTTCCCAGTGAGGTGGTGATGGCGCAGAGCATTGGTGCCTTTAAACCTCAACTCCAGCAGTAGCATAATGAAGTTAGTGTTACACTGTTACTTTTTATATTCCAGTATAGACATATGTCTCTGTAGTTTATTGATCATAATAATAATAATACCGTACATTGTCAGTGAAGGTTGGTGCCACTTTTTCAAACACGGCGCCACGGGGTGTGCCACATGGGTCGGTTTTGGGACCGGTTTTGTTCCTCGTGTACACAGCCTATCTTTTAGATGCGTTAAAAGCTGGTCATAGTGCCTATGCAGATGACATTAAGCTACGTCACTTTGGACACAGCCCAGAGACTACGGGGGCCTAACTTTAAGCTGAGGAAGGAACAGCTGCGTACACATTTTCGACTCAACTTTCTTTCTAATCGACGCTTCAATGAATGGACAGTCTTCCAGTAAGGTGGTGTCGGCGGAGAGCATTGGTGCCTTTAAACCTCAACTCGAGCAGTAGCATAATGAACTTAGTGTTACACTGTTACTTTTTATATTCCAGTATAGACATATGTCTCTATAGTTTATTGATCATAATAATAATAATACCGTACATTCTCAGTGTAGGTTGGTGCCACTTTTTAAAACCACAGCGTCACGAGGTGTGTCACAGGGGTCGGTTTTAGGACCGACCTTTTAGGTGCGTTAAAATGTGCTCATAGTGCCTATGCAGATGACATTGCCTTCCGTCACTTTGGACACAGCTCAGCGACTACGGTGGCATAACTTTAAGCTGAGGAAGGAACAGCTGCGTACACATTTTCGACTCAACTTTCTTTCCGATGAATGGAACAGTCTCCCAGTAAGGTGGTGGCAGCGGAGAGCATTGGTGCCTTTAAACCTCATTTCGAGCAGTAGCATAAGGAACTTAGTGTTACACTGTTACTTTTTATATTCCAGTATAGATATATGTCTCTGTAGTAAGCGCCGCCGTGGCCGTGTTGGAATGTTGAGTGAAACTTCCCAATTCGTACTCGGCAGTGGATGATTTTTCAAATCACTTCTGTCGTCGAGATCGAGCTTAAGGTGGAGGGTAGGTTAGTTTAGATGAGCAAAAAGGGCCAGCATTGGCCTAATTGCCAGTAAGCATCTTACCTTTGCCTTTATGTCTCTGTAGTTTATTGATGATGATGATAATAATAATAATAATAATAATAATAATAATAATAATAATAATAATAATAATAATAATAATAATAATAACAACAACAACAACAACAACAACAACAACAACAATAATAATAATAATAATAATAATAATAATAATAATAATAATAATAATAATAATAATAATAATAATAATAATAATAATAATAATAACAATAATAATGATAATGATAATAATAATGATGATAATAATAATAATAAGAAGAATAATAAAATTAAAATCCAAAAATCAAATTCTAATCCTTATTTCTTTTTCAGGTAAATCAAGCTTCCTGTATTTTTTTTAAAATGTGCGAATGGTCTGACGAACGCAGCCATGAAAGAAGACAACACACACACACACTGTATTTTTTTTCAACAAGATGACCAGGAAACACGTTGTAAGAAAGTATGGATGCCTAAGTATTTAATTTAATTGATATAGTTAAAAATTGTTGTAATTATTAAAAATCTAATACAAAATTATTCGGTATGGCTGTTCAAATCATTTAGGCAATCAGAGCCAAGTCGAAGTTTTCCCTAAGCAAATTTTGAGCTCAAACATTGTTGTAAAAGTTATATTTACTGACTTATAGAACAGATGAATTTAGGAAAGCTCACAAAATGTATTAACATTCTCGAGTTCGTACGTAAATGCGTGTTTAGGGAACTGAGAAATTTGTGAGCATATACGTTTATTAGAATAAATGAACTTAAATGAGATACCCTTTTAGTGGAGTCCGGGATGACAATAATAGGTTCACCAGAGTATGACTAAATGTCTCAGAAATGAAATCTACATATCACCACTGTTGACAGACACGGGTTTCCCTGCAATTACGGCATATGGTGATGGCCTTTGTTCCTTCTATTTAATACTTACACTGGGGGATTCCTGTTGTTGTCACATGAATTCAGAAACCTTTCTGTGATTGTGATGACGTCGCGGATGACGCCAAATACGCTCTGGCAATACAGCTTGTGTGGTGCTTCTGGCGTATTGTCTTTATTAGCGAATTTTCGTGAGTTATAAATCAATTTTGTTGAGTATAGTATTCAAAATATTTGTTCAAATTAGCGAACTATTGTAGGAAGCCATTTTTATAATTTTTTTATGGTTTTTGCACTCACCAACCAAACCAGAGCTTCGTCGATCTACACTCCTTGTTTTCGATGTCTCCTTTGGCCCCCACATGCATCGGACTTGTTTTTATATATATTTTTTTAGTTTCAACAACACACCACAAGGGCTTACACCCTAAATACTATCGTACCGTGGGTGCTGACAAGGAGGAAAGAGGCAACTTGTTAATTCTGGACTTGAAGGTTTGGAGGAGAAGAAAAAACATGTGCCGGCAAGGAATTCCACAACTTGGAAGTCCTCGGGACAAAAGAGCGGGCATAACAAGATGTTCTATGTCTGGTGACCTGGACAGTAAAAGGGTGCATTCGCTCTGTTCCCCTGGTAGATCTGTTGGGGGCAGCAGGTGGGGTAACTATGGAGGAAAGCTCCTCTGAGCAGTGCCCGTGCAGATATCTATAAAATAGAGAGAGGTCACCAACGGCACGTCGGTGGGCAAGGGATGGCAGCCTTTGGGTGAGGGTAGGGTCACCGATGAGACGTATAGCTCTCTTTTGAATGAAGTCCAGGATAGCGAGTGTAGAAGCGGCAGCTGCACCCCAGATGTGGGAGCAGTATTCGAGGTTTTGGCCTTATTGGTGAACTATATAAGGTATAGAGATTAGCTGGTGAAAAGTATTTGCGAGCCCGGAAAATGAAACCTATTTTCTTAGCAGCCGCTTCTGCAATTGATGTGACATGTTGGTGCCAATTAAGATTTCGATCCACACAAATGCCAACAAGATAAAAGGGCTCATTACTTTGAATAACTTGGTTGTTCATTGTGATGGGTCTAGGGCTGGTGTATCTCTTATGAGAAAGAAAGCAAGACTGAAATTTGGTGGGGTTGAATTGTACAAGATTTCTACTTCCCCAGTCTTAATATTTTTTGGAGATCCACGGAGACATAACCCTTCATGAGTCTGCGATCCTCATCTAATTGGGCTAAAGAGACAGGCTTAGAATATTTTATATTTGAGTGGAGGGTGCTGTCGTCCGCGTAAGTGTGAACTGGGTTGGATGTGCTAGAGATGAGGTCATTGATGTGGAGAAGAAACAAAGTAGGGGCTAAAGCTGAACCTTGATGAACTCCTGCATTAATTGGATACAGTTTAGAGGAATGGCCATCCACAACAGCAGAAATGCTCCTGTTGGAGAGGAAATTTGCTGTCCAGGTACAAAGTTTTGGTGGTAGGCCATAGACCGGAAGTTTATTAAGCAGCGCTGCGTGCCAGACCTGGTCGAATGCTTTGGATATGTCTAGAGCAACAATCTGGGATTCACCGTGTAGTTTCATACACTTGTTCCAAGAATGGGTGACAAAAGAAAGGAGGTCGGCAGTCGATCTGCGCTGACGGAATCCATACTGCCTGTCGTGGATTAGACTGTGTCTTTCAAGAAATTTTAGTAATTCGGTGTTTATATACTTTTCCATCACTTTAGAGACGACTGAAAGGAGAGAAATAGGCCTGTAGTTGCTAGGAAGCGCTTTGGATCCTTTCTTGGGGATGGGTTGTACTCGAGCAGTTTTCCAGGGAATATGCCTTTATTGTAAGATATCTGAAATAGACGAGTCAGGACAGAAGCAAGTTCGGGTGCGCATTTTTTGAGAACAATTGCTGGGATCTCGTCAAGGCCAGAGGCTTTCCTGGTATTAAGAGAAGAAAGCATCTTTCGTGCCTTTTTAGTTTTGAAAATGATATCCGTCATTTTATGCGCGACATTGGGGATTGTTGGTGGTTGAACATTTGGAGGTGGGTTGAGAGTAGAATTGCTGGCGAACAACGAAGCAAAAAGTTCAGCCTTGCTCAGGGCGGTAGAAACAATTTCATCCCCTGAGACAAGAGGTGGGAACGTGCTTTTGCAAAAATTATTTCCAATAGATTTAGCAAGAGTTCAGAAGGGTTTGCCGCCGTTTGAGCTCAAGAGGACTTTGTTTTTGATGTGGTTATTAAACGAGTTTTTTGCCTCAGAAAGAAGGCGGACATAGCGGTTTCTTGCGTCGTTAAATGCTTGACGGTTTTCTTGACTGGGATTGTGTAGAAGCGTTTTGTGAGCTTTGATCTTTTCAAGTCTGGCCTTGTCACAGGATTTAGAGAACCAGGGCTTTTGTGTGGCTGAAGAGGTTTTCTGTGTACGTGGAATAAATAACGCGATGCCAGCTTGGATAATTTCGGTGACGTTTTGTGAGATATCAGAGGGGTCAGGATGAGAGAAGCAGACAGACGCCCATGGAAATAAGGAAAAGTAATCCCGCATTTCGTCCCAGTTTGCGGATTTGTAGTGCCAAACGATACGTGGGTGTGATGACTGTGTGACCTGGGGTTGCATTGCGCAGGAAGCAGTGACTATGCCGTGGCCTGATCGACTCTTCTTATCTCCAAAGAACAGTTCCTCTGGTCCTTCTGGCGCAGATAGACGGGTAATTAGAACAATTACATTATGCTAACCTTTTCTGAATCGTACATTATCCTTCAATTCTTTAACAGTTCCCGTTCGCCTGAGATCAGAATTTTCTGTAGGCGAGGCCTTTTAAATTGAAACAAAATCAAATAAATTTACAACAAAACTTTCATCACTTTGAAAACTTCGACTTTGGAAAAACATTTCTTAATTGTATCCCCAAAGCCTGCGGACATGTTGGCTGGCTTTGCCCTCAAGATCGCTAACTGTGGCTGAAGAAACCTTTTTCCACCCTGTTGTAATCCATATTAATGCACTTGCTAAACTAATGTCTTTTAGTGAATTTTCTTAGAAAAAATTCACTAATGAGGATATACCGACTTTTGAATTCACACCGATAACTCAAATAATAATGGACCGATTTTGATAAAATTTAGCACGTGCCTTCCTTTTGTAAGTCCCTTGGATAAGTTTGTTAGCCAGGAAAATCGAACCAGGTTTTCCGGGATAATTTTGTTTGTTTTTTTTTTAGAAAAAATGTTTATCTCAAAAAAAAATAGAAAAGCCATGGTAACCAAATTTGGTACGCAAGTTAACGATATTAAGGGGAAACTATATACCAAGATTTATTTTTCTAGGTTAAAAGAAAAAGGTTATAAAAATATTTCGTGCCAGATCATTTCTATGAGAATATACTACCATAACGCAGTTGATGCGTCCAGAATTTTTCATTGTCGATTAATGTTTGATTGGCCTGTGGATCCATACGCGTTTCAGGAGGCCTGGGGGCGGTTGACGGTACCCCATTTTCATCATGCACATCTTTAGCCTTAACAAGTATTTGCTGATCGAAAGGTCGAGCTAGTGCAAAATTATCTGCTGAAAATTTATTTGGATGAAAGGGGAACCGTTGTCCATTTATTTTCATTACTGTTATCTTCTTCTGCCTATAATTTTGTAGATATTTTCTAAAAATAAATAAATAAACAAATTAATTGATTGAAAAAAAACTCAGGGCGCAGCAAGTGCGTTATGGAAGTGAATTTTCATAAAAATGTTTTTAATTACAAATATATCGCTCTAATGCGAGCAGGCATCAATTTGGTTACCGGTATAACCCATATAGTAGGAACAATGTACCATATTTTATCAAAATAATTATTTGAAAATGTAGAAAAAAAATCCGTAAATAAACTTTAAATGTTTCTGAGAAAACTGGTCTCCTAGCCAATGAACCTTAGGTTAATAGCAAATTTAGTTATTGAAATTTGAAACATTTAATGAAAATTCGGAACCAAGACGCCCTTCCTACGTTCATACAAAAATTTTCCGAAAATAAAGTTAAATGTTGGTTTCCTAACCAACAAAACTCACGTTAATAGCAAATTGAGTTATTGAAATTTGGAGGATTTAATGAAAATTTGCTACCAAAACGCACTTACTGCGTCCAGATATATATATATATATATATATATATATATATATATATATATATATATATATATATATATATATATATATATATATATATATATATGTAGCTCAAGACACCCTATAATTAATGTATACAAGTTTTTTTCGTATCTTGCATAATGACGGATATATTGAGCTTTAAAGATTTTTTTACGAAAATTCGACACAAATGATACACCATTAACCGATAAACTCTACAGCCAACACTACTGCCAAAGCATCAGAGAAAGGGTCTATTTGAAATGAATTTTCTGGAAATATTTTAGTAAAATGAAGGACAATGACGATTGAAACGAAGAGTTCAGGCTTTGTAAAACATTATTATTGAGACATTTTCCTTCCATAGCTCATATTAGTTTCAGGTTCATTGCCTAAATATTACCAATTTTGACGTTTAAAATCGCGACTTTTGACGTTTTGAGGAAAACCCAAATTTATTTTTATTTAAATGCCTGTAACTTTTTTGTCCTTTAACTTTCAAAACGTAAAAATTGGCAAAGAACTTAAATCTAATACGGGCTATGGAATGCCCGTATTAGATTTAAGTTCTTTGCCTAAATGTTGCCAATTTTGACGTTTTAAATCGCAACGTTAACGTTTTGAGGAAATCCCCAATTTATTTTTCTTCAAATGCCTATAACTTTTTCGTCCTTTAACCTACATAGCTAAATTTTGGTAGGTAACTTACCTATAGTGATATAAACCCGTATGCGTATGAAATTTGGTTGCCCTTACTCTGTTAATTCCGGAGAAATAATTTTTTTTCGATTTTTTTCGAAAGAAAACAAAATTTTCCGGGAAAACCTCGGCGGATTTTCCTGGCTAACGAACTTATCCAACACACTTGCGAAAGGAAGGTACTCACCAAGTTTTATCAAGATCAGTTCATTATTTTTTTTAGTTATAGGTATTGGGTTCCAGGGGTCCTAAATAGCGCTCATTTGAAGAAATTTTTTTCAAAATTCAAAAGTCGGAATCTCCCCATTAGTGAATTTTTTAAAGAAAATTCACTAAAAAACGTCCTGTAGTGAAAACCTAGTTCCCAGTACGTGCAGGGAGATAGTGACTAATTATGGTTCATCCCACTGAGTTAAATTTGTTCTCCATTTTCTAAGCCGTTATTTACCTTTAAATATTAAACGATATTGTCTATTAAAATTCTCCATTATGTACTTTCATACAACGCTTACAATTTTTGATAGTCGCCACTGTAATATCCATTTAAACTCCTGCATTAATTATTTGAAAGCTTCTTGCTTCCGTAGTAAACGCAATATCTAAACATGTACCGAAGGAGTGATTTAATCAAGTGTGGCTTCTGTCGCGTCAGTGATTCCCGAGAAACACAATATGCAGATTTTCCTCTGTCTTGTACTTGAGATAGGAAATCAGATTTATAAATGCAATTTCTTATTCTTGGAGCAACCGGATTATTAGGTCTGCTTTACTAAATTACGTGGTACGTCCGCATCATAGCTTTAATCCCACAAACCCCCGCAGAAAATTCAACATCCTTTGAGTTTTATATCCAAGTTTCTTGTATCAGAGTTTAGTTTGCATTACCATTAGTGGCAAACGGGGGAACGAGAACATTCTAAGGGATTGGCGTCGGTACCCAGCATCCAAATAAGAATTTAGGCAAATTGAATGGAGACAATGACAAATATAATAATGTATTCTGCGGTTTAAATGCCAGCGCCCTCTATTCAAACCATCTATTTCGGTTACACAGAAACTCACTCTGCTCCGTATTTATTCGGCCTATAGCTGGACGCATTTTGTTGTCCTGCGGCAGAGCTCCACTATTTTTACTTTGGTTCAGCATATGGAAGGTTCTCACGGTCTATTATTCAATATCTCTGCTGTACCATTTCTGGTTATCAATCATACTAATCCAGAATTAGAGCACAACGCTGTGTAACGTGCCTTACATGTACAATGATTGATAAAAGAGGAACGACAAGATGTAATTAAACTCGTCAGCTAAGACGACTAATTGTTCGTTTACTCGCTTATTAGGTGAATAGGGGCTAACAATTGGAAGATGCCGTGACTACGAGGCATTATAAATTCTGTCGTGTCTTCCGTTTGTACGAACGGAAAAAATGATGCGTCTGCGTTAATTAAGTACGAGAAAGGATAGTGGTTAAAATCAATAACAGATGAAATAATAAATTATAGGCTCAATATCTTCTGGCAAAATTATAACCCTCAAAGCGAGTGGTTATCTTATTTATGATGTAATGAGGAAACATTAAACTTTAATTGTAAGAAGAAAAGTGATCTAGCCAGCCAGTGGTGAGCTAATATTTAATGTTAATAAAAGGTGGGCTTGGTGCCTTATAATCTGGAGATGTCGAACACAAAAATAAAAATCTAGACTCAGTTATGATTATTTATTGATAAAAATGACTCTATATAACGTATTTCGTTCAGAATGGGTTAAATGTAATGCCGCGAGATACCTAAATGTTTAAATCAAAATAAATGCGCGCGTTAACATTACTAGTTTATAGAGACTATCATCGTGGTTCTAATTACCCGTTAAACACTCGTGAAGGGCCAAAGGAATTGTTTGTGGAGCATATTTATGAATACACGTGATAAAGTAATAACAATTTAATATGAGTTACAAAGTGAAATACAAAAAACTCTGGACGCAGCAAGTGCGTTATGGTAGTGAATTTTCATAAAAATGTTTTTAATCGCAAATATGTGTGTTTCCTTTTTAAGAAAGCAGGCATCAATTTTGGTTACCAGTATAACCTATATAGTAAAAACAATGTGCCATGTTTCATAAAAATAACTTTATTGTGTGAAAATGTACAAAAATTTCCAAAAGCAAACTTAAAGTGTTCCCGGAAAAACTCGTTTCTTGGTCAACCTTATAGGTTAATAGCAAATTGAGCTATTCAAATTTGAAACATTTAATGAAAATTCGCTACCATAACGCACTTGCTGCGTCCCGAATTACTTTTCTTACAAACATGCATCGCTGAAAAATTTAATAATGCAATAACATAAGGCGTGTTTGATTAAAAAAAAAAGAAGAAAATTTGTATCACCAACGACTTATGGGCCATCCTGTGATTGTAGAAATATTTTTTTAAGATGTAGCTCAAGACACCCTATAATTAATATATACAAATTTTCTTCATATCTTGTATAATAACGGATATATTGAGCTTTATTGATTTTTGACGAAAATTCGACAAAACTTATATACCATTAAACGATAAACTCTAAAGCTAAGGCTACTGCCAAGCATGAGAGAAAGGGTCTATTTGAAATGAATTTTCTGGAAACATTTTAGTAAAATGAAGGACAATGACGGTTGAAACTAAGACTTCAGAGTTTGTAAAACATCCTTCTTGAGACATTTGATTTCCATATCCCGTATTAGATTCAAGTTCTTTGCCTAAATGTTGCCGATTTTGACGTTTTAAATCGCAACTTTGACGTTTTGAGGAAAACCCCAATTTATTTGTCTTTAAATGCCTATAACTTTTTTGTCTTTTGACCTACATAGCTAAATTTTGGTAGGTAGATTACCTATAAGGATATTAACTAGCGTACCAAATTTGGTTGCCCTTACTTTGTTAATTCCGGAGATATAATTTTTTTTCGAAAGAAAACACAAAATTTTCCGGGAAAACCTGGTCAGATTTTCCTGGCTAACGAACTTATCCAAGCCATTTGCAAAAGGAATTTTTCCACCAAATTTAGTCAAAATCGGCCTATTATTTTTTGAGTTATCGGTGTGATACATATATATATATATATATATATATATATATATATATATATATATATATATATATATATATATATATATATATATATATATATATATATATATATATATATATATATATATATATATATATATATATATATATATATATATATATATATATATATATATATATATATATATATATATATATATATATATAAACATATAAAAATTGAAACTGACCCCGGATATGTGTTCTAGGGGGCCTAGTTCGCGGTCATTTGAAGAAATTTTTTCAAAATTCAAAAGTCGGGATCTCCTCATTAGTGAATTTTTTTAAGAAAATTCACTAAAATGTATATTGTGATCCAATAATGATATACAATAAAAGGGTGAGTTACGATTGGAGAAGGAGAAGCAGATTGCCGTAACCAGCACGCGATGGTGTCGCTGATAACTGGTGCTGTCATCCAAAGGGCCAAGGTGTGTCACATGACCAGATGGCGACTGTGAAGACTTGCGGTGTTGATGCCGTGGTTGAATGAATTTCTACTAACATGGATCAGTCGCTCATCGGGAGATTGGTTCTCCCACGATGAGGCTCACTGACCTGTCCACGTGTCCTCTGATGCTCTCTGACCGCTGGAACGACGACGCAGTTAACTTGGGTATGACGACAGCATAATCAACTATTATGCCGTGTCTGACAACACTCACGGTTTAGCCGGTCGGGATGACCTTACTGGACGCTGGACGACATGGAAGTGGTTTAATCTTGAGATATCTCGTAGCTGCTGACTCTTGATGACACCTGTCACAGGGATACCAGTGTTGTACGCCGGAGGTTGCTGTTGTTGCCAATTGTGTCGTAAAGTAGTTTAAAGTATTAACTTTACTAATCTGCTGTATAATAAAATAGTGTACAATTCGAACATTTTTTAGCTGCTTCCGTGAGATTAGCTTCCGTAAACTACTCTATCTCGTTCAACTTAGATGGATGGGCAGATATGGTACTGCCAAATTAGAATACTACCAATAATATGGGCAGATTAGTGCCAGAATTAGAAGGGTTGGGCATAGATGGCAATGAGCGACTCATATGTAAGAGTTGCAACCCAGAAGTAAAAATTCATTATTTTTGTGTAATGAAGTTAACTTTGTTTAGCTAAAACGAAAACTAGCTATGTTTTAACATTTAATGTTTTTAATTCTCGCCCTAATTAGTTCGTATACAGTAGGAAGTTTCACATATTTACGTCGGCGACTGCTAGATTAGCTTGACATGGAGAGAACTAACTTTTATTAAAATATAATTTATGCAAAGAGGTTCTGAAAGAAATGTGCAACCAACTACCCCACGGCGGTGGCTTTTCTAACAAACGGAACTCCAGATTTAATATTAAATCAGACCGCATAATTGCAAAAAAATCTACAAAAAGCTAAAATAGTTGGCACGAGAAAACTGAATAATGGCATCATCATATTTAATAAACTCGTACTTTTCCTGGATCATTTTAAAAGCCACGAAGCGTCAACAAAGTTTTGCAGCCTGTACTTTACTATAAAGCTGTTTTTGCATAAACGGAAAATTAATATCTCTGCTTATTTATTAAGTAATGACACAATTTACACCGCATGTCATCTCTCGTGAGGCTGAGTTTGCTCCTGACAGATTAGAATTTTCAAAATGAGTTGTTGCAACTTTCGTTGTAAAAACCAAGCACATACAACGTGTTAGTTTGTCGGGTTCTCAAAAACAACAGAACGACAGTAGACTGAAGACTGTGCTATCTAAGAGTTAGAACATGGTGTGTTTGTATCATCGAAAAGTAGTTTGTTATTCTCAAGGGTTCATTTATATAGGGTATCCCAGTTAAAACTTTCCACCTGGAAAACTATGGGAATTAAAAAACGACTTTGTTTTCAAGTGAGATACATGATGGCGTAAGTTTTGGTGTCTGCGAACCTACTCCTTAGGCAGTGGCGTGAAAAACACTTCAATTTTAAATGGCACCCTATGTTGAGTGACATCTCAGTTTAAAGCTTTCTTAATTCTGCTCACGACAACATACGACTTTTTAGTGAATTTCATTAAGAAAATTAAGAAAATTCACTAATAGAGAGGTATCAATGGTGAGACTTCCGGCAAGGGCGCGAAAAACACTTCAATTTTAAATGGCACCCTATGTTGAGTGACACCTTAGTTTAAAGCTTTATCAATTCTGCTCACGACAACATACGAATTTTAGTGAATTTTCATTAAGAAAAGTCACTAATAGAGAGGTATCAATGGTAAGACTTCCGACAGGGGCGTGAAAAACACTTCAATTTTAAATGGCAATCTATGTTGAGTGACACCTTAGTTTAAAGCTTTATCAATTCTGCTCACGACAACATACGAATTTTAGTGAATTTTCATTAAGAAAAGTCACTAATAGAGAGGTATCAATGGTAAGACTTCCGACAGGGGCGTGAAAAACACTTCAATTTTAAATGGCACTCTATGTTGAGTGACACCTCAGTTTAAAGCTTTCTTAGTTCTCCTCACGACAACATACGACTTTTTAGTAAATTTTGATTACGAAAATTAAGAAAATTCACTAATAGAGAGGTATCAATGGTAAGATTTCCGGCAGGGGCGTGAAAACACTTCAAAATTTTAAATGGCACCCTATGTTGAATGACACCTCAGTTTAAAGCCTTCTCAGTTCTGCTCACGACAACATACGCCTTTTTAGTTAATTTTCATTAAGAAAATTATGAAAATTCACTAATAGAGAGGTATTAATGGTAAGACTTCCGGCAGGGGCATGAAAAACACTTCAATTTTAAATGGCACCCTATGTTGAGTGATACCTCAGTTTAAAGCTTTCTCAGTTCTGCTCACGACAACATACGACTTTTTAGTGAATTTTCATTAAGAAAATTATGAAAATTCACTAATAGAGAGGTTACAATGGTAAGACTTCCGGCAGGGGGGGTGAAAAACACTTCAATTTTAAATGGCACCCTATGTTGAGTGACACCTCAGTTTAAAGCTTTCTCAATTCTGCTCACGACAACATACGACTTTTTAGTGAATTTTCATTAAGAAAATTTAGACTTCTGGAAATTTTCTTCAGATGAGCGTGAATCAGGGCTCCTGGAATCCATATCGAAGGCCAGTTAAATATATATATATATATATATATATATATATATATATATATATATATATATATATATATATATATATATATATATATATATATATATATATATATATATATATATATATATATATAATGTGTGTGTATGTGTATATCCAAACGATAACTCAAAAATATTTCACTGATTTGGACCAAATTTAAAAATTTACCTTATTTTGTTAATAGCTTGGATGAGTTTGTCAGATCTTAACGCCCAATTTTTCGTAACAAAAGGATTTTTTTAAACGAAATATCTTTCAAATTATTTAACGTTGTGACAATGTGGAAGTAAAATAATTTTGGTCTAGTTGTTCCATGCAGCAAAATTTGTTTTTTTTAATGACTAATCATAATTATTATTTTTAAAGATTTAAAGCTTCTCCTACTGGGGTTTACATTAACTTCCTGGAGTATATATAGCAAATCATAGATTACACTTTTCACCCAACTTTCGGCTTTCATAGTTACGACGCGACCCAATTTATACACACTAAATCATAACTGTTACTTAGATCCTGAAATGTGAAGACAGTTTTTAAATTTATGGAATTGCCTTTAAATATACCTGTACACGCACTCAACTCTTCTAGTCTGGTTTTATGCAAAAATCGATATAAATATTAAATCCGCCATAATTATGTGTAATTTTCCAACGATAACCCTTCGTATATTGACTTTTATAAGGCAATAAATGGGAACGGCGAGGGTTTGATGAAAATATATACGATAAATACGAACGATAAAATTGTTTGAGTACTTGCCATTACCAACAGGGTAATTTTGCCTTTGTGACATTTATTGCTTCAAGAAAATATTACCTTATATGTAGTGAAAATGGATTGGACTTCAATCCACCATAAATGTTTAAAACCATTTATTGATTGTTGTTGCCATTGGTGATATCGCTCCATGCTGAATACAGACCTAGAGACACTCTGGTTTCACAGAGATTGTTTCTATCTCATCCTATAATATCAATATTGCCAAGATACATGGACATACCTCCTTGTTAGGTCTTTTGGCCGTTTAGCTTTGTATCAATTTTGGCAGCACTGTCGTTTCTTATCTTCATTACCTGAAAAACTTGTTATTATGCTGGTTTTTACTTTAGTTTTTCAACATATCACCACGTTAATGAGAAGAATCTAAAATTAATAAAAAATGTTAGACAAACAGGGAAGCTAAAGGAATAAAATTCATTTATCCGCAAAAAATAGTTTTTGTGGAAAACGCTGAGACCTGTGAAGTTTAATTTGTCAAACATTATCTTATAATTATAATTAAAAAATTAAACTCCCACCATTTTACGCCCACCATATTATACATTTTTTTTAAATAGCAACCCTACATTTTTTAATCACAATTCGATGGATCACATTTTTCTGAATGCGGAGATATCCCATCTGTATTGTCTAATATTACAGTTTTCAATACAGGTGGAAATTTTATACCGGAATATTAAAACTAAACAGTTTACCCCGAAAATTGAAGTTTCGAAAATAAACTTAATAAAAACGTCCCTTTCCTATAATAAATGTTCAAAATGTTCTCCATTCACTTGCACACAGCGAAATAATCTGCTCTGGAATTCTTCCCTAACTCTGTTCAACACGTCAGGCGTTACGTTCCTAATTTCTGTTATTTTCATTTTCAAATCATCTAAATCAGCAGGTTGTGTTTTATACACTCTGTTTTTAAGGTATCCCCATAAAAAGAAATCAAGAGGTGTAAGATCTGGTGATCTAGCGGGCCATTCTATGAAACCTCTTCGTCCAATCCACCTTTGTGGAAAGACTTCGTCTAAATACTCCCGTAGTTGAAGAGAAAAGTGGGTCGGTGCACCGTCTTGTTGAAACCATATCCTTTTATGGGGAATATTAGGTTCCATTACATTTGGATACAATTCTGATAACATTGGGACAACCTGTTCTCTTAGCATTTTTGAATATCTTGGACCATTTAGATTTTTTATAAAAAACAGGTGATCACCAATAATACGTGATCACCAATAATACCAGCCCAAACGTTAAACTTTTGAGGACGCTGAGTGTGTGTTTGTCGCATCCAGTGGGGGTTTTCGGCAGCCCAGTATCTGCACTTTTGCCTGTTTACGTCGCCATTCAAAAGAAATGTTGCTTCATCGGAAAACAGAAGAAATAACATTTCTATGTAACATGTCCAGCAGTTGTTCACAAAATTGCAGTCTTCTATCAGAATCACCGTCAATCAACTCTTGAACGTGTTGTAGTTTATAGGGATGCATTTTTGTTTTGTTTTTGAGACACCTTAAAACTGTTGATTGACTAACATCATTTCCACGTGCAACTTGACGGGTAGAAGTTGTTGGTTCTTCTTGACAAGCTGATAAAATATAGAGTTTTACATCTTCTTTAACAAACTTGGGTCTGCTAGGCAGTGGTTTAACGTGTCTATAATCACGAAACTGTGAATGTATCTTTTTTTTATTAAATAGGTTAACAACTTGTGCCTGTGTTCTACAGATATCACCATACCAAATCATCAGTAATATTTATGTTCGCAGAGTATTTCGGAAGTATTATTGTAGTATTGTAAGTTTCTAAACAAAAATGGTTTTGTCGGAAAGGCAACGTATCGAAGTCTTGATATTGTTAGGATGTGGAGATAAAATAAGAAGTCAAAGTGAAGTGTGCACATTATTTAATGCTAAATATCCGGAAAAACAAAGTTCACAGGGCACTGTTAGTAAAATATTTTACAAATTTGATGAACATGGCACCGTAAATGACTTGCCTAGGAATGGACGGCCACGTGTTTTAGGCGACGATGAAAACTTAGATATTGCATTATCTCTGCAGGATAATCCGCATGTTTCAACAGTTTCATTGGCTCAAAATCATGATACATCTAGACGTACTATTGGAAGATTTTTGAAAGCAGAAAAATACCACCCTTATAAAGTATAACTTGCCCAAGAGCTTTTAGAAGATGACTATGACAGGCGTTCGAAATTTTGCGAAGAAATGATGAGACGGTGTGACGAGAATAATAGGTTTCCACAGAACATATTATTTTCTAATGAAGTACTTTCTATTTCAACGGGGTGGTTAACAGACATAATTATCGTTTCTGGAGTCAAGAAAATCCACGATGGATATTTGAAGCGCATACTCAGCGGCCGCAGAAAGTAAATGTATGGGCAGGTATCATTAATAACGGAATTTTAGGGCCATTCTTTTTTGAAGGAAACCTCACAGCTGAACGGTACCTAGATTTATTAACCTTCGAGTTGATGCCTGCTCTAGCTGTAATTTTTCCCAATGAAGTGATCCAGATATACCTAATGAAACAATTTGGTTTGGGCAAGATGGTGCTCCCCCGCATTTTGGTGTCAATGTGACAAGATATTTAGATCAGATATTTCCAGGTCGCTGGATTGGACGACGTGGTACAATTGAATTGCCACCGAGGTCCCCAGACTTAACGCCTCTAGACTACTTTCTTTGGGGATATTTAAAAGAAAAAAGTTTACCAAAATAGGCCAAATAATATTGAAGATTTGAAAAACAAAATTAGATTGGAGACACATAACATACCGGATGAAGCCATTCGGAATTCCGTCGACGGATTTTACCATCGTCTGGGAGCATGCCAAGTAGAGGGTGGAAGACATTTCCAGCCTTTGCCGCGTTAAACAGCCTTTTTGTTGATTTTTGTTTTGCTGCGTTACATTTTATTTATTTTTTTGGCAAAATAAATAACAAATAAACCATAACTATGTATTGTTACAATGTCACAAAATGACAGAACGTGAAACAATGAAAATTTCTTACCTAGAAAAGTAAGAAACACATCAATGTTTTATCATTTCCGCTTATTTAAACAGGGATTTTTTTTAAACTTTAACAATCGCGATTTTGAAGTAGCTTGACGGAATCGCGCCAAAATTTATGAGCATACTGTACGAGAGCTTTCAAATGATGAATCACAAGTTGTATGTTTCCATTTAAAAAAATATCGATGTGGTCATATCTTTGACAAATGCATATAAAAAAAAAACAAATAAACGTCAAAATGTGAGCATATATAAAACTAAATTGACGTGTCCGAGTGTTTTCCCCAAAAGTTAAAGGTTAAGGGTATATTAACTTTATTCCGGACTTCTGGGCAGCACTATATATATATATATATATATATATATATATATATATATATATATATATATATATATATATATATATATATATATATATATATATATATATATATATATATATATATATATATATATATATATATATATATATATATATATATATATAAAACTGACCTTTGGGTTCTAGGCGCTCTATCTCATTCACCCTCGTTTAAAAACTTTTTTTTTTAATTCGAAACTTACTTTTCTCTCCAAGCAAAATTTTCTGTATGAAAACTCTCTTAAAAATAAATATACTCAGACAATTATTTATTGTAGGCACAAATCCAAAGCAATTTAAAAATCTTATATTAAAATTAAAAGCATTTTATAAGGGTTTATACCAATACTCTTTTCGGTTCACTTTTTCATAAGAAATTAAATGTCAAAGCAATTGCTGTATATTAAAAAGAAACCAAGTGATTTGGGGAAATTATTAGAGTCATGCTGAGACGCTCGAGGCTGTATAATGCTGATGAAAATACTAAATTATGATGTAATTTTTGGTATGCTGGCTTTTTTAATTAAAGAAAATCTCTTCTAATTTACTTATAAAACAGAACTAAATGAATTCTAAAAAATTATACTATCACACTTTTACTTCATTTTTCTGTAAGTCATAACTTTTTATTAGAGAAAAAAATTACTGTAACCTTGTGTAGTAACAAACTGTCTGTTACGTTTTCAACATAACATTTTTAAGAAAGAAAATTTCGGGACGCAGCAATTGCGTTATGGTAGCGAATTTTCATTAAAAACATTTCAAATTTGTATAACTCAATTTTCTATAAACCTAGAAAGTTGAAATTTGTTACGTAGTAAGGTATTTATGAGTGAAACATACCAACAAAATGCCATCAAAATAACATTGTTATTTTTTGCGATATTTTTTTTCCGAAAAATCAATTTTTTTTGGAAAAACTGGTTCGATAGGGCTGGCTAAACTCGTCTGAGCTATTAATAAAAAGTTCAGGAGGCAGCAAGTGCGTTAAGATAGTGAATTTTTATTAAATGCTTCAAATTTGATTAACTCAATTTTCTATTAACTTAGAAAATTTAATTTTGGTATGTAGTAAGGTCGTTCCTAATGCAAGATACCCACCAAATTTCATTAAAATAACTTTGTAATTTTCGGAGAAAAAATTTTTTTTCGAAAGAAATTTCAAAATTTGAATAGAACAATTTTCTATAAACTTAGAAAGTTGAATTTTGGTATGTATGAAGGTCTCTCCTAAAGCACTATATCCATTTAATTTCATTAAATGAGCTTTGTAATTTTCGGAGAAAAAAGTTTTTTTCGAAAGAAAACTTAAAATTTTCCCGGAAAACCCCGTCCGATTTTGAGCAAGTTGAATGCTTGCACGTTCCACTCTTCGGAGGGAGCGTAAAGCCGTCGAATTCGTGTACCACACATGGTGGACATGTCATGCACAATAAGCGCAAGGCTGCGGTACTATCGGGTCGACAAAGACGCGGACGAGCCGAAAGGAAAAAAATTGTGGGCACGTTAAAGATGCCTACCCTCCTTACGGAAATTTTCAGGATAGTGGGCTGATACTGCTCCCTAGCGTTGGTGATCGTTGGTCATAGTAGCGGAAATGAAAAAAACGTGACGTTGAAGAGATAAAAATTTTATATAACATAAGGACCCCGAAAAAAGCTAGTACCGAAGCAGATGTCGCATTTGTGACTGAAGTTGAATGAAAGTCCAAATTTGTAAATTCGTCGTCGTTCACAAGAACTCGGAGTTTGTCCGTCCATCACATGGAAACGTTTACGTAAAGATCTTGGTTTACATGAGAAGGTCAAGAATTAAAGCACAATGACCATGGCTTGCGTCGTTTCTTTGCTGATTGGGCTCACGAACTGTTGCAAACTGATCAATTTTTTCACGGAGAACTTGTGTTCAGCAATGAAGCCCATTTTTGGTTGAATAGGTACGTTAGCAAACGAAATTGCTCTATGCAGTGTGAAAATAATCCGAGGGAACTTTGCCAGACTTCTTTGTATGCAGAAGTATTAACTGTGTCGTTGATTATCAGCCAGCGCCATCTGTACGGTTCAGAAAAAGGCTAAACGTATTGTCGCGAAATACTAAATGTTTGAATTAAACTAAAGTGCGGGCATTAGCATTATTAGTTTAGACAGACTATCATAATGGTTCTAGTACACGTTTATATACTGTAGAAGGACCAGAGGAATTGTTTATTGTGGGCGCATACTTATAATGACTACAAGTGGTAAAACAATAACAATTTAATATGAGAGTTACAAATTTACATACAAAAATGATTGGGTGAGTTACGATTGGAGATGTGTATGTTGCCGTAACCAGCACGTGGATGATGTCGCTGGTAGCTGGGGGCGTCATCCAAATGGGCTAAGGTGTTTCACGTGTCGAGGTGACAGATGTGGATTGCGGTGTGTTGATTCCGCGGTTGAAGGGACTTCTAATTACGGGTCAGTCGCTCGTCGGAAGACTGGTTTTTCCCACAACGAGGCTCACTGACATGTGTCCACGAATCAAGGTGACAACCGTGGGTTTTGATGTCTTCACTACGGGCGCGGGCCAGGCGATCTTCCTATGATGCTCCCTAACCTCTGGACGACGACGAAGTTAACTTTGGTATGACCACAGCATAATCAACTATCATGCTGTGTCTGACTACCGC
Organism: Tillus elongatus; assembly: GCA_964006375.1. Taxonomy (NCBI): domain Eukaryota; kingdom Metazoa; phylum Arthropoda; class Insecta; order Coleoptera; family Cleridae; genus Tillus; species Tillus elongatus. The sequence continues at coordinate 18,602,795 of OZ023267.1, read as the reverse complement.
TCACGGTTCAGCCTGTCTTGACACGACCTCACCGAACGCTGGATGACGAGGAAGTGATCGAGTTTTGGACTCTCTTGTAGCTGCCTCTCTCGGTTGTTGCCGCTTGATGACACCTGACACACGGGCGCCACTGTCGGTACCTGCGCGTCTGGTGGCTGTTGTAGGCATGAAGGGAAGTTGCAGGCTAATCAAGGACAGGGTGGGACACGGTGATGTTAGGCGTCAGGATTCGACAATATTAAAACACAATACCATCGTCCGTCCATATAGCTTTGAAACACGGAACAAGTTGCCGTTACTGCGAATGGTGTGCCATATTGAAATGTACTTCATGCATTTTTATTATAAAAAAAACAATGAGATGATCGAGACTATATGTTTTTAATAAGGTGATGCTACCATGTACCATACAAACCACTGATTTATAATAATAATAATCTTTATTGTTTGTAATTGTACAATATGACAATAAAAATAAATCCTGCGACTTGTGGGGTATTTAGACATGATTTTGCAATCAGTGCTTTAAATATGTTTCACATCCATCTAATGACACACTTCAAATTTTAAATCACTATCATCTCTTGACCCTAAATTTTTCCTTCTTCACCCATCTTAAATTTCAAGCAAAACCTTCACTGCCTGATGTTGCTTTCCATACCAAATTGATGCGCAACAAATGTGCTTTCTTTACGTTTTATATTATTATTAAACTTATAATTTTTAGAGTCTCGTTGGTCCAGTGGTGAGAACGTGTGGCTCTGGTCTAGAGATGCCCGGATCAGATCTGAACCGGTTCAAAGATTCGGATCTTTAAAAAGATCGGAATGAACCGACTCTTAAAATTATGAATGACGGATCCTGAATCCGAGTTTGATCTGTCCTGAGTCGTGAGTCGTGAGGCAACGAACCGATCGCTATTGACCCTGACTCTGGTACTCTGACGTATGTTATGACTGATCCGGCTGATCCGCTGTTACGTTCTCGTTCTCGGCTCTCAAATCACCGCTCTGTAAGAAACGAAAAGAGAATCAAAAGATTCGGGTTGAATAAGGCACTCCTAGATAACACGAACCGAGATCCGAACCCTTAAAAATTCAGAATTCAACTTAGAAGCCTGCGTGTTGTAATTTAAGTATTTAGATTATTGAAGGTTTGATATTTTTTATTGGGTATATATTATATCGTTTGTAGAATATATTTTTCTTGTACCTACATATTGTGTAAATTACTTACTTATCCAATAGTAGGTAATAATAGCAACAATAGAAATATAATTATACATTCATTTTTTTTTAAACATTTATTACATATTAACATGTAAAAATATTTTTTCATTTGTTTTTTTTTCTCAATGGAGTTCTTGTTTCCGTTACAATTTCACCGCTTTTACTAAAAATTCTTGCACATGGCACTGAAGTAGCCATAAGACATCATCTTTTTTTAACACATTCATATAATCTTGGATATATATTTCAATCCGTATAATAGGTTCTCGCTCTTGATCACCTCTTTGGTTTTGGTCGATCTTACTGAATGCAGTATGTATCAAGTCACAGTCACGCCAGACAGAGATTCATTGGGATTCAAGAACCGGTTCAAGGTTCCGGATCTTCAAAAAGATCCGGTGCCGGTGATCCGACTCTTCGAAAAGATCCTTTGCCATCTCTACTCTGGACTCAAGGTTCCCAGGCTCGATTCTTGGGGGTCCCCTTTCAGTTTTTCAGTACATGGTGTAAAATCAACATCAACCGAGATTGTGGCATTGTATTTGAGCAAGTTGAATGTCTGCACGTTCCGCCCTTCAGAGTGAGCGTAAAGCCGTCGGTCCCATGCGATGCTGGGGACTCGAAACATTCCTATGCTCCTTATAGAAAGGCAGAGGTTCGGTAAATTTTCCAGGATAGTGAGGTGAAACTGCTCCCTGGCAGCAGTGATTGGCCATAGTTGCGGAAACAGAGCGACGTTAAAAGAAAAGGAAAAAGAAAAAAGCTTATTAGTTTTGTAAGGGCAAAATTATACAGACTTTTAATAATGACATTTAACCTCAAGTTAGGAAGGAACAATTATAGGGCGCCAAGTGAGCCTTAAATATTTGATAACCTTAAAAGAGTACCAAAAAGGTTAATTTAAAATATGTAGCATAAAATTAGTAAAGGGTTATATGAAAATCAGGTGCGAATTTACAATAAGTGAACTCAAATTTATTATTTCATAACAATGAATTTTGATTGCAACGTCATTTGAAGAAATTGTCTTGTTAATTGGCTTTCGATATCCTGCGACTCGACGGATCTTGGTTTCTTTCTTTTGGAGTGTGTTACACAACTGCTCTTAAAGTATTGCAGCTCAATATAACTGTGGTTATTTATCAGATCATGTTATTTTCCAACCATAAATGTTATAGATCATTAATTTACAAGAATGAAAAACAAATCATTGCATCCATTTTAGTGAAGTTTCGTAGAAAAAATTCACTGTTGGGGAGATCCCGACTTTTGAATTTTAAAAAAATGTTTGCAAATCAGCGCGAACTAGGACCCCTAGAACCCATATCCGCGGTCAGTTTCAATTTTTATATGTTTATATATATATATATATATATATATATATATATATATATATATATATATATATATATATATATATATATATATATATATATGTATCACACCGATAACTCAAAAAATAATGGGCCGATTTTTATAAAATTTGGCACATACCTTCCTTTTGTAAATGGCTTGGATAAGTTCGTTAGTCGGGAAAATCAGACGAGGTTTTCCGGGAAAATTTTTAGTTTTCATTCAAAAAAAATTTTATCTCCGGAATTAACAAAGTAAGGGCAATGCGGGTTCATATCATCATAGATAAGCTACCTACTAAAATTTAGCTCTGTATGTTAAAGGTCAAAAAAGTTACAGGCATTTGAAGAAAAATAAATTTGGGTTTTCATCAAAACGTCAAAGTCGCGATTTAAAATGTCCAAATTGGTAATATTTAGGCAATGAACCTAAAATTAATATGAGCTATAGAAAGAAAATGCCTCAAGAAGAATGCTTTACAAAACCTGAACTCTTAGTTTCAATCGTCATTGTCCTTCAATTACTAAAATATTCCCAGAAAATTCATTTAAAATAGACCCTTTCTCTGATACTTTGGCAGTAGTATTGGCTATAGAGTTTATCGTTTAATGGTATATCATTTTTGTCAAATTTTCGTAAAAAATCATTAAAGCTGAATATATCGGTTATTATGCAAGTTACGAAAAAAAAATGGTATACATTAATTATAAGGTGTCTTGAGCTACATCTTAAAAAATATTTCCACAATTACAGGTGGCCCATAAGTCGTTGGTGATTCAAATTTTCTTTTTTTTTTAATCGAACACGCCCTATGTTATTGCATTTTTGCATTTTCCATATAAATATAATACATATTTGTAAGAAAAGAAATTCGGGACGCAGCAAGTGCGTTATGGTAGCGAATTTTCATTCAATGCTTCAAATTTGAATAGCTCAATTTGCTACTAACCTACAATGTTGACCAGGAAACCAGTTTTTTCGGGAAAAATTTAAGTTTACTTTCGGAAATTTTTGTACATTTTCAAACAATAAAGTTATTTTGATGAAACATGGCACATTGTTTCTACTATATAGATTGTTGCCTGCTTTCTTAAAAAACATGTTTGCTATTAAAAAGATTTTAATGAAAATTCACTACCATAACGCACTTGCTGCGTCCAGAAGTTTTTCGTTATGTTAAAGTTCCGACGCACTTTTTATATTTAACCTTGAAGCTTAAAATTTTTTTTTGCTGGATGCTACATTTCAGGTGAAATTTTCTCTTTCTCTTACGTACAATATAAATCGATGTTACAGATGCTTAAGGTGAGAAAAGCGCTAACAACTTGTGAAGTTGAGTAAATTGAATGTTCGGAAGTTACGTTTAGTTCCAAATTATTTCTAACAGCTATTAACATCCATTAAGAGCATTTTAGGGCTAATCAAGTAATGTTAGGTCATTCCTATCGTTCAAAGCTTATTTGAGTGCTGATGTATCCACAGACGATAAGTATTGATTTTGAATATGATTGATGATTTGTAAACTTTTTTTATAAGCGTTTGAGATAATTAATGAACTTTAATAAAGTATAAAGAATGCCAAGTAAAGTACAAAACCATGAACAACAAAAAAGTTTGCTGAAAGCATCGTATCAGAATAAGAAAGTGATTCATGCCTGGTTACTAAAAGGGATTTATCTGTATTTATCTTCCGGGAATAACTAAAATCAATGTAAACATACAAACAGCGCTCAACAACAGTGTAAAATGGGAAGCTTACTTTGGAAGAAGGCAGCTCATGGAAAACTGAAATCCCAGTATGTTTTAGCAAACTGAAACATGAAGCTATTGTTCTCGGAGGGGTGCAAGTTGCAAGTAACAAAAAGCATTCCGTCTCCCTTATTTTATGCTATATGATGCGTAACACCATTAACCTCATCGTATATCAAATGCCAAGACATTTTCCTATCAAAAATTCAACTTGGTTTGTCTCTTTATTGCCAGAGTATTTTATTATCGCAATAAACATCTAATGGATAAAACGCTGGATGACTGTAATAGTTCAAATCACCGAAATTGCTGTTGTGGCAACGTTAAAACTGGTAATCATGCATTTGGGTCAAATTAATACTAAAAACGGTTATTATTTTTTAATTAACTCTGGAAAGTGCATCTTCACAGCTAGCAACTACCAAAATACAGAACAGGGATTTTTTCCAGTTGTGATGATTTATCGAGATATTTACTTGCCTCGTTTAAAGTAAACAAATCTCGGGACGCAGCAAGTGCGTTATGGTAGTGAATTTTCATAAAACTATTTTTTAATAGCAATAATGTGTGTTTTTTTAAGAAAGCAGGCATCAAATTTGGTTACCAGTATAATCTATATAGTAAAAACAATGTGCCATGTTTCATCAAAATAACTTTATTGTTTGAAAATGTAGAAAAATTTCCAAAAGTAAACTTAAAGTGTTCCCGAAAAAACTCGTTTTTTGATCAACCTTATTGGTTAATAGCAAATTGAGCTATTCAAATATTAAGCATTTGATCAAAATTCGCTACCATAACGCACTTACTACGTCCAGAATTTTTGTTCTTACAAACATGCATTATATTTCGATGGAAAATGCAAAAAATGCAATAACATAAGGCGTGTTTGATTTAAAAAAAAAAAAAATTTGTATCACCAACGACTTATGGGCCACCCTGTGATTGTAGAAATATTTTTTTAAGATGTAGCTTAAGACACCCTATAATTAATATATACAATTTTTTTTCATATCTGGTATAATAACAGATATATTGAGCTTTATTGATTTTTTTAACGAAAATTCTACAAAAATTATATACTATTAACGATAAACTCTATAGCTAAGACTACTGCCAAGCGTCAGAGAAAGGGTCTATTTGAAATAAATTTTCTGGAAACATTTTATTAAAATGAAGGACAATGACGGTTGAAACTAAGACTTCAGGGTTTGTAAAACATTCTTCTTGAGACATTTTATTTCCATAGCCCGTATTAGATTCAAGTTATTTGCCTAAATGTTGCCAATTTTGACGTTTAAATCGCAACTTTGACGTTTTGTGAAAAACCCCAATTTATTTTTGTTTAAATGCCTATAACTTTTTGTCTTTTGACCTACAGAGCTAAATTTTGGTAGGCAACTTGCTTATAATGATATAAACCCGCATATAAAATTTGGTTGCCCTTACTTTGTTAATTTTAGAGATATAAATTTTTTTCGAAAGAAAACACAAAATTTTCCGGGAAAACCTCGTCGGATTTTACTGGATAACGAACATATCCAAGCCACTTGCAAAAGGAAGGTACTCACCAATTTTGACGTTTAAAATCGCGATTTTGACGTTTTGAGGAGAACCCAAATTTATTTTTCTTTGAATGCCTGTAACTTTTTTGTCATTTAATCTACGGAGCTAAATTTTGGTATGTGACTTGCCTCTAATGATATAAACCTGCGTATGAAATTTGATTGCCCTTACTTTGTTCATTTTGGAGATATAAATTTTTTTCGAAAGAAAACACAAAATTTTCCGGGAAAACCTTGGCGAATTCTCCTGGCTAACGAACCTATCCAAGCGATTTGCGAAAGGAAGGTATGTGCCAAATTTTATCAAAATCGGTCCATTATTTTTTAAGTTATAGGTGTGACACATAAATATATATATATATATATATATATATATATATATATATATATATATATATATATATATATATATATATATATATATAAACATATAAAGTCCGAAACTGACTTCGGATTTGGGTTCCGGGGGTCCTAAATAGCGCTCATTTGAAGAAATTTTTTCCAAATTCGAAAGTCGAGATCTCCTCATTAGTGAATTTTTTTTAAGAAAATTCACTAAAAAGTTCTGAGGTAACACATAAAAAACATACAGGCGAATTGAAAACCTCCTCCTTGTTTGAAATCGGTTTAAAAAAAGCAAATAAAACGTATTTGGGCTTGACCGGGATTTGAACCTGGGAGCTCCCGCACTCTAAGCGGAAATCATACCTGTAGACCAACGAGTCAGTTGTTGGAAGTTTGTTTTAATGTCGTATTCCAGCGGGCGTTCTAATCATTTTAGTCATAATTCATGTTTAATCATTTATTTATATAAAAATTACAAATTAATACCTAGTTATTAAATTAAATACTGAAATCTCGGATAAGTTTTGTTTCCGCGGAAACACTGTTTCTTTCTCAACAGAATGAATGGTTGGTTGTGATCCACAATCATCATCAATGTAGTCGAAGCCAATTAAATACGCATTATTAAGGATAACTCGAAAACTACTAGTCAGATCCTGATAACATTTATATGGGACCACACGAGAAGCACCAGCTTTCAAATAAAATAAAAACATACAGGCGAATTGAGAACCTCCTCCTTTTTTTTAAGTCGGTTAAAAATGAAGGACAATGACGGTTGAAACTAAGACTTCAGGGTTTGTAAAACATTCTTCTTAAGACATTTTATTTCCATAGCCCGTATTAGATTCAAGTTCTTTTCCTAAATGTTGCCAATTTTGACGTTTAAATCGCAACTTTGACGTTTTGTGAAAAACCCCAATTTATTTTTGTTTCAATGCCTATAACTTTTTTGTCTTTTGACCTACAGAGCTAAATTTTGGTAGGTAACTTGCTTATAATGATATAAACCAGCGTACAAAATGTGGTTGCCCTTACTTTGTTAATTTTGGAGATATAAATTTTTTTCGAAAGAAAACACAAAATTTTCCGAGAAAACCTCGTCGGATTTTCCTGGATAACGAACATATCCAAGCCACTTGCAAAAGGAAGGTACTCACCAATTTTGACGTTTAAAATCGCGATTTTGACGTTTTGATGAGAAGCCAAATTTATTTTTCTTTGAATGCCTGTAACTTTTTTGTCATTCCACCTACGGAGCTAAATTTTGGTAGGTGACTTTCCTCTAGTGATATAAACCCTCGTATGAAATTTGGTTGCCCTTACTTTGTTAATTTTGGAGATATAAATTTTTTTCGAAAGAAAACACAAAATTTTCCGGGAAAACCTCGGCGGATTTTCCTGGCTAACGAACTTATCCAAGCGACTTGCGAAAGGAAGGTATGTGCCAAATTTTATCAAAATCGGTCCATTATTTTTTAACTTATAGGTGTGACACATAAATATATATATATATATATATATATATATATATATATATATATATATATATATATATATATATATATATATATATATATATATATATATATATATATACAGCATATAAAGTCTGAAACTGACCTCGGATTTGGGTTTCGGGGGTCCTAAATAGCGCTCATTTGAAGAAATTTTTTCAAAATTCGAAAGTCGAGATCTCCTCATTAGTGAATTTTTTTTTTTTAAGAAAATTCACTAAAAGGTAAGACAGTTGGATTGATAAAGTTTATTAAGCGATAATCGAAAAATCATTAAAGTCTGGACGCAGCAAGTGCGTTATGGTAGCGAATTTTTTTTTAATATTTTTAATAGCAAATATCTTTTTTTGATGAAAGCAGGCATCAAACTTGGTTGCCTATATAGTAGAAACAATGTACCATATTTCATGTAAATAACTTAATTGTTTGAAAATATATAAACATTTTTCAAAAGTCTGGATGCAGCAAGTGTGTTATAGAAGTGATTTTCCATTAAAATGTTTTTAATAGCAAATGCGAGCAGGCATCAATCTGATTACTGGTATAGTAGAAATAATCTCCTATATTTTATCAAAATTACTTATGGTTTAAAAATGTACAAAAAATTTCCGAAAATATACTTAAATGTTGGTTTCCTAACCAACAAAGCTTACGTTAATAGCAAATTGAGTTATAGAAATTTGAAGGATTTAATGAAAATTCGGTAAATTTGCTGATTAGCTCCTGAAAGCTTTTCAAAAAATTGTTTTCAAAAACATGACTAGGACCCCACCTGGATGCACAAACCACCAAAAAAAAGTCTTGTACATTCCAATATCATTTTCTTTGTTCTGTGTTTGTTAACCAATTTGTCTATTAAACCATCCGGGTAACCGTTGTATCTCGCCACATTTTAGCGAATTTTTTTTTTAATTCGCTAATGAAGCGATCTATATACAGTGTGGAACAGCCAAATGGAATAAATTCGATAACGGATAAATGAGGGCGTGTTGGGAAAAACGCTTGGACACGTCGATTTGTATTTTTAACTGCGCATCTTTTTCAAGAAAAAAAAATTATATAGGGTGCGTCATGTGACAGTGGCCAATACCAACTTTCTTATTTTAAATACAAGCCCCTGTATATTATTAATTTTTTGGATTCTTCAGAAAATTCTAGACATAATTCATGTACAATGTTCTATACCTATCTTCAACTGTTTCGGAAATATTAAGTATTTTCAGATTTATTACAAAAATTAACATTAAAAATAGAAAATTATTTTATTTCACAAATTCGCTACATTGCATTCAATACTTATTTCCCATTCAGCTCTTGATAATGAGAAAGTAAACAAAAACCATTCCTGCGTTTCTTTTTACTGATATGAAATGAAACAAAAACAAAAACAGTTTTCTTTCTGTTCGTATAAAACTCGTAGCCTTAGCAACTTGTTGTCTGCCTGCATGACAGTAGTGATTAGTGTCAGTGCTATTGTCGTTTGAATTTCGTTAACTGTACGTAATAATATCAGAAAAATGGTTCATTTAACAGAAATTCACAAAATAACCATTCTACAAATGATTGGTTATGGAGATAACACACGGACACAGATGGAAGTGTCTCGCTTATTTCACGAAAAATTTCCAAATTTGCCGCCTGTATCCCAAGGAACAATTAGCAAAATAGAAAAGCAGTTTCGCGAGCTTGGTCATGTGAGACAGATAAAAAAAGTAGCTGCCAATGCAGTAAGTGATGATACGAAATTGGATATTACGCTTGAGTTTCAAGAAAACCCACATACTTCTGGTCGACAAGCAGCCCAACTATTCAACGTTAGCCACACAGCAATTTTTCGAACATTAAAGGAAAGTAAAATGCATCCCTATAAAATGATACCAACTCAGGAGCTCATGGAGGACGATTTCGATAGGAGAACGTATTTTTGTGAACAAATGATGGCAATGTTAGATAACAATGTGATCCAATTAGAAGATGTTTTGTTTTCTGATGAGAGCACATTTACACTTCACGGTCATGTTAATCGTCAAAATTGCCGCTATTGGTCTAATGAGAATCCTCATTGGATGAGACAGGAACATACGCAATATCCTGAAAAAGTTAATGTTTGGGCAGGAATTGTTGGAAATCATATCGTAGGTCCCTTTTTCATTGATGGCAACTTGAATGGGGATAAATATTTAGAACTGCTCCAAAATAATGTCGTGCCAACTTTGACAAACTTATATCCAGATCCAGCAAACCCACAAGTTCCTGCCAATAAAATATGGTTTCAGCAAGATGGAGCACCGCCCCATTACCAAATCAATGTCCGGCAGTACCTGAACCAAATTTTTCCAAATCGGTGGATAGGGAGGCGCGGATCGATAGAATGGCCAGCACGATCTCCTGATCTGTCGCTATTAGACTACTTTTTGTGGGGATATGTCAAAAGTATTGTATACAAAACTAAGCCCCTCAACTTAGATGACTTAAAAAGACGAATCACGCTTGCGATTAGATCAGTCACGCCTGAGATGTTGAGTAATGTTAGAAGACATTTCTATACCAGATTAGCATGTTGCCAAGATGTTCGTGGCGAGCATTTTGAACATTTACTACATTGACATTAATTTTTTTTTGTTTTTTAAATTATTAAGAAATAATCAGTATTTCTTATTAGAATTTGTGAAATAAAATAATTTTCTATTTTTAATGTTAATTTTTGTAATAAATCTGAAAATACTTAATATTTCCGAAACAGTTGAAGATAGGTATAGGACATTGTACATGAATTATGTCTAGAATTTTCTGAAGAATCCCAAAAATTAATAATATACAGGGGCTTGTATTTAAAATAAGAAAGTTGGTATTGGCCACTGTCACATGACGCACCCTATATAATTTTTTTTCTTGAAAAAGATGCGCAGTTAAAAATACAAATCGACGTGTCCAAGCGTTTTTCCCAACACGTCCTCATTTATCCGTTATCGAATTTATTCCATTTGGCTGTTCCACACTGTATATATATATATATATATATATATATATATATATATATATATATATATATATATATATATATATCCGACCGATAACTCAAAAAATAATGGACCGATCTTGATTAAATTTGGTGAGTATCTTCCTTTTGCAAGTGACTTGGATAAGTTCGTTAGCCAGAAAACTCGGACCAGGGTTTCGCGGAAAATTTTTCATATCTCCGTAAATAACAAGGTAAGGGCAACCAAATTTGGTACGCGTGTTTGTATTGTAAAGAGTGAACTCTGTACCAAAATGTAGGTCTAGCTTTAAAGACAACGAAGTTATGAGCAGTTAAAAAAACAAAATTTGGAGTTTTCCTCAAAACGTCTAACTCGCAATTTTAAACGTCAAAATTGGCAATGTTTAGGCAAAGAACGTGAAACAAATATCGATTGAGAAAATAAAATGTTGCAACAAGTGTTCTGCAAACCCTTAAGTTTCAGATTCAACCGTCATTGCCCTTTATGTTACTCTAATATTTACAAAATATTCATTTCAAATAGACCTTTTCTCTGATGCTTTGGCTGTCGGTTTAGTTAGGTTGATGCTTTCGCTGTAGGTTTAGTGAAGTTTGTGGTTTAACGGTCTATAATTTTTTTAGCTAATTTTCGTAGAGAAAATTCGTTAATGCATTTTTGCATTTTTTTATCGAAATATGATGCGTTTGTAAGAAAAAATCTGGACGCAGTAAGTGCGTTTTTGTAGCGAATTTTCGGTAAATTTGCAGTTTAGCTTTCGAACGCTTTTCAAAAAACTGTTTTCAGAAACCTGCCCAGCACCCCTATTCACTCCTAGTCCCGTAACTTTCTTGGGGGGATGAACAAGAAATTTTTTTTGTGGTTTGTGCATCCAAGTGGGGTCCTAGTCATGTTTCTTAAAACAATTTTTTGAAAAGCATTCGGGAGCTAATCAGCAAATTTACCGAATTTTCATTAAATCCTTCAAATTTCAATAACTCAATTTGCTATTAATGTAAGCTTTGTTGGTTAGGAAACCAACATTTAAGTTTATTTTCGAAATTTTTTTGTATATTTTCAAACCATCAGTAATTTTGATAAAATATATAGTACATTGTTTCTACTACATAGGCTATACCGGTAATCAGATTGATGAATGAACCGAATTTGATGCGTGCTTTCATCAAAGAAAGACATTTGCTATTAAAAATTTTTAAAAGAAATTTCGTTACCATAACGCACTTGCTGCGTCCTGAAATTTTTTATTTATTTTAATTATGTATTAAATCTATTTTTACGTAACGGAAATTTAATCAATCTGTTTACTAGGAAATTTAAACTAGCCGTTTTATGTGTAAACGTATGATGTGAGTCGTTAGGAATGTAACCAATAGTAGCCGTTTCCTTCCTAAATTACATGAGATACTAAATACAGCACCATATGTGACAGTTATGTGCTAAAATGCCACGGAAATATGGACAAATATCAATAATACTTACGCCTAGATGTTCACTGTTTCAGTGGAATAATACCTGCACAAAATTATTTCACAACTAAACTTTATCAAAACTTTTTAAGTTATCCATAGACAACTAAGCGGCACAAATAAAGGCCGTTCTACCTTATCTTATCAACGCCATCTAGAAATAACGGCTATAAACTCAAACAGAAAGTTATTTTTCAGATGTTCCTTATAAGGAACGGTAGGTTCATTTGGGTTAATGGTTTCTAAATTATCGGTCTTAGACCATAATTACTACAACAGCCAAAAGTTCGGGACGCAGCAAGTGCGTTATGGTAGTGAATTTTCATAAAAATGTTTTTAGTAGCAAATATGTGTCTTTTTTTTTTCAGAAAGCAGGCCACAAATTTGATTACCAGTATAACATATATAGTAAAAACAATGTGCAATGTTTCATCAAAATAACGTTATTGTTTGAAAACGTACACAAATTTCCGAAAGTAAACTTGAAGTGTAACCGAAAAACTCCGTTTCTTGGTCAACTTTTCAAATATGAAGCATTTAATCAAAATTCGCTACCATAAAACACTTGCTGCGTCCAGAATTTCTTTACTTACGAACACGCATTA